>JAEIFV010001049.1:0-100057 GCA_018904265.1 Lordiphosa collinella | reverse complement strand
GATTTGGCTAGGATACTTTTATGTGGCTTAAAGTTTTATTCGAAAAAAACGATACAATTAAGATGAAATACTAGTATATTGAGAGTTTGAGAACACATTGAGAGTTTCTGGTAAATTTTTCATATTTATTTTGGTAAATTCGGCTTCTGCATGAAAATTCATATTTATCGTTTTTTACAGTGTGCTTTTTAAAGAAAACGCACCGTATAGTTAAAAACTACACTGGCGCTCATCTAAAATACAAATCTTAATTTAAAATTAATTTAAACTTGAATTCTAATACAAATCGGTCAAACTTGGCAGATCGATCACGTATGAAATAAATAAGGCTTAAATCACATTTAAGAGAAAAAAAGTATGAAGCTTACATGAACAAATCTAATTTTAAAAACATTACTTTCTCTAGCACATTGGATCCAAGCAAAACAGCCAAATTAGCCGTTTTCTGCATTTTCATGCCTAATTTACAAATTAGAGAAGTGTGATTTCTAACCGCTAGATTCGGATTCAACGTGGAAAACTTGTCTAGTATCTATCATTCTTTACGCTTTAAAGATCCTGTGCTGAGAATATATTAATTCTGAAATCTTGTCAAAATACTTATGCCCTCCTCCGTTTGGTCAATTCGATTAATATTTTCTAACCCCAGCAACAGATTGTTGACTACTTTTAAATTAATGAAAGCGGACTTTCAGACCAGTATTCGATACAAATTTCCAATTTATTTTTTTCAAAGATAAATTGGATTTTTTGAAAAAATTTTTTGTCAAAATAATTTTATGACTGTGTAGAAAGAAGGTTCGTACACTTATGGACTATTTGGAAATAAGGTTTCTTTATCGATCCGGTAAAGGAATGATAAAGATCAGATGAACGATTGTCGAGTTATAAGGAAAACAAACAAATATGTGAAAATGTTCTTCCTAAATTTTAGGAAATGGTGATCCTAAAATTCATTTATGTACTATAATTGAAATATTTAGGTAATTTTTAACCTAAACAGCTCTAATGTAGACTAAAATGAAAAATGTTTGGCAAAAAATTTAGGGCCTCTGTTAGCTTGAAAGAACATATTTTCCTAATACTCTTTGCTGTATACATATATATGCTAAGTTACTTAAACTTCTTATTGTTTCTGAGCTTAACTGGTTATAATACTTGCCCTTGACCATTGTATTTCCGAAGTAGTTCCAAAATTTGCTCTTAACGTGAAAAGCTAATTTTTTTTCGGAAGCTAAAATAAATAAAGCGCAGCCTACCTTGCTCGGGGGAGTTTATTTACCCTATTGGGAAATTAAAAAATATAAAAAAACTGGGATGCATGGCAGAAGCATATCCCGTATACAACTTTTGCCACTGAGAAGTAGTTGCAAAAAGCTGCAATCTTCCTTTCGCTTTTGTATAGGGGCGAACTGTTCTATTAGAAGCGACGTTTGCACTGGTTGTTGTTGTTGGTTTAAATTCGTAAAAACGCTCGGCTCTCTATGCTCCATGCTGGATGCGTGCTATTGGAAGAGCCGATTGCATGTTATGCAGGTTTTATGCCTTCCAACATACGGCAAAAGAACATGTTTGCAAAAAACGAACGATCGTCAATCGTTCGGGTCCCATTTCGTATTTTGGTTTCGAAAAGCACGGGTGCAGCATGCGTGCTATAAGGAGGGACGTTTGCATGTTGTGCAGACTTCTTCGCTTCTAACCTAATGCCAAAAGGAACGTGCACCAGTTTTCATACAGATTATACAGTTCATACTGCAAAAGTTGGTAGTGCATTCATCCTAGTAAAAAGAAGTGTGACTGAAGGCATTCTTCTGGGAACCACGTTCCGACAAATCCGACTGGCGAACATCGTGCATAGAATGACATCAAATAGAATAGTAGTCATTTGCGATTGTCATAAGTAATCAAAAAATACATCCGACTTAGTTTAAAGATTATTTTTGATTATTTTCAACATTTTTAATAGGAAAAGACGACACTACTTATATGCTCTCTTAAATATATACTTTGACATGCAGCTGTGTGGTGAAGAGGTGATAGACTCGCCTGTTCGAGGAGATCGGGTTTCGAGTCCCACTGGGGAGGAACCTTATTTTTTTTTTGCATTATGAATATGCCAATTGCATTTCCTTCCATTTATTCTCCATTATTATTTAGTAGCCCCAAATGTTCGTATTTTTAATTTAAAAAACAAAAATTATTGCATCTCCCCAGTGTGACTCGAACCCCGATCACTTCAAACAGGCTCGGCGCCTATAATCTCTGCACCATATAGCTGCTTGAAAAACATGACATTTAAGAGAGCTTAATAATGTCGGCGTCTTTTTCCTATTGAAAATATTAAAATAATAAAAATTGTTTAAGTTGGACTATTTTTGAATAGTTGCGTTCTTTACAGTGATTTGTCGCACCCTCGCGCGTGAAGTCAATAGCCGAATGTGTTGAGATGTCGCCTTTGCGGAATATATATGTTCATTACACCGAGGGTCCTGAGTTCGATTACCAGTATGGAAAAGGTAAACTAAAAAAATTCAAATAAATGCGTAAGGACAAATAAAACTACTTTTACAGAGAGAGAGAGAAAAAGAGAAGGCCAAGCCAACAGAAGAAACAACGGTTTTTTTCACAAAGTGAGCGCAAAATGTTCATTGAAGTTTAGGTAGTTCTTAACTTAAAATCTAGGTAGCTTTTACCTCAATCTTAGGTCATAAAGGGCATAAAGCCTTTAGGAATAGTATGCCCCAAAGTTTAGGACCCCATGGCCTTGGCGCCTTTTAAAGGTAATATTTCCTAAATTTTTAGGTAATTTTTCACCTTGCAGTTTTTACTGGCTTGTTATGCTATTGGCATAACTTTAAACAGAGGCACACAACACAACAAAGGAGGAAAGGCCGTTGGTTGCTCACTGAGTGCAAAGTCCAAAACGGAGGCCACACACTTACAAAGGGGAATGGCTGTCTTAGGCTGTCCTTAGGTGTTTTTGCGCGCAAGCTGCCGTTGGAGTTCCCAAACAGTTTTGCAATCGCTGGCATGGATAGACTGCTCTTTTGATAGACATTTCAGGCTCAAGATCGCTGATGAGTGAGGATTTGGTCCCTCATGAAACGTCGTCCAATCAACCTGAAGCCTCCTTTGTTGTGTTGTGTGCCTCTGTTTAAAGTTATGCCAATAGCATAACAAGACCTCCGGGTGGCTCAGCGGCTAGTGTGCGCGACCGCTGTGCAAGAGGTCGAGGGTTCGATCCCGCCTCGGAACATCTAATGAAAAAGTTTTGAATAAACTTTACACCCGGGCACCCCTCTCTGCTGTTGGCGCCAGCTTTGTAGTAATTAGCCATGGAAAGCTTCTCAAAGTGCCGTTCGGATTCAGCGTTAATCTGTAGGTCCCTTTCTTTTGTGCGAAAATTAGAAGCGCACAAACCAAGAGATTGAGAGAGGCTCGGCCTTGGCCCTTTGGGGCTGTGTCAAGCCATTTTACATAACAAGACTTCGAGCCAGTAAAAACTGCAAGTTAACAGTATAAAGGTCATTAAAACAGTCATAAATATAATTTTTCACCTTTTTAGGCAATTTTTTTTTTGGGTGTGGTTAGAGCTGGAGAAACATCGATGCATCGATGTTTTTAGCTTTTTTTTCCACTATCGATGCATCGGTCACAATGTTTTCTTACTAAATTTACTTGGCGTCTTTAAGATAGGTACGATGACCAATTTGTGTCTCTTTAGCCTTTTTGTATGATATTTTATTTTATTTGGTGACTTAAAAGATATTGCGTTCAATTTCGGTGGTGTTGGAGTGTGTGCATTAGCATGGATATATTTTTACAAAGTAGTAAGTGTCTAAAGCTCAATTTACACGACCTGACCGCTCAGCTGAGTTTTTCAGACCTGAGTGTCAAAAAACTAAGCAGAGAAACTTAGTTCAGCATTTACACAGCTGAGAAGCTTAGTTGAGTCAGTTACAAATCCAATGGTTCATTGATCGCACTGCTGTGCGGTCAGTCCAATATGAACCGTTTTTATTAAACCTGATCGCTCAGCTTAGTATGCTCAGCCGACTGTTTACACGGGCTGACAGATACTCAGATACAAAACTCAGCTGAAAAAAATTAAAAGTGATTTGTGCAGGTCAAGTTGATATTTTGTCAAAGAATATTATTTTCATATATTTTCAAGACATGTCATTTTGGCAGAGGAAAGAGGAAAGAGAGAAGGAAAGAGACAAATAGTGTTACATTTCGAAACTTCAAGCAACCTAACGAAATATTTAAGTAAGCCCTGCGGCGCGAGAGCACACGCGTGCCAGATGGTTGTGTATGATAAGACGCCTTGCAATTCGTGTTATATGCAAAGGGTCCTGAGTTCGATCTCCAAGGCGGTAAGGTAAACAAATATAATAAATATTATAAATTAATTGTTTTTCTATTTCTATAAAATCATAAATAATACTTAGCAAAAAAATTCAGTGTGTAGTGTTGGGTAGCATATAGGAATAACACGACATTTCCTAAATTTTTTAATTGGGTCAAAATAATATTATTTTATATTATTTCAATGCTCGAAATATCAACTTGATATTTTCGACAAGGTCATTTTCAACTTTATCATATCAGATTTTTAATATGAAAAAATATGAAAAAAATACATTCACCCCAGATAATACCATGAGGGTATTCACTAGCTCTTGTAAAATGGCAAAGCGTAAAAGCGTAAATCCAAAAGTTTACGAAGCAACAACAAAACACATGAGAAAAGAATTACCACTTTTAACATGCCCTAGGGTATGTTTAAAAAATCAGTCGCAAATGTCAAAAAGTGTAAAGTTTTGAAGTGTTGTAAAATTTTTCAAAGAATCGACTTAAAATACTTAGTATCGAGCCATTTCGAGATTTTTGTCTTGAAAATGTGCGGTCACACCAGCAAACTGTAAATTATAAAAAAGAAAACTGGAAGGCAATGCAAAGCTCTGGAAGAATGTTATGACGCCAAGCGTTTCCGCAAGGCCCAGTGCCCCATTGTGGATCGGCTGACATCAGCGTGCAGATGTTGAAGGGACGCAGCAATGACAAGAAGCTGAGTTCCTGTCAAGCGCACTGTATCTCCCTTGCGTCGCGTTAACCAGGCCATCTGGCTGCTGTGCACTGGAGCAGTAACACCAATATTATTGCCGAGTGCTTGGTCGATAAGCTGATCAATGCTGCAAAGGGTTCCTCCAACTCGTACGCCATAAATTCGAAAACAAGAAGACCGTTCTACTGACACGTTTACAAATTACTTAAAATAACTCTATTTAACAATTCCGTAGCTTAGCTGGGCGTCGTGAACACCCAAGAATTAAAAACATAAAAAATACAATCAATATAACTCTACTCCAAACATGGTTTTTATTTTCCTTATTGATGCTGCTTGTAAAGAACCAAGTGTATTTTTCGCTTACACAAAGCTTGTTGCACCCTTTGCCTTGGCATTTTTATTAAGTTGTTTTTATTTGTCAAGTTTTGGTACTCAAATAATATATCGTCTAAACATATGGTTAATAGCCAATTTACATTAGGGCATAAAGGCTGCCTCTACTGAAAATTTCCTTAAGGCAGCTGGTAAAGTTTGGTTTTTCCATACATAAAGGTGACAGTTTTGTTTAATATTAGTTGGACCGAAATTTCGGCAGGATTTTACAAAAAGTTGGCCCTGAAAATTACTACTGTGAATCTCAAGGGGTCGTTCAGTAGCTCCTGTGTGGTAAATTTACGCTTGACCATTTTACGAGAGCTAGTGAATACCCTAAATATTTTTTCTGTGTATTAAATCATGGCTAACTTAGCACCAATTAATGTGAAATTCATAATTCTGTCTCTTAATTAATGACTGTAAATCTCACAGTAACACCCACATTCGAGCAACACGTGTACGTTATATCATTGATGATACAACCGCGTATGTCTTGCATTTTCCACTTAATGCTTATCTAACACCTCTTTCAAATACACGCAATTGCGTAAATGCTGATGATGATCGGATAATGAACTGCTTATGCGTATGTGGAAATGGTGCCGCTTATAACGGAAATCACTTTAAACGGCTGCAGCAACAGCAACAGCAACAACCCAGTCGTCACCTGCAAACACCAGGCCAAACAATGCCTTCGTTAAACGACGAATCCAGAACCAATCTCATGTGATTGCTTGCTAAATGCAAAGATTCAATCTCTGTGCCGGGTAGACGGAAATCAGAGTCTCTATGTGTCTCCATATAAAAGGCCCTATAAGGGATTAATCGCTTGACATTCATCTGCTTAGGCAACCGGCAACTTTTTCAATTTGCCAAAGGCATTTTTCAATTTTAATTGAATTGCCTGCAGCCACTGCATAATTATGTAAAACAACAGGGAAAACAAAAAAACACAAAAAATTGATTGACTGGCACATGCCGAAGCGTTGACAGCTGGCGTAAAAATATGTAAAGGCATACACGGCGTATGCGTGATTTGAATGAAATTTTTTATGTGTCCTTGCCATTGCCTAGACATTATTTCACATTTATTATGCCCAAAGCACATACGGCTTAATCTGAGGGCATTTCAATTTTCATATTTGAAGATTGAGTTTGATGATATTTTGGTAAGGACAATTCACAGGAATCTTCGGGACTAAAGTAGTGTTGAAGTCTTACAAGTTTTAGAGAGATTCTTACAGTTGGACTTAAAAAGCACAGCCAAGAACTCTTTTGAAATTCTACTTCAATTTCCCAACACTTTCACCATGGCTTAACTTATTAAGAATTTCAATTGGCAACATTTTCTCAGCTTTGCCCAGTGACCGGAAGCATTTAAGTTGCTGCATAGCTGCCTCGTACTCCTTCTGATTGCTTTTTTAATTTAAAAGATTTACCCCAAGTGGCCAACAACATGTTGGCTTAAATATCCACTTAACTTTATGAATTTAAAATTCTTAAATTTCCGTCTAATTATTTTGCACTCGCTGCTCGAAATGTATGCCACAGGCGCAATTCAATTTGCATAAAATTTGCATTTAATTTAACGATATTTTTTTTGGCTTAAATTTTGAATATGCAAAGAAGAAATTTTAGTGCTGTTTAAAAGAAAATGTTTGAGCTAAAATTTAGATTGTTTTTATTACAAAGTGGTTTATAATTTGACTGAAGGATTTAGATTTAAGGATTCAGAATTAATTCAAGTCTTAGGGGAAACTATTTGTAATTGCATAGTTATCAAATCAAGCATTGGTCGATGGTTACTTCAATTGCCATCTTTTCATAAATGGCCACAATTTTCTAGCCAACACTCAACTTTTGCTCATTACTCACAATCCAGAGCTAGTCATCTTTGCTCATGCAAATCCTAACCCAACCCAAGTCCTGACAAACGACTCTCTAAAGCTCCTGTGTTTGTGTGTGCGTGTGTGGTCTGTGGCGCCGTTGACAATGGCAGCCAATTGAAGCTAAGGAAGCATCCCAGCCAAACTGCCTGGGTTGGTTACGCCTGCCACTGACCACAGAGCACAAATCGTGCAGAAGTTTATTTCGTCAGAAGCGGCTACCGAATGCGGGCAGATGCAGGGCCAGAGACTGCGTGTGGTTATATTTGTTCCCCCAAACCCATTTGCGATGCATATGCTCAGCTCATTTCTGCTGCCATTGTGCATGACAAACAAATGGCATTGCCAACATTTTCCCATGTACTTGTACGAACATTGAACGTTATTCGCCCCCATCCCATTGCCACACGGACAGCAGCTACATCATGATATGCTGCACACCATGGTAACAGATTAGGTTTTGTGGTTGAGAAAATACACGAGCAAGCAAGGTAACATACTAGCTAAATTTAAATTTAGTAAGAAATGCGCCAAATTACATCAAAAATTTATCGATTGCAAACGTACGGTTCCGGAAGACGATTATAATGGAAAGCTTTTGTAACCTAAAGTTAAGTATAAGTATGTATTCCTTTGAACTAAGTAAACTGTAGCCATGACAAATAAAGCCTTTGAAACTTTGAACTTTAATTGCAAATTTGTTAAAAATCTTTATAAAAATCCACTGCTGCACTCAAAAGCACGATTTTTTAAAACAATTTTTAGAGATCGCTCTAAGATCGGTTCAGTGTTGTCAGGTATACAAAATTCCGCTTTTGCTGAAGCATACAAATATTGGATAATTGAATTTTGAAATGTTGATTCATTAGGGCAAAACATTAAATCACTAACGAAATTAAAGTGGCGGTTACTAATGACTTATGCCGATTTCAGATAAGCTGAGGAAAACGTAAGACTATTTTATTTGGAGACGATCCTTTCGGGGATAATTGAATTTCCAAACTAAAACGAGAACGTAAGTTAAGGTCGGTCCTGCCCGACTTCGATATACCCGTTACTCAGGGAAATTAATATTGTATAGCCTTCCCTTATGTTAGTTAACAGAGCATTAACATTAATGAAGACAATTCAACATTATGTAAGAAAATAGCGCATGCGACGCCGAAAAGTATTCAACGCGTCTTATAACTCTGTCATTTTTTATCCGATCTTTAAGAAACTTTCAGAGATTTTAGATATTGGGCACATACACTAGTCGGCAGAATTATTTTGACAACAAAATTTTCATAAATAAACCATTATATCTTTTAAACAAAAAATCCCAAAATTTTTTAATTACTGTCGAATACTGGTATGAAAGTAAGCTTTCAATAAATCACAAAAAGTCCACAATCAGCTGCTTGAATTAGAAAATATTAATCGAATTGTCCAAACAGGAGTTGGCATGGGAATTTTGATAAAACTTCAAAATTAGTTTATTCTCAGCAGAGGACCTCAAATGTTAAAAGATTGATTGATTTTTGGCAAGTTTTTTAGTTGACGAACCCGAATTTGGCTTCTCCCATGGATTATCTGTAAATAAGACATGAAAATGCTGAAAATAGCTAATTTGGTCAATTTCCAAGGACCAGATGTTCTAGAAAAAATGACATACAAAAAACATTATTTCGTACGAATTTCGCAGGTTGTCATTTCGAAAGTGTGTATGGAGTTGACGTGCGAAATACCATATCGATAGCACAGCTTTGCCACCCGATGCACAGCGTGTCACGCAATTGTCTATCGATGATTGTTGATTTCGAAGGTTCGAAATATACCTAAACCATATTTTCTTAATCAACTGTCAGTGTTTGCTGCGTATTCATTTTGCCACGGTACTGCTCCATCTTGCAAATCAACAAAGGCCTTGAGGTTGTCCCTGATAAATTTGGGATAGCCCTGAACACGCCCACGTATTCGTGGAAAGCTTCTGCCCCTCTTGGATCTTTCCTGCAACTAAGGGTTAACCCGACACTTTTTTTTTGGTTGTCTTCACGACCGCTTCTTGCTACTTATGTGGAGCGATTGTTGCAACTATAGCTGCATTGCAAGCCATCAAAACTGTTCGCTGTTTATTTGAATCCATTTTGATTATTTTTTGACTTGATTAAATTTGTAAACAAAACAATTAGAGGTGAGCGCCTATAAAACTAGAGATGGGCGACTTATTTCGCACTTGCTATCGACGAAATAATTAACTGAGAATTCGTGACTATTTCGCAGGTTTCTCCGTACCTAGCTTTAAAAGAAATAATGATTGCACGACTTTAGTATAACCTTTTTACTCTACAAGTAACGGGTATAAAAAAGTAGCGGAAAGTTAACTTGGGCTCGGCATGATTTTTGTATACCCTTGCAGTTTGTTTTTCTAAATAAGACTACTTTTCGGACCTTACTTATCTATGGGAGCGATAATATATAGATGTCAGATTTTGACTAAATTTAGTGGAATCATGGAAAAGCACAACAAACTAACACGTACATTTTTTGTAGGCGATTCCATTTAAAACAAAAAAGTTTTTCTCATTAGAACTTCTTTTTTGACCGATCATTCATACTGCAGCTTTGTATATGCTATAGTCATCCGATTTTGACAAAACTAGTAGAATTTTCTAAAAGAATTAAAAAAATAGGGAAAGTTAACTTGGCCAACGTTATACCTTGCAGATCCGATTGAAAGCTTCAAAAACGTTTTTCTAACTAAGACTGCTTTTTGGACCTTACTTTTCTATGGGATCTGTACTATATAGATGTCTGATTTCGACCAAACTTGGTGAAATCATGGAAAAGGATAATCACTTTTAATTACGAAATTTGGAGGCGTTCCCATTATAAAACTAAAAAGTTTTTCGACCACTAGAACTTCTTTTTGAATCGTTCATTTGAGACTATTAAAAGTGCTGATTTATGCTATTGTCATCCGAAATTTTTATAAAACTTCCCTGTGTTAACGTATATATTCGAAATGTAAAATATGAAAAAAGGAAAAAGTTTTTCTACCAAACAAAAAATAGGGAACAGTTGACTTAGGCTTTACCAAACTGAGAATGGTAAAAGTTTTGTATACCCTCGCAGTTTCCATTGAAAACAAAAAAGGTTTTTCTCACTAGGACTAGTTTTTCGACCGATTACTTTCTATTGGGAGCTATACTTATAGACATCCGATTTCGACCAAACTTGGTGGAATCTGTGGAAAAGCATAATAAACTGTTAATGTACGCCAATTTGATAGGGACGTTCCCATTTAAAACAAAAAAAGTTTTTCTCACTTGAACTTCTTTTTCGACCGATCATTCATACTGCAGCTATATGCTATAGTCATCCGATTTTGATAAAACTTTGTAGAAATTTGTTAAGGTGTTTAAAATAAGAATATGCCAATAAAAAGGACGTTTTCATTAAAAAGAAAAAAGTTTTTCTCACTAGAACTAGTTTTTCGACCGATCGTACCTATGACAGCTATAGTCATCCGATCCGGCCGGTTCCGACAAATGTGCAGCGTATTTGTACCAAAAGACTTGGTGCAAAGTTTGGTGAGGATAGCTTTAAAACTGACGGAGGAGATAGCATAGAAACAGACAGACGCACAGACGGACCAGACGGACAAGGCTATATGAACTCAGCTCGTCATGCTGATCAAGAATATATATACTTTATGTGTTCGGAGATGCTTCCTTCAATGCGTTACAAACATCCGCACAATTTACCCTCTGCAAGGGTATAATAAAAATAAATTTTCGGCGACTTGGTTGATGCATCGCGAACAAGAAGGCTTTACTCACAATTTGCTGCCGGAGATCATGGACGAGGACACGACAATACACAAAACTGTGCTTCGCCACTTTTAATTGCTTTTAGATATGGTAGAGCCATTTATTCAGAAGCAGGTAACTGACATGCGGAACTCTAATGGATCAGCAGAAAGGCTACAAGTCACATTACGTTATTTGGCTACAGGTGAAAGTGAGGCGTATCTCCAATTGCTTTTTCGAATTCCACCATTCTACCATTTCCAAAATTTTAAAGGAGACAATCCTAATTCTTTTTTCCGTATTGATCAAGAAGTTCTTGGCATTTCCATCTTCAAGCACGGAATGGGAAAAGATTGCCAAAGATCTATGAGTAAGCTCGACAGCAGGTCAAGATTTAGATTTTATGTCTTCCGCTAGCTTCTGCCGAAACTCTCACTTCCTTGGTTTCCGCTTATACATTAGACTCAATAGCAGAAGCGCAAATTTGCTCGCTGAAAACTAATTTTGTCTTTTTGCTTGTCTTTTTCCGCCAAATTCGAAAAGTGTGATCTTAAGTACTGAAGATAGAAATGCTGAACTGTAAACATATATAGCTGAACCGTTCATTCGCATTTAATTAATGAAAACATTAATATCGTGTCATACGGGCTTAAAAGAGAAATATCTCCATTAAATAAAATCGCACAATTGTTTTGGATAGTTCATTTCAAAGCTAGGGAGTGGTACTTTCCGATGGTATCAAAGATAGTCCAAACAGAAGAATGGATTCCCCGAATAACGCTTCTAAAAAGGGTAGAAATAGGCACTTTAAGCAACTTTAAGCTCAAATTACTAAAAATCTCGACGTGATGGACAATTTCTGGAAACGCAGTCTTGCTAAGCACACTAAAATCATTTAGAATCAGTACTAACCCTTCAATATACTGGACCTTGTTGCTTAGTGTTATCTACCATATTTACCAATTGTAAGCACTTATATAAGCAATCTAGAGTTATTTAAACTTATTATAGGAATTTTATTTCGAAAGTGTGCGAAAAGTCATATTTTCACTTCAGAAATCGTAATATTCAGAAATTCGAAACGGAAAAGTGCTTTTATATACAGTCGAACTTCTCCAATACGTACTTCTGTACAACGAAGTTTTCTTTAAAGCGAATTATTTTACAAAACTCTCAAATTTCGTTCAATATTCAAACAATTCTACATAACGAGGTTTTTTTTTGCCCCTCGAGATTCGCTATGTAGAAGTTCGAGTGTAAATATTAAAAATTACGAGTGAACCACTGAACCGAACCGAAACCGCGTTTCAGTTAGCTCCAAAACCCATTTAATGAACCGAACGGAGGCTTAATAACAGCTTGAACCACTGAACCGAACCAGGCCCTATTTCTGAGCGGTTTGCATCCCTGAATTAATATGCAATTGAGTATTACTTTCCAAAATGTTTATAGAACGAAAACGTAAAATTACCTTTTTTGATGAAAGTCTAATAAAAGCATTGTTAACTGGTAACTTGCGTTCCACTGTTTCTACTACAACTTTTTGTGACTTCCTAACTTTCTCTGCCAGTGGCACACACACGCTCAGCCTTAGATATACATATATAATCCATTATAAAACTGTTTACATAAGGTTTCTTTAAATTGGTTTATTGTTGTGGCGTCGCCAGTGACCATGCACCCCCCTTTACAACTTTCCCCCGCCTTCTGGAGTGTGGACGAGCAACTGTTAAGCCCTTTAAGCACCGCCAGTCGCAGGACCCCGGGCGGTCTGGGCTGTCCACACAGCATGTGTGGTTTCTAAGCGCCTGCCATTAATAATGCAATTGTCGGGATTGCTGATAAATTGCTGTGGTTTGACAATTTGCAGAACAAAACCGCAAACAAAATATAAAACGAGAAAAAATAAATAAAAATAGGGTAGCATTTTGGGGATTCGTAATTAAATAAAATGATAAACTTGTACAAACAATTGAAATTGCATTTTAGCTAATTGGCGGTTAGACCTGGCGTATGTGTAATATTTTGGAATTTAAATTGATCTGCGATAAGAAAAAAATCAATATAAAGACCATGACTCCGTTTCACGCTTAACAATTATCGCCAGTCAATGCGCCAAATTGAATATTCATAAATTATATTTGCATGCACAGCATGGCGTATGAGCAATATAAATGACGGGCATGAGTTGAATAAAATTTGAAAGGCAGGAAGTGTGAGTGAGCCAGCAAGTCAGTGCGACAGAGAACGCTAATTGAATTCGGCATCATTGATGAGTATGATGCTTCATATAAATCAACAAATAGGGGAATGTCCTTGCATTTACAATTATGGATACCCTGCAGTAGTGTTACCAGAGTAGGGAGTCTTGATTTTAGCAATAAATAAGAAAAGGGAACCTTGGTCACACTATTGGACACTCAAATGGATCTAAGCATAATATTCTTAAAAGAAAGGAACAGAAGCACATGAAAAGTGGGTCAAAGTTCTTGATTATTTTTCTTAGTGCGACTAATTACATTTTTTTTCCAACTTTCTCACATCTTAAACATCCTCCTAGCTACCCTCCTATTTCATTATGCTTCCTCTTGCTTCCTCTTCGAGACAAGCCAAGGTAATGCCGCTGATTACGATTATACTGCGACGCCAGCTAGTGTACTATGTCAATTGCTCCCCAAAGTATGCTAAACATTTCACAAATTGAAATTTATAAATGGAAATCCTTGAACACACACAGAAACAAGTCGCCACTGAAGGCGAGATTTCCTCAAGTCAATGGCTTCCATTTGTGTTAACGAGGGGGAAGCCAACTATTTGTCTCCGCTTTTTGTGTTAACTTCTCAACATTTGTTTGCAGCATAATTTGCACAATGTAATTGTGGCAATTATCGTAAATTTTCGTTCATTTGAATTGTTGTCGCATCAAAGTTAATTTCAGTTTCGGCATTAGAGTGAAGGAAAACTTTGCTTAACTTTTCGTTGCCTTTGGATGAGAATCAAAACACATTTGTCAAAACTTCAGTCAACGACGGCCTGTTGCATATGAAGAGCGAAAGCTTTTTTCTCTTCGACTTCTGTCAGGATTGTGCTCTCTTCGGCATTTTCGACCAGTTTCGCATTGACGATTATGTTAAGTAAGCTGCTGTTTGTGCTAATGGAAGAAGGCTTTAGGTGAGTGGGACGAGGGTTTCTACTTTTTATGTTAAACACAAACACATTAGCTTATGCCTGGCGATTGTAGTGGGTGGGCAGAGTGTGCGCAAGAGGTTTATGGGGTTAAAGGCAACAAGCTTGCAGTATTTTTTTTGTAATTGAATTAGAAAACTACGTTTACTAAAAAAAATACAAGAGCTGGGCGACGAGATGCAAGCTGTCTATTAGGTTGATGGAAAAAATATAATCAACATACACTAATTGGTTTCGTTTTAATTGGATTTACCTAGCAGATGGTTGGAGTAATCAAACTTAATTCTTAGAAAATTCCTTAACTAAGTTAGAGGCATAAAGAGAGGAAAATTAACTTAAAATACAATGGATGAAAATTAACGTAATCGGATTATTTGCACATTAGAGAGCTGCAAGTTTACATTAAAATTGCAGTGCTAAGAAATTGCTTGGCAACTTAAATAACTCAAACAAGCATCACAAAATTGACATAGTTTGTTCTTACATTTGCCTTGTAAGAACAAACTTGGCAAATCTGATAACCGTTTGCCGGAGAGTGTTCACACTGTGTTCAGACAGCACGCAAATTTGTCGAAAACTTTACTTGTCAAACTCGGCAAACCGTTTGACACAAGTGTTTGGCTGTAAATTGATTTGGCGTTCACACACAAATCAAACTAATTTTGACAAATTTTCGTAATTTTTGACAAATAAGTTTGTCCGTGTGAACTTAGCTTTACTGGCATATCAAGTTTGTTTTCAATATTTGCCACGCCCCCTCCCGCCCTCGCTAATTGGAAAAAACCTCATATCTCCCAAAGTTTTATAGATAGTAATCAGTAATCAGGATTATTTATCTATCCGGTTAAGAATTGGTAAAGCTCAAATGAACGACAGGCGAGTTGTATATAAGAACTTCAATTTCCGAGAATTGTAATAAGCTGAAAAATAAAGCACCGTCTAATCAAACCTTAAGCACTTGCTGGGTGTTTAAATTTATGGCTGCACTCTGTTCTGTGATGTATCACAATGACTCACGTTAGGCCAACAGTCGACTGCGGTAAACTGACGGCTTTTGTGTTCAATACCAGGTCCCGACTTTAATTTCCAGAGACGAAAGGTCAAGTTAAAAATAAAAATATTCAGAAAAACGGAAGAAACTACTTAGCTTTTGAACCAACAGAAGAAAAATAAAAAAGCAAACGCGAATTTTTTTTAAGGTATACTCAAGCCGTTCAAAAAGTAACCACAAAATGTTTATAATATGACATCCTCTGTACACTAGAGTGCGTTTTTAAGAAGAAACTTTTTGTATTCTTTTTCTTTTAACATGCTAAAATTAAGCTAAACGAGTAAGAAAGTCGGTCAAGCTCGATTATAATATTCTTTGTACCTGAAAAAGTTTGTGTTAAGCTGTATGAAGTGTTGCCTTTTGCTGTTGCGGCCGGTGTTACCAAGAATAATTGCTTGTTTTCCTTATAACTCGCCTGTCGTTCATTTGAGCTTTACCAATTCTTTGGCGGATAGATAAATAATCGTGATTACTAAATATGTACAGAAGGTACGAACCTTCTTTCTATAAAACTTTGGGAGACATGAGGTTTTTTCCAATTAACGAGGGCGGGAGGGGGCGTGGCAAATATTAAAAACAAACAAAATATGTCAGTAAAGCTGGACAAACTCATTTGTCAAAAACTACGAAAATTTGTCAAAATTAGTTTGATTTGTGTGTGAACGCCAAATTAATTAGCAGCCAAACACTTGCGTCAAACGGTTTGCCGAGTTTGACAAGTAAAAATTTCGACAAAGTTGCGGATTTGCCGAGACTGTTCATACAAGGCAAATGTAAGAACAAACTATGTCAAATTTCTGATGCTTGTTTGAGTTATTTAAGTTGCCAAGCAATTTGTAAATCAATTTTAATATAAAATTCATAATTAATATAATATTTAAATCGTATAAAAATAAGTATAATAATAATTACTAGGCTTGCCCTGTGGTCGTAACATTGAAGGATGTACACTTTTAAGTATTAAATAATAAGTCAAAAATGTCTTAAATTGGCATAGTTTTTGGTCCAAAAATAATTGTATCTGAATCGGTTTGAAACCCTGGAAAATCTGATTAACATAAATTCCATTTTAAACAGTCAGCCAACATTTGGTTAACTAACTTGGCATAATTTGGTCTTTTTATACTACCCAGAAAGCTATAAACATCGTTTCGTTCCTTCCTTGATCTTTTGTTAAAGTTTTGGTAAAGTGTAACTCTTAAAGCAATTTTCAATGCATTTCTTTATTTTTGAAGCCGACAGCCTGGGAAATGTTGCTTAAGGATGGCTCCAAAGAAAGTATGAAGCGACTAAATATATACATTTTTTGAAGGGATTTTGTAGCGCAGCGATAGTGTCTGACCCTACCACAGGCAATAAATCCATAAATTCGATGTATTTACGATTCGATGCAATACCGATTCGATCTCAAGAATACAGCACAGTCTCCAATTGTGCTCGGTGTATTTAAATTTGATTAGTGAATTTGCAATCCAATTGTATGTTTCCTTATAGAGTACCTTTCCTGTCATCTCATCGAACCGTATGTATCTTTGATTCGCTATAAAACAATAAAGAATTGCAATACAATTACAATTTTTTAGCAGCACTTGCCTCGCACAAAAATTTCTTGTCAATTGGATTTCAGTTAGACCAGCAACTGTAAAACTGCTTAAAACAAAAACAAAATATGCGTAGAAGCTTTTTCCCGTTGATCGTCTCTTCACAGACAGAGCGCACTGAGATCCACTCTGTCTGTTTTCAAATCTCAAAGCACAACTGAGCAAAGCATACAGGTAGTGTTGGCCTGTTGCTGTTTTTGCTTGAAACAAAAACAATGCGTTGGTCTGCTCACATATCTGTGTAAAGTGTGTGTGTGCTGGTACAACATTTAATTCGATCTAAAACAATAAATAATTGCAATTAATTTTTTTTTTGCTATGGCGGGGTACTCATACGAACATATGGTATAAATTGTGGGTTAATTGAATTTGTTTTACTATGCTTAAAAGGGGGCCGTACATTCGTATGAAAATTTTTTAGCGTATTAATATATATATGTTTGATTGTAAAACCGTAAGGGCTCCATGGTTACAAGCAGGCAGCCCTACGAAAAAATTTTATCGCACTCTTATCAATATATGTTTATATTGTCAACTCTAATGCAATAGGCCCTGCGATTTGGAATGCGTCTTATGCCAACTACTCAAATAAAATTGCAAGAGCAAATGATTGGGCAGATTTTGCCTAGGAGTTTGAAGGCCAGTTCGAGGAAGCGGAGTTGCGGGGAACGTAGTCAAATCTCCGTATTCAATACCGAAAAAATGCGGCCAGAAATAAAGGAACCAGGGATTGGAAATGACGCCGGTGTGGCGCTATTTTGGTGTGATGAATTTTGTTGGCGTCGCAGAGGAGTCTCAATGCTAGGACACGATGTCATAATGATAATGAAGAACTTGAAATTTTATCTGTGACAACCAAATCAGCGAAAGCCTGGTGCACACATGGACAAAGATGACTTGACCACAGCTAGTGCCATATTGGACACCATGAACTGTGCAGTTGAGGCCATTAGCCGAGTTGATGATGACGACGTAATCGCATCGTTTTGCAACTATATAAAAAATGAACTCAAACAATGAGGAAGAAAATTATTGGTTTATTTTTAGATTAATATTAAAGACATGAATTAGTACGAATAGCAGAACCGAAATGAACATTTATCAGTCGCCAAAAGGAACAAGCCTAGAAGTGATTCGACATCATGACTGCAAAATTATTATATTAAAGGGTGTGATACTTTTGGCTACTGACAAATGTTCATTTTGGTTGCAGTTTGGATATTGCTGTACGAATAATGCATGTATATTTACGATAATGTCATTGAAGACTGATAAAAATGGTTTTCCTTTCAGCGTCCTTTCCTTTTAAATATATGATTATTAATTAATATTAGTTCTTCGTTTAAATTCTGCTCTACTGGAAGGACAGTTCGCCTTCCCATACAAAATTCTCTGCAAACTCCTGCCTTATTTCTTTTGCTTCGATTGCCAGATAAGAATGGTAGGCTCTTAAATCTAAGAGATTGTTGCCTTCTGCGTTTCTCCACTCTCCTGGGATAAATCTGGAGCCTCGCGATCAATTATATTTGCGCTCAAATAGTTTTATTCCTATCAATTAAGAAATTGTAAAGAGCACAACTGGCTGCCGTAAGTGTTCGAGTCTTGTCGGGGTTCAATGCAATTGGTTTGCGCATTACGCGGAACCGTGCTGAGAGAATACCAAAGGCATTTTCTTTTACACGCTGAGCTCGTGAAAGACGTTAAATAAATACGCGCTCCACGCTGGATAAGCTTCTTTGAGCAAACAGTTTGAGCAAAGTCCTGTTCATTGCAAATGCGTCATCGCCAATTAATAGATATGGAACAGCATGTTTACGGTGAGGTAGGGGTGTATCTAAAGCAGTGGTGTCCAAACTCACACACAATCACCAAACTTGCCAACCACGCGTGGCTGCCTTTTCAAATTTTGGACATCGCTGATCAAAGGCAAGTTTCGACTGTTTGAAGCTGAACTGCGGAATAAAGAGGTGCGGCGAAAGACTCCGCCATCTGAAACGCGACCATTACATCCCCCATCAATATAAATAAATTTATAGTGGGCATCAGCTACGCCCATCAAAACGATGCTGTGGGTACCTAGAACACAGCATCCTTCGGTTTCCCGTCGCGATTTTCTCGTATTTGGCAAATTTTTTTGAACAGAAGTTAGGGCATGCAGCGCCAAGATAAATAATTAACAAATTATTTTTGTTATTGTTTTGCCCATATTTTGCAAATTTATTAAGCAGCAAGAGATTCCGACTAACCCGATATTTTATATCGCACTAAATCGGTTATTTGTCACTTGCTATAGACAAACCAATTGGTTGCGAGTGTGAACACTAAGCCAAATTCAATGCAAACTTTCGAAGTTCTGACAAATTTATTTGTAAATTAATTTGGCGTGTGTGTGAACGCCTAGGCAAATTCGGAAACAAATCAGACAAACTCAGTCATGACAGTATGTGTAAATTAATTTGCCCTTGTGAACTTAGCTTTAGTATAAGAAGTTTTTGTCCCATACATGTCGAACCTCTATCTCTTACCATCTCTGAGATCTGTTTTTTTAATACGGACAAACGGAGCTCATACTTTCGTGATTCAGTCAAAACTCATGGGCTTAGAGGTAAATGAGGATAAGGCGATTTACCTAGTATCAACGCGCAGTGAGTCTGCGTCTTCACGTCTTGGACCATCTGTGGCATTGGGAGACTACAACTTCAAGGTTGTTAAGGATTAAGTCTACCTCAGAACGAGGATAACCAGCGACAACAATATCGTTTAGAAACGGGAAGCTAGATTTAGATTTTAGAACCATGATTTTTTTTAGACCATACAAATTGACCCACCCAACTGTACACGTTTCAAGAAAAGCGAGATTTCTCTATGTTTGAATGAACTTGATTTCGGTAGACTTAAGCTAAGTTCAAACGGGCAAATTAATTTACATAAACTGTCATGGCTGAGTTTCTCGGTTTTGTGTCCGAATTTGTCTTGGTGTTCAAACGCACGCCAAATAAATTTGGAGGAACTTCGAAAGATTGCATTGTTCATACTCGCAAACTTGGTTTGGAAAAATTTTGTATTCCCCACAAACCAATTGGATTGTCTACAGCAGCTGTCAAATAATTGACTTAGTGAGATATAAAATATCGGGCTAATCGAAATCTCGATCGCTTAATATTTTTGCCAAAACAGACATGGGCAAAGCTATAAGGAAAAGAATTTGTTAATTATTTGCCTTGGCGCTTCATCGTTGCATGCCCTAACTTCTCTGCAAAAAACAACCGTAAAATATAAAGTAGAGAATGGGTGAGTCCATGGGTAATGCGAAGGGAAACCAAAGGATGCAGCGTAAAACTAATTTATATATTTTTATTTCTGCCAATCATTTCCAAAAAGTTCACGCCAATGCGCATCTCTATCCCTGCAGCAAGTCGTCTGAATCGTTTGGCTTATTTAACAATGCAGCCCTGAAGATTTTACAATAAAACAATTTTAAATGAAATATTAAAATAGATTTACAAACGTCATTGCACTTGAAATTACTCAGACAAGCATAACAAGTTTGCAATAGTTTGTTCTTACATTTACCTTGTAAGAACAAACTAGGCAAATACGATAACAGTTTGGGAGAGAGTGTTCACATTGTGTTCAGACAGCACGCAAATTTGTCGAAAACTTGACTTAGCAATCTCGGCAAACCGTTTGACACAAGCGTTTGGCTGGCGTTCGCAAAACACGTCAAAGTAATTTCGACAAATTTTCGTCATTTTTCACAAATTAGTTTGCCCATGTGAACTTAGCCTTAGAGCAAATTTTTTCTCAGTTTTCGGCCACTTAGTACCATGAAGTGATGCAGTAAATAGTCAGTTGCTTCCTTTGTACTTGAATTTGGTTTTCCGAACAATAGTCAGTTATGAAGAAAATAAAATGCGCTCTCTTTTAATCGCGAATTTTGCTTTTTGTTACAGGGTAATTCTGTATTAATTAAACTTAGCCAGCCAATGCCAAACTTTTCATTTTTCACCGGAACAACTTTTCCCAAACATTTTGCACAGGTGAGTTGATAGCTTCCAGGCTAAGGTAAGAAATTAAAAATGCAAATGCAGATCGAAAGGTAACTCTCTAACGATAACTAAAATTTCCCTTAAGGCATTCTGTTAACTGAAAGCAGACACACACGCACACACACGTCAATGTTGTTCCTTAGATATGCAATCAGAGCAGCAAGGACCAGTTAGTAGAGCAGCCCAACAAAAACCGCCAGGAGCCTGACATGTGCTAGAAAATACATTCGACAAAAAGCTGGAGCAGAGAAACCATGAAAATGTGTCAACATGTCGACGTCTGTGCTAGGTGTTGACATGGCTTAGATTTACCCGCCGCCACCAGGCAACACGTTGAGCCAGAAATTTAAATATGCAACTAAATTATCAGCGAAACGTTGACGATCTATTAACAAGCTATGACACTGGCAGCAGCTGAGGAGATTTGTCTGTGCATTGCATACATTCTCTCGTACATTGACAACTAAATGTCAATTTATTTCACATCAAACCAGAGACATGGCATCAGGCTAGTTGGCACACATCCTTTAGCAACTTTTGCTGGCGCATAAAAGTTTTGACTTTCAGTTTTGCAAATGAGGTGACGGAGACATGTGCACAAAGTTTTTGTGATAGCACTCACAGCAGTGCCAGGACCAAGGAAGCTCAGGTGTACGTGTGTGCGCTTTGTTTACAAGTTAACTGATTTATGTTTCTGATTTTTGTTGGATACAACTTTCCATTTAACACGCTGAAACGAAGCATAGAAAAACACTTGACTTTGGCAAAGAGAGGAGAAATAGTTTTAAGTATTTCACAAGTTTAATTAGTCAAATTTTCTTCAGGTTTCTAGTTTCGAAGAAAATTCTCAAAGTTGCGCGTTGCTTACTTTTAAGAATTAAAGATTGCTTGTTATAGACTTAAGAGCGAGCAGCAGTTAAGATTGCTGTTTCTTTCATAACAGAAGCTGTAAAGTTCACTGAAAGGGGAACGGTTATAGGGTTTTGTATGGAATGCGACTTCGGGTATGCTTGGATAAACGGTGATTTAGGTTATGTTTAGGGCAATAAATCATGGTGGTTAGCACTAAGTGAATATTCTATATAAAATTTTAACAACAATTATTTAATATTATTAAGTAAAGTGGGCATTTCCAAAAAAAAGTGTCTACCCAGAGTCATTTTGTAAAGTTGGGCCAACGCAATTCAAAAAAATAGGGGAAAGTTAACTTCGGATCGGCCGAAGTTTTGTATACCCTTGCAGTTTGTTCTTCTAAATTAGACTACTTTTCGGACCTTACTTTTATATGGCAGCTATACTATATAGATGTCCGATTTCGACCAAACTTAGTGCAATCGTGGAAAAGCGAACAAACTGTTATTTACGACATTTGGAGGCGATCCCAATTAAAACAAAAAAGTTTTTCTCGCTAGAACTTATTTTTCAACCGATCATTCATACTGCAGCTATATGCTATAGTCATCCGATTTTGACCAAGCTTTGTAGAATGGTGGAAAAGTATATAAAATAAATATATGCCAACGTAAGGGACGTTACCATTAAAAACAAAAAGTTTTTCTCACAAGAACTAGTTTTTCGACCGATCGTTCCTATGGGAGCTATATGCTATAGTCATCCGATTTTGACCAAACTTTGTAGAATCATGTGGGAGCATATAAAACAAATACAGGCTAATTTTGAGGGCATTTCCATGCAAAACAGAAAAGTTTTTCAAACTAAGACTACTTTTCAGACTCTACTTTTCTATTACAGCTATACTATATAGATGTCCGATTTCGACCAAATTAGGTGGAATCATGGAAAAGCATAGAAAACTAAGAAATACGAAGTTTGGAGGCGTTTCAATTGAAAACAAAATAGTTTTTCTCGCTAAAACTAGTTTTTCGACCAATCGTTCCTATGACAGCTATATGCTATAGTCATCCGATCCGGCCAGTTCCGACAAATGTTCAGCTTATTTGTACCAAAAGACTTCGAGCAAAGTCTGGTGAGGATAGCTTTAAAACTGACGGAGAAGATAGTAAAGAAAAAGACGGACAGACGGACTGCTAAATTAACTCAGCTCGTCATGCCGATCAAGAATATATATACTTAATGTGGTCGGAGATGGTTCCTTCAATGCGTTTCAAACATCCGGACAATTTTATAGTACCCTCTGCAAGGGTATAAAAAGGTGTAGGTGTGGCTAACACTCACGGGGCCCTGAAGTGAAACATGCTGTTCACGATATGATCCGCCTTTCACATTCTTGCGGTTGTGCGTTATTTTATACTCCATATTCTAAGTATTTGATACTAAGTTCTCGATATTAAGTACTCGTTTCTCAGTATTTGATACTCAGTATTAAGTACTCGTTATCAAGTTCTCGATACTCAGTACTCTACTCTAAGTATTCGATACTTAGTACTCGATATTAAGTACTCGATATTCATTATTTGATACTCAGTACTCGATTTTAAGTACTCGATTCTTATTACTTAGTACCAAGCACTCGATGCTCAGTACCCGATTCTAAGTATTCGAACTTTAGTACTCTATATTAAGATATCGATACTAAGTACTCGAGACTTATTATTCGATTCCAAGTACTCGATACTCCATACACGATTCTAAGCATTCGATACTAAGTATTAGAGACTAAGTTTTCGGTACTTAGAACTCTATTCTAAATATTTGGGTATTTTATATGGACGTTGACGTACAATGCACAGTACGTTCAAGTGGCCCTTACGACACCAAGCCGAAGCCTGTTACGCGCGAACCCCAGGCAAATTAGCAGCCCACCTCCCGCCCAACCGACCGAGAGGCGCAGCCGCCAACGTGCGACACGAAAACCGGATCGAAAAGTACAAAATAATGTTAAGTACGGGACAAATGGGTTAAAATAGAGTTTTTAAAGCAGGAAGAGAAAGTTCCGAATTGATTAAGCGGTAGAGTTTGTTGTAATCAGCACAGAGGACACGAAACGGATCATGCAAGGCATAGTTAGTTACGGGACAATCTACAAGGAACATTAAGATTAATTTGGCTAACCAACTCCGAAGAGTCGATTTCGCCTATGTATAATTGTCTATGTATAAGATTACACCAAGCATAACTCTACGGTTAAGTAAGGAAGGAAGATTAAGTAAAAGTAGTCTACTAGAGTAAGATGGTAAACGGACCTCAGGATTCCAGTTCAAGCCCCGAAGGGCAAACAATGAGAGTTGCTTTTGCACAGATTCTATTCTATCTTGATCTGTCGAATATTGCGGAGACCACACACATGAACCATACTCAAGTATAGGACGGACAAGAGAAGTGTAAAGAATCTTGGTATTGTAGGGATCGTCAAATTCTTTCGACCACCGCTTAATAAACCCAAGAACACTTCTTGCCTTATTAACCGTAGCAGTTACATGAGAGTTAAATTTAAGTTGATGGTCAAGAATTACCCCAAGATCATTTACTTCATTTAGGCGCTGCAATGCCACATTATCAAGCATGTAAGTGACTAATTGTGGTAAGCTTCTGTAAAATGTCATAACCTTACACTTCAAACTGTTAAGGTTTAGAAGATTATCTTGACACCAAGAGTAAAATGCATCCAAGTCTGCTTGCAAATTATTGCAGGAAACTAAATCATTATATGTTAAACAAATTTTCACATCATCGGCGTACATAAGCACCCGAGAGTGAGCCAATACTGAAGGAAGATCATTAATAAAGATAGTAAAAAGCAATGGGCCCAAGTGACTTCCTTGGGGAACTCCAGAAGTAACCTGGATGCACTTAGAATATGAATTACGAAATATAACTTTTTGGGTTCTACTACTTAGGTAATCAGAAATCCAACTGAGGAGGTTAGTTGGAAAACCGATTAAACTCAGTTTGTGAAGCAGCAAGGAGTGATTAACAGAATCAAAATCCTTACTAAAATCAGTATAAATGACGTCAGTCTGCATTTTACCTATGAACCCTTTGATCACTGAAGATGTGAATTCTAAAAGGTTAGTGGTAGTAGATCTACGCTTCACAAGGATTTCGCGAAAATTGAAGTCTGCAACGGTCAAGATAATCTTTATAGCATTGAGCATTAAGCACATTAAAGCTAGAACGGTCAAGCACATAACGAGAGAAGTTTGATGATTTACCGGATTTCTTATACTTTTTAAAATATCTCGACTTCCTGTTCTTTAAGTTTGTTAGTTCCCTTGAGAACCAAGGCTGACTATCAGGACAGCGACGGCGCTCAAGTGGAACACAAACATCAAAAAGAGAGTTCAAGGTATCGTAGAAAAGTTGTATGGCAACGTCAATATCTGTACAAGTGTACAACTGAGACCAATCAGTGTGAAATATTAAGTCGTTAAGCTTTAAAAAATCAGCTTTTTGGAAACAACGGGTTTTAGCCGTCAAATCTCTAGAAGCAGAACACACACGAGAAGGCAAATCAATGGTAAGGTCCAATGCTGGATGAAAAGGGTCCTCCGGAAGAACCAATGGGTCAATCCTAGATGCAACATTGCTGGGGGGATCTAACAGGAAAATCAAGTCAAGCGATCTGTTTATCGAGTTGCGAATAGGACTAATCTGTGCCATTGACAAATCAAGAAATCCATCAATAAGGTCATGGGACTTCGAAGGAAAAAGCGCATTTGATTCTTCAGTTGAGGACCAATTAATCTCCGGCAAATTAAAGTCACCAAGTACAATCAGAACGTCACTGTTTGATAGCAACGAAGAGACCGATTGGATAGCAGAAAGGTGCAGGGTGTAAATTGTAATATCGGATTGTGGAGGAATATATGAACAAGTAATAAAAACGAAAAAGTTTGAAAAAGTAATTTTAACACTTATAAATTCGATGTCATGGGGTGCTGAAAAATGTGTTAGTTCAGACGAAAGGCCAGAATCCACAGCGATCAAAACCCCACCCCCAGCACGGGATATGCGATCGCATCTATAATTGATGTATTTGGTGGGAAAAACTGAAGAATCAGAGATGTCTGGTTTTAACCACGTCTCGGTAAAAGCAAGAACATGATAATCAAAAGATAAACTATCTACAAAAAGTTTAGCAAGTTTAGAATTAAGACCTCGTACATTTTGATAGGCAAGAAAAAAAGTGGACATTAGTTTGTTGACGCAACATTAGAAGTAGAGGTAGAGGCACCAGATAAATTAGAGGGTATATAAGAACCCGATGAAAAATTTTAGATACTCAGTATTCTGAGAGTTTGTTTTTATACCCTTGCAGAGGGTATTATAAAATTGTCCGGATGTTTGTAACGCATAGAAGGAAGCATCTCCGACCACATAAAGAATATATATATTCTTGATCAGCATGACGAGTTGAGTTGATTTAGCCCTGTCCGTCCGTCTGTCCGTCAGTCCGTCTGTTTCTATGCTATCTCCTCCGTCAGTTTGAAAGCTATCCTCACCAAACTTTGCACGAAGTCTTCTGGTACAAATACGCTGAACACTTTGTCGGAACCGGTCGGATCGGATGACTATAGCATATAGCCGACATAGGTACGATCGGTCGAAAAACTAGTTTTAATGGGAAAACCTTTTTTGTTTTCAATTGAAATGCCTTCAAATTTCGAATTTCTTAGTTTGCTATGCTTTTCCATGATTCCACCAAATTTGGTCGAAATCGGACATCATCATTCGAAAAATTTGTTGTTTTCAATGGAAATGTCCTCAAAATTGGCATGTGTTTGTTTTATATGCTCTCACACGATTCTACAAAGTTTGGTCGAAATCGGATGACTATAGCATATAGCTGCCATAGGAACGATCGGTCAAAAACTAGTTCTTGTGAGAAAAACTTTTTTGTTTTTAATGGAAACGTCCCTTACGTTGGCAAATATTTATTTTATATACTTTTACACAATTCTACAAAGTTTTGTCAAAATCGGATGACTATAGCATATAGCTGCAGTATGAATGATCGGTCGAAAAGGAAGTTCTAGTGAGAAAAACTTTTTTGTTTTAATTGGGATCGCCTCCAAATTTAGTAATTAACAGTTTGTTATGCTTTTCCATGATTGCAGTAAGTTTGGTCGAAATCGGTCATTTATATAGTATAGCTCCCATAGAAAGGTAAGGTACGAAAAGTAGTTTTATTTAGAAAAACAAACTGCAAGGGTATAGAAAACTTCGGCCAAGCCGAAGATAACTTTTCCTCTATTTTTTTTTGTTAATTCTAAGTGAGTCCGTCTGGGCCCAAAACTGTCTTCAAAACTCACTTCAAATACATCCGCAAGGTCTTTCATATGCCCATCGAAGGGCTGCCCAAAATTGTAGCAGACATGACGTTAGCAAGCAAAACTCAAGTGTTCGAGAAATGGCAAGCCATAGCTTCTACTGGTAAAATGAATATCAATCCCGATTGTCCTGAGTCTTGAGAAGCATCGCATAAGCTGATATCTGAAAACATAGAGTTCCGGAAAGAGAAAACTTTCTACATCTTGCGCCATTAAGTGAGTACAGAATCATATACAAAAAAACTGAACCACAACCTTGGAAGTCCGAACTACTTTCATGACCGATTCGCAATGTAATGCTCCATTTGAACTAAAGGCCTCATGTAAGCTCCAGCAATACTGACTGACTGACAACCTCAGTGTAACTGAGAATGTTGTTCATCTGATCGGGATTTGCCCAATCTTGGGCAAACTACGAAGTCTGTACCTTAATAAGACCTCCTTATTGGAAATCGAGGTTATAAGTTGGCTGAATGTAGAAAATTGGGAGATGCTGTTGTCGTTTTTACAACATGCGATTAAATACCTCCTATTTTTTTTAAATGAATTAATTTAACTAGCTAATAACCAAACTTTTTCTTGTGCAGGGTATATAAAAACCGAATTTGAACGAATTCCTCACGTGTTTTATCTTGTGATTTTTTTCGTTTAACTTCTATTTTATTTCCTGTTCGATTTCATTTCATCTTCTTCTCTTTTCTCTTACCATATTTCACATTTGGATATTGCTTTTTCTTTGTCATCGATGCACCTTTTATCATTTGATTCACTCTCTCTGCAAAATCTACATATAACCTTTGGGTTTGTGTTATTAGTTCGTTCTTTGACCGAATCCTCTATTATATGCAGACATCAGATGGTGCCAATCAGCTGTCCAGGTAAAGCTTATATATTCCTTTCATTGCTTATACAATCAACATTTTTTTTCCATATTTTTACCTTTCAGTTAGTTCAACATTTTCACAAGGCGCTCATTCATTCACTTTTGCCCCCTGTCCCAATATGAAGCTCGCTCTGCTTCTTGTGTAAAAGTGGAACCAACGATGAAAGGCAAATACTTGCAGTTGCTTTTTATTCATGGCTTCATTTAAATGGAAATTATTAGTGTCATTTGTAGGCGCCTTTCAATTTTTTATCCACCCACACAACAGGACCTCTCGAAAAAAAGAGCAAAATTGTTAAATTCTCATAAAATGGCACTTAGGCCAGGAGGGTGGACAAAATGAACCATGGCAACCATAGCATATGACCTTGACTAAGTTTTTTCAGCATCACGCCAACGTCCTGGGGCTCTGATGTCTTTTTTCCTTCCAAATTGTTGTTGATTTTTTTTGTTGCTTGAAGGGGAGCAACCATAATGTTTGCATAATTTACTTGCGTTTGCGTTTAAAGGTTTTCAAATTACTTTTTAATTTGGTTTTTCCGTCTTGAGTTACGCGTTGAACAACACAAATAAATATGCAAATTTTTTCTGGCCGGACTTTTTATTGAAAAATATGACGAAAGGAAATGGGAGGTGAACACAAAGAACGTGTACCATATGTGACACGCTATTGTTGTAAGTATTGAAAATATTTTATGGAGTCAGGCGGGGAAATTCTGCGAATCGATTTCGTTTAAAAAGTTAGAGTTGCAATTATATTGTAAATTTTAGGATTTATATTCAAGCCCCAATAGGTATGCTACATAAAATGTGGAAATGTAAACATTTGTTTAGTATTTCTTCTTAAGCATTGTTGATTCTCTTAATACTTCTGATATGTGTTTAAGTTGCTTTTATAAAAGGCTGTTGAAATGCACTCTCAGAACCTCCTCCACTCGCTTGTCATCCACTCACATTGATTGCCATACTCATGAGCATGAACAAAAGACACAATTCCAAAAGAATTGCATGCGGCAAGAGACAGCCACATAGCAACTTTGATGGCATTTTAAAAATTATTAATTATGCACATTTACCTGGCATCCCAGAGTGCAGAATGAGTCATGTCTGCTGCTTGTTGATAAAAGACAAAACAAAAGCCAGCAAAAAGTTGTGACAAACTCTTGGCTCCCAAGTCGTATACTTAATATTGATGTGTTGCACTGTCGGAAGTTGAGAAGTTTCCCATTAAGGCAGAGCCAAACAATGATAAACCTCAGCAGCAGCAGCAGCAGCAGCTTTCGTCTCTGCCTGACTTTGGAGCTCATTTGAAATTCAACTTTGCAGTGGCAGGCATTTACCAGGACGTTGATGTGTGTGTGTGACTGGCAGCAATGCACTTGGCAACCTTGTGCCAAGGCACGTGCCTCAAATAGCACTCTAATAGCTATGACCCAGCTGGCTCTATTTCAATATTGATGCATTGCCTGCTTACTTAGCATGTGACCACCCAGAACCTCTCTCACCTCTCACCTGGCGGTCGTGTCAATTTTGGTTGCAATTACTTGGTATGCTGTTTGGCATAAATTAAATGCAATATTCGAGCTGTAGCTGTAACTGTGTGATGTGAGCATAGAAGTAGTCGTTGGCACGTTATTAAAATTCTGATGGATCATAAATCAAATAAATGTTCAAATGGAAACGAAATAAGCCAAATTGTGACACTAATTGTGTGAAATGGACATAAATAAAAATACGTTGATGATGCCGTTCTGTATTTATATTAGCTTGCTGTGTGCTCATAGCTATAATAAACAAGGCACGCACATAAATTTTCAAACTATTTTTAATAAAACATTAGTGGTTCAAGCCAAAAATTTATCAAACAGTGAACAAAACAGTGACATAAACAATAACCAAGACAGTGACCAATTCAGTGAACAAATAGTGACCAAAACAGTGACCAAACAGTGATCAAAACAGTGACCAAACAGTGATCAAAACAGTGACGAAAACTGTGACCAAAACAAAATTTGAATTTCAGCAACAAAAAAATATATAAGTAGAAAGTAAGTTCTTCTATAAGGCCTGTAAAGTAAAATTTTCATACAAAAATGACAGAAAAAAAGTAGATATAAAATTTTGCTTCACAATTTCAAATCTGGATACAGTCCTATATTAATGACCATATATGTAAGTTAAATTGTAATCGTCTAGTACTCGCCGAGTACTATTTGACTAGCTGACAAATTGGCGCCGTGGCACCGTAGCATCGTAGGAGCCGCACCGTTTTAATCGTTTTTACTCAAGTGTCGAGAACAATGTTGAACTTTAGACTAGTAGCAAAAGTTGTAAAATTCTGATTGACTGAGCCGTAAGTTTTTTTTAAATTTAAATATTTTTTGTTACTTGAGCCCCCTGCTTTAAAAATCTCAGTAGTTAGTGTCAAAGTAAACTAAAAAAAACAATTTTGTAAAACAGGAAAGCAGATCAGCAGTCCATGCTTTGAAAGTTTTTCATTTAATTGACTGCGACTTTCTGAATTATTTCAAGTCCAAGCAAACAGTCGATGATTGCTTCGATACTCGACAGTCAGTGCTTTAACAGTTTTTCATTTGATTCGATTGCGACTTATCTAAATATTGTAAGGGACAAGTTTCGTATCTTCTCTTATGTGACAACATGGTCTTATCTATGGAAAATCTGCATTAAATCCAACCAAAAAGAGACCGTTTATTAGAACCTTTTGAAATTGATTTTCCAGGCAAATAGTTTAACCTCATAGCTGCAAACTGCGATAACACTAAACCGCACTACTCTACCATGGATGACTTATGAAGGTTGCTTAATCTTGAACATCTCAAATAGCGTTGCGCACTTACCCAATGCTAAAATATATTTAAGGTATATATATTCCTGATCAGTAGACCTCGGATTTTGCATATATTTGCAGGATTAAGATAGGAGAATTCTGATGACGCCAAAGTTTGTTTCATTGAAAAATGAGTTGAAAACGATGTTTATATTTTACACTTTTTTTGCATATTTGCATGAAATGCATATGCAAAATATATGCAAAATATGCAAAATATAAGCAAAATATATGCAAAACATGCAAAATATGCAAACAATTTTCTTTGTAGAAAAATCAAGTCATAATGTAAAAGCGATTCAGGGGTGGTATATTGTTAAAATGGGCGAATGATACTTTTATTAATTTTATAAACAAGCTAGAAAACGGATAATAATAGTGCTAACCTGACAAACCCGATATCAGAAGTGGGATCAGAGCTAGCGTTGGAGCAAATCGTTCGGGAAGAAATGCAGTGCCGGCCGTGAGGATAGGACTGAACCTGATCACAAGAAACCAAAACCGTCAACCATTCAGTGCCATTTCTGGCACACATCTGCAAAGTATGACTGGCGCTCATGTAAAACACAAAAAAGCCTTACTTCGCAGATCGATCACGAACTTATATCTCATGAAATGATTAAGGTTTAAATCACATTTAACAGATAATAATAAGGTCTAAGCCACGGTCAAATCAAAATTATAAAAATATTCTTTTTTCTGGAGTATTTAATCCTTCAAATATGGCCAAATAAGCCATTTTCTGCAATTTCATGTAGAATTTACAGTTAATTCGTTGTAGGAGTGTATCTTGACCGCTTCTTATACTTCAACGAACATACTAGTAGGCAGCTAGCCAAAGCCAAAACAGCATTCTTTACTTTTCAATCTCTAATGTATTCGAAACACTTATGTCACAGAGTAAAAATTCTCATATACCAAGCGTTTATTAGACCCATACTTACGTACGCATGCAATATCTGGTTTAATATCTCACCATCTTATATGGAAAGACTACGGGTCTTCGAAAGAAAATGCCTTAGAACGTGTACTTCATTATATAGATCTCCGACAAGCGATTATCTTAAATATTTCAGCAACGAGAAACTGTACAACGCGGCCAACATCCCTAGATTAGATAATTTTATAATTCATCTCATTCGCAACCACATTCTCAGATGTACCGAATACCACGAAAATAATTTCATCATGGCTCCTTATTATGTAGGCGAGCAATATATTGAGCTTACACTATCAACAGGCCTTGTCCCACCAGAAGCATTTTTAATGCTAGATAAAAAAGGATTTATACAAAGCCGCAGTGGAATACCGGTGTTTTACCACCTCTACAGGCGCGCCACAGACAAATCCGTTCCAGAGTCCCTTGTACAGGAAGGGAACTGGCGGTTTGATAAAACAATACCAGCTAGGGATTCCACCCTAGTCACAAACCAATTTTGGTGGCTAGATAATACACGCTCATAAAACCCAACCCATCCCCATCCTAATTTTGTCCCCTAAACCTAACTTGTTTTTATCTTAATATAAATAACTAAGTAATGTTTTTTTTGAAAAGTTTTTCGTTACACACCCAACTGCTAAATATGTATATCTCTTATATCCTATTATTCACCAAAAAGTGAGTCATACTCTTAATTAACTTAACACTAGAGAGCTCGTCTGGAGACAGAGTGTATCCTAAATATAATAAATATTTTGTTTATTTAATAAGTAAAGTTATAAGATTCATGAAATAAACAGTTAAAAAAAAAAAAAATTAATTCGTTGTAGATATGGAGTTTCTAAAGCGACATTCGAGTTCAACGTAAAAAACTTCACTTAGCATTTGAGGTCCAGAGCCGAGAATAAATCAATTTTGAAATCATGTCATGATTCTTATGTCCACCCCCTTGTGGACTATTTTATTAATATTTTCTAACCCAAGAAGTTGAATGTGGACTACATATGTATTATTGAAAGCTTATTTTTATACCAGTTTCGGATAAAAATTTCAAAATTTTAGGATTTTGGGCTTAAAATATATAATGGTTTATGTAAGAAAGTTTATTTGTCAAATTATCGGGCGAGCGTCTTAATAATGTTGGTATGTTAATGGGCATTGGCGATGCTGGTACATACATCACATTGCATATTCTGGAAATTTTATTTCACGTAGGACAGAACAAACATTTAAAAAAATTACATTGTTATCGGACGCGGAATTCTCAAATCAAATCTGTTAATATTTCTTCTGCATTTCAGCAATCAGGCAGCCTGACCGATCTTGACACTGAGATTATTGGTAATGACTATGATGCGCCATCTGTTTTCCCGCGTGCAATTTGAAAGGCACTGAAACATCTTGCTCATTCGTATTTAATTGTTTATATGGACGATATTTTGGTGGTAATTCCGAAAAAAAACTGGGTTTTTAAGATTAAAGTTGTTCTAAAAGTACTTACTGAAGCTGGACTTAAGCTAAATGTGGAAAAATTTAGCTTTCAGAAGACTGCTACTTGCCTCCGCCGCAATCCTTTATCGAAATTGTCCCTGATTATTAAAAATTATTACACTATTTTATTCGCTCACTTCCGAGACACCCATTCGACATCTCAGAGATTATAGGGTTTGCATATTTTTGTATAAAAAATTTTGTTTTACGTTGATCGGGCAGCATGAGTCATACGTGTGTACGCAAATATCTAATTTTTTAAAAATTTAAATTCATACCAAAAATGTCATATTTTCTTAATCCCAAACGTAAAATTGATATTGAATTTTATTAAACTTAAGTCACTTTATTTTGTTAAATCATGAGTAACGACCATCTCTAGTCACGGTAAGCTCGCAAATATTTTGTTACGATCAAGGTGTCATCACTGGCACCCACACTCTGCAACTTGATCCGAAAATCAAAACACACAAAAACTTGATCGGTCTCTTTTTATTTTCAACCATTAATTTAAACAGCCGAAGGTTATATAAAACAATATCTCCTCTAAACAGTTATAAAATGCCAATGCTCAAAATATCAACTTGATATTTTGGACTAGGTCTTTTTCAACTTTATCATATCGGCTTTTTAATGATATGAAAAAATATAACATTGACCCCAAATAATATCATTTTTTTTCTGTGTAGGTAAGGCGCTTAGAGTAAGGAAGATTGTGTGCATCCTTGCATTACCCCGATTACCGTCTCAAAGTAATTTGATAAAGCGCCAAATTAATGAATTTTGAAACACTGCCATAGTATGCAGTTTGTACCACAGCAGTTTCCTTGGCACCTTTTCGAAGGCTGCTTTGAAATCCAAAAAGAAAGCGAATACCTTTTTCTTTTCCTGCAGCTTTAATTGAACAGTCCCCCCAAGGTTGTACACATTGTCCTCCGTAGAGAAGCATTTCTTGAATCCAGCTTGATATTCGTTCATTTTACAATTCAAATTGTAAATTTAGTTTAAAATTGAATTCATCCGAAGGTAACCATACAACAACAAAACTACTTTATAATCTTTTGCAAGTATCGTAATTTCTAGTCAGATTATTCCTTATAAAAAGCTTCGCTCGTACTGAGCGTTCCACGACTTCCACTCTTTTTTTTCCATTATTGACATTCTTCTTATATTTCGTACTATTTATTTTCCAGATAAAACTTCAAGTATTGCGGTCCCAGCTGTCGATTTGTTCTCAATATAACCCATTTTTAGCACATTTAAAAAAAAAAAAAAATAATGTCACATGAATATCCAAACAACTTAACGCACAAATAAACGAAAAAATAAATAAATAAACAAGACGACAACAAAACGCAACTGCAAAACGTGCCACAAAATTTTTAGCAAATAAAAACAGAAAGCCAGAAATCAGAAAGTGAAAAGTTGTAAACAAAATGCGTTGTATTAACCTTCTCCTTCTCTTCCTTCTTCTGGCCATATCGAAAAGGACAGCGTTGAAAATTCGTCGTCTGTTTCTTCCTCTTCACAAACCAGAAAAAAAATTTATGTGCAATCAGGCCGACACGTACGAAATGCGTGTGCGCCACGCCCCCCCAAGACCCCATGTCGCCTAAGCCCATGCCCTGACCGACATTGACACCAAAGGCAAGGCTCAAACACAGGAATACAATCAGACATAGTGGGGTACTGAGACCAAAAACCCAAAATGCCAACAACAACAGCTGACCTTTTGGCCTAAGATGAGGGGCGTGGAGTGGGCGTAATGTGTTATTGGGTGCAAAAGGGAATTGTACATACAGACGCATACATAACATTTGTCATGTGTTTGTGTTTATTTTGGTGAAACACAAATTACACTGCTCTTATGATTCAAGGTAGGGAGATAAATTCAAATCTCAAATATAAACAATTCAAAGATTTTATGCAAAAATCTACATTTTAGTTTAAGGCATTGAAAACAAAGGAAATCTCCCACATTTTTTTAAGTGTTTTCTCATTTGCGTGTCATTTGATGCTCCCATCATAGGTCATTAACATGTTGTGCTAATGTGCTCTGTATTTAAGGATATGACAACGCCCAGCCAGTCTCCTGTGCACTCTTATTTCGAATTTCACAGTGCAATTAGCGCTGTTGAAAACCACATAAAACATTACGCATACGCAACGTACAACCTCCTCTGATGTTTTGTAGGCCAATTATCCAACCGCAACATCCTCTCACCGTCTCTCTGATCACCCCTCTTTGCAGTCAATTATGCAAAATAAGCACATGAATATGCAAACTACATTCGCATTCTCGCACCCCCATTTAAAAGTTGGCAGACTGGGAATCTATAATGCAATTGGAAGCGCAATTTTGTGTGAATGTTACGTTTGAATCGGCGTCATTTTGACAGTTGAATTAACGGAGCGTAATTAATGGAGTCGCTGTACGTGTATCTGTAATTATGTTGGAATGAGATTAAGCCTAAGTATTTGTGAACATTTCAAATGGCTAAGACCTTTCAAGTTAAATTTAGTTCTTAAAGGAAAACCAAAATACATTATTTATTATTAACTTTTGCTACCAAGCGGCGAACTTAATTATAACTTACTCAAAAAACCCTGCGAATATGACAAACTAGCTCACATTACTCGTCCATGCCGTGTTAGTTTTTCCCAAAAATTTTTTTTCTGCAATGGAAACCGATATTTTCTAATATCCTTATTATTAGGATAGTTCACATAGCTTGTAATGGTTTCTAATGCTTTGTGTTAACTCTTTGTACCCTTGGAATGATTTTGGAGAGCAAAACTCAATGAAATCTAGTTATAGGTTCTTGCTTTGAAAAAAACTGTGAAGCAATAATATGAAAAAGATGCGTCCAGGCAACGGTTTACCAAAGTTTAGAGTCTTGACACGATGGAAGTTGTAATTTTCCAAGTGGAAAACTTGAAGAACCTGATTTTTAGCCAGTGTGGACATGACAGGCATCGCCAAACATCTGACAGCATCCCAAAAGCACCTTCAGCGTTTTGAAGACGCGAATCCTCATCGAGTTCCGTCCCACCATCAACAGCGACTACGCTTCCCATGTAGCTGAATTACTGAACTTACTCAATTGGCTGTTTGTCCAAATCTAGAGCACTTTCTTCTTTGTCGTGTTGATATTGAGGCCTGCCGATTTAGTTTAGGTGCCCAGGTCAGCTAGTGCATTTGCCAGGTCACTTAGCCTATTTGCCAAGAGGCATATAGCGTCTGCATAGTCCAGATGCCGCAGAGTCCTATGAAATTTCCTAAAGCCAATTAATGGTCAGGGATCAGGCGTCCATCACCTAGTAGCGGCATAAGTCTGCTCAAAAAGCGCCTCCGAATATTCTAGAGAGAGTCGCCAGCAGACTGATCGGACGATATGAGCAAGTTTCATGACTGAGCCTCAGTATGCCGTTATAAATACACTTTGATTTAACTATTTTCACCATTGACTTAAAAAAAAAAATGGCTTGACACAGCCCCGAAGGGCCAAGGCCGAGCTTCTCTCAGTCTCTTGCCTTGTGCGCTTCTAATCCTACAGTTTTACGCCGAATCCGAATGGCAGTTTGAAAAGCTTTTCATGGCTAATTACTACAAAGCTGGCGCCAACAGCAGAGAGGGGTGACCGGGTGTAAAGTTTATTCAAAGACTTAGCGGTGCGAAATGTGAGATTAGTATATCTAAAGAATGTTCACTTTAAATATAATATTGAAATTAAAAATAGTTAAATGAAATATTTTATATTGTTAAATTTGTATACTCTGTACCAAAGGTACATAGTTATACTCTGTACCAAAGGTACATAGAGTATAATAAGTTTGTGCAAAAGCCATGTCCGTCTGTCCGTCTGTCTGTCCGTATGAACGCACAGATCTCAGAGATGGTAAGAGATAGAGGTTTGACATGTATGGGACTTATGATTCTTATACTTGCAGACAGATCAAGTTTATTTTTAATTTTTTCCACGCCCCCTCCCGCCCCCGCAAAATGGAAAAAACGTCATATCTCTCACAGTTTTATAGATAGAAGGTACGTTCCTTCTGGACACATTTAGTAATTAGGATTAATAATCGATCCGCCAAAGGAATGGTAGAGATCAGATGAACGGTTGTCGAGCTATAAGGAAAACAAACAATTATGGGCAGCACTGGTCGCAACGGTGATGGGCAGCACTTCACAGGTACAGAGTATGTTAAAGTCGGGCTTGACCGACTTTCTTTCTTGTTTTTATACCCTAGCAGAGGGTATTATAAAATTGTGCGGATGTTCGTAACGCATTGAAGGAAGCATCTCCGACCACATAAAGTATATATATTCTTGAGCAGGACGAGCTGAGTTTATTTAGCCTTGTCCGTCTGTCCGTCCGTCCGTCTGTCCGTCGGTCTGTTTCTATGATATCTCCTACGTCAGTTTTAAAGCTATCCTTACCAAACTTTGCACGAAATCTTTTGGTATAAATACGCTGCACATTTGTCGGAACCGGCCGGATCGGATGACTGTAGCATATATGTAGCTGCCATAGGAACGATCAGTCGAAAAACTAGTTTTAGTGAGAAAAACTTTTTTGTATTGCTTAGTTAACTATGCTTATCCATGATTCCACCAAATTTGTTCGAAATCGGACATCTATATAGTATAGCTGTCATAGAAAAGTATAGTCTGAAAAGTAGTCGTAGTTAGAAAAACTTTTTTGTTTTCCATGGAAATGTCTTCAAAGTTGGCATGGACTTTTTTTATTTGCTCCCACACGAATCGGATGACTATAGCATATAGCTGACATAGGAACGATCGGTCGAAAAACTAGTTCTTGTGGAAAAAACATTTTTGATTTAAACGGAAACGCCACCTTCGTTGGCAAATATTTGTTTTAAATACTTTTACACAATTCCACAAAGTTTTGTCAAAATCGGATGACTATAGCATATAGCTGCAGTATGAATGATCGGTCGAAAAAGAAGTTCTAGTGTGAAAAACAAAAAACAAATTAGAACAAATTGGTTGGCCAATACGTTGGAGAGCATCTGACTGAACTGGGCAGTTATCTGCGGTATCATTTGATGCATCATGGCCTTAAAACGGCGCATTATGCTTTCCTCACTGAATCCATCGGGGGGATCGCATTTGGTTGGGCATTAAAATCGCCCTCTGTCACACTGGAGTGGGATCGTGCCTGTTCTAAAGCCTGGCTGGTTCTCTGGCCACTGCACATTGGGCCAGAATCCCTTTTTTTGGCATAAAGTCTACTAATAAAGCAAGGGACTTGAAATTTGGCATGAACCTTAGTTAGACTAATTTAGAATTTTGGATTTTTTTTTTTTGATTTGGACCACGCCTTCACCTCCCCCTCCCCATCCGACTGTGCGAAAAAAGTGTAATTTATTTATATATTTGAGACTTGAATTTTGGCATGCATTTAAGTAGGGCTAAAATAGAATTTATAATTTTTTTATTTTTTAGATTGACCTTGTCATCACCATCCACTTTCCCCGACTAAGTCAAAAAAAAAATTTTTTTATAAAAGCTTTAATATAAAGAAAGATATTTCAAAATTTGAATGTTGGCTAATCAAAGTAATGTAAAATTTACAATTTCATGACTTTTTTAATGTGAATGTGAATCTTTTCTTAATATTAAGGCTTGAAAGTAAGGGGTCCGACGAATCCATTGATCGGTGGAACACATCCGTTAAATTGTTGATACGAGAATTTCGTCTCGCATATGATTGTCTATCGCGCTTATAAAGTTTATTTCGCGCTTCAGATGCGTTTTCCCCAAAGCAACCGATTGGTAATACCGATGATGCTATTATCTGCGAGCCGTGAACTATGACTTTGTGGACAGTTGCTGACATCGGATACCAAGAATACTTTTCCATATAATTTGTCGCTCAAAAACTCAAAAATCTAATCCACGCATGGAGGGGACTGATGCAATGTTGGAGATTTCCTGGTTTAGCCTTAAAGTTTGATATTTCGGTGGTTTTCATAAAATCCTTTGGACTAGCTCCACAGATAGGGCATACTTGACAAGATTTAGTTCCTGTTAATATATTAAACACCTTGCCGTCAATCAATGTCAAATAGGGATCAAAAGTAACAGTGATTTCTCTGTTCATTGAAAAATTATGATTATAAGCTGTTAAGCTTTGTATTTGCGATTCCAAAATCGCCTTTTCTGCAAGAATAAGATCTTTGCTCTCTTTAGCAAATTCGAGCTTAAGGGGTCTGCAAAATCTGACTGATTGGGGGGTTTGATTAATCCATAAAGGGGTCCCAAAATCATCCGTTAACTTCAGTGGAATACAGCTTGTAACAAACAATGAGTCGTCTTTGACATCGGATTTTTCACCTAGGAATCTCTGCTTCTACATACTCTGCCCTGTTGAGCCGTCAAATCCAAAGCTCAGGATTAGTTTGACATTTGTTATGTTTGTATGTCTCTTAAATACCTCCTCCTGCAAAAGGACAATTCGACTGGCCGTATGATTAAGCAAATTTTGGAGAGATACTTGGGCTCTTGTTTCTGTCACATTAACTCCCGTAGGTCTGCACTCTAGTTTCGCTTCTCTTACTTTATTATAGCATGGATATATATTTGAAAATTGTGCTATATTTAACGCTCTTATGTTGTTGTATTGGGCCTTGGTTACGGAGTTGTCAAACAAAAAGGCAAGAGCTTGACTTGGAGTGAGTGGTACTGGCTCCGAGAATGACAGCTTCTTTCTAATTTCACTTGGTGAACTTGAAGCAGAAAGAGTATTTTTTAATACATAAGTATTTTTTAATACATTTTGGATTTTTTCGCTGAAACTGATGCTGGATGCACAAGAAGACTGCTATTATTTTCCTCAAACTTGGCTTAAAATGCAATATATAAAGAGAAAAAGCAAAATTGTGCAAAAAGTATTAATGACAAGTTTAAGATCACAGTTAAGAGTAAACATTTGCACAATTACTTTTTGGCAGAAAGTGGCAGAAATTAGGTTTTTACTCCACGGTACACGAGCACTTCGGTTAGTTTTTTCTAAAATAAGACATAACATAGACAGTTCACAACTACAACATTGAACATATATTTCGAATAACTTAACAGTAATTGTATTTGGCATACCTTGACCTTTATTATCCATATTTTCAACAAAGATTTGGACAGTTGGGTTGTCACAGCAGAAGCGCAAAGTTGAGTAAAAGCTTCCCGCCAATTTCGGCTGAAAGTCAGCTGACAAAACATCTGACTTTGCTAGCGCGGCAAATTTACAACGTTGCCACCTAAAATTTTTTTTTAATTGATTCGATATACCTAATGTATGCCCTTTCCATATATTAAGTCAAATTCAAGATATATTTGAAAAAAAATTTCGACTTTATGCCAAAAAAAAGGGATTCTGGCCCAATGTGCACTGTCAGAAGCTTCGGGAGATGGTTTCATTTTACTAGCAATGATTTTGCCTCCTGTATTCTTTTGTTTAAAGCAATTCATGGTCTACATTTGATACAACGATATGGTTAACTGCAAAATCTTTGCGTGTGTCCAAATTTCTGACATCTATGGTATTGAACTAGATTGTCAAACTTTCTTGGCATTTCAATAGTCACAGCAGCATTGCACTGTCGATCTATTTTGAAAATCTCCAAGTTGTTAAATTAATGAAAATAATCTTTAACTGGATTGGTTTCGTTGATTTGCCAGACCGCTCAGGCCTGTAATAAGTTCACTTTTTTAATCCAAGCACTCCAAACAAACAGGTTTCTCCTTGTAGTCATAAATTTTACATTTGATTACTGGCTCGTATAATTTCTACTTTAGAGCATCATTTTGATACTTTTCTTTCGTTGAAAATTTTACTTTATCCTAAAAGCAGTCTCTAGATAACCCAATTTGTCTCATTTGGATCGCCTCATCTTTGTCATCTCCTTAGTCAGACTGCAACAGTTTGCCAGAATTTTCGATCCATTGAGTTTCATGTGACCACAAAACTTTGGTTTTCGTTCGGTGGACACAACAACACAATTGCCACTTGAAGTATACAACAGGGCCATGAAATTTTTAAACACTCAACCACACAGACAGAGAGAGAGAGACACACACATACACGTGCAGTAAGTAGAGTGGGAAATACCATTAAAGCACTTGAAACTGTGGCGCGTGCACTTCAGAGATCAGCATCATTAACACTATTTTCCCTAGGCGGTGCTTCAAGATGATGACGGTGGGGTAGGTTGGGGTTTAGAGTCGTGATGACGATGGCACTGACAACTGGCAGCGTGTTGAGTTGAGTTTAGTTTGCCACAATCATTACGAACACTTAAGAAATCCCCAGCCCTGCTGACAGAGCTGTCTCTGACATGGCACCGGGACATTGGGACATACGAGAGAAGCACTCGAGAAGAAAAAAAAATAAAAGAAAAGGACATTGCCATTGCGTGGGGTAGGGACATCAAGTAGTTTGCCTGCCATTGAAGTCAAATAGAAATCCATTTAATTTTCAACTGGTGAAATGTTTGCAAACGCACACACAAAACCATATGGGCGTTGGGACTTAAGTCCCCAGACTGGCTTACCTCTAATGTAAAATTCAATACTGGGCTGAGTGTCGATGATAATGTTCAAGTACCGATACTGTCCAGGGATTGTACGTGAAATATAATCTGGAAATTCAGCAATTTAAGTAATTAGAAATAAATTCAAGATTAAAACATTATTGAGTAAAACTAGTTGGAAATAACCAGATACTTAAGGTAATGTATAAAGTAAATGTAAAATGGCTTGGCACAGCCCTAAAGGGCCAAAGCCGAGCTTCTCTCAATCTCTTGGCTAGTGCGCTTCTAATTTTCGCACAAGAGTAAGGGACCTATAGTTTAACGACAAATCCGAACGGCAGTTTGAGAAGCTTTTCATGGCTAATTACTACAAAGCTGGCGCCAACAGCAGAGAGTGGTGACCGGGTGTAAAGTTTATTCAAAGGAGTTTAGCTTAATTTGATTAAAAATAAAGAACCAATAAAACAGAACGCTGTTTCAAATATTAAAATTTCAAGTTTCCAAAATTATCTCCAATATTCTTTTATTACCAAAAAAATTAACAATATTTTTCCACGTTCAACATGTTTAAATTTAATACTGCCCAATCGATTACTTAAACTATTAACAAAATGAGTCAAACCCCAATTACAAATCAGGCAAGCAGACTAATAAACAATCAGTCAAAGGGGGCAACAACAGCATAACCGTAAAAGGAATAAATAAATAGAAGTAAACAAACTGACCAGAGCCAACGCCAAGTCCCTGTCCGTGTTCGTGGTGTTGCCAACCACGCTCGCTGCTCTGATCAAAGCTAATCAATTTAATTTCACAAAAGCAATTTATTACGATATTGAGCAAAGAGTAGAAGGTTATTGCCCCAGCCAGCATATGGACAGGGCATGAGGTGCATAAGAAGATTATTCCCAAGGCGTAAGGATTCCGATTAGGCCTAATTCTTATTGTAGTAGAAACTATTTATAGCCTTTAGGGAAAGGCAGATTTATGTGTACGTTATATTTGTTTATCGAAACAAGCAGCTACTTAATTTGAGGGCAAATGATTATATTGAGTACAAACTTCTTGATAACAAGGTCTAGTGTATACACTCAGAAAAAAAATCGCCGTATATTTAAGAAATTCGCCATTGTTTTGGCGCCAAGAAAGATCGCCATTATTTTTAAGATTATTTTTTCTTTGAAACTATGGTGATTTTTTCTTGAAATTAAAAAAAAAACTTCTTCAAAGTAGAAAATTTTTTCTTAATATTATGGCGAAATTTTACTTAAAATTAGGAATTCCATTTCTTAATATTAGCAAAATATTTCTAAAAACTAGAAATAAAATTTCTAAATCTTAGAAAAAAATATTTCTAAATTTAAAGAAGAATTACTAAAATTAAGAAATACATTTTGATATTTTTCTAAAATTTAATATCTTTTTCTAAAATTTTGAATATATTTTTGCTGCTCTGCTTGCTCCGCACCCACACAAACCAAGAAGCCCACCCCCCACCTCCCCTCCTACTTTTGCTGTGATAATTTTTTAAATACAATATTTTATTTTTTAATTTTTTACTTACCCTTACTGGGACTCGAACTCCGGACTTCGGCACTCTAACCACGAACGACGGACATCTTAACGCTCACCGATACAATAGTGTCGCGCGAGACGGTGGCGAAATGACAGTAAAGAATGCAATCAAGACCGGTGGTAGAATGGCAAGACATTTGCCGGGCAGCCGCCAGGTCGTGGGTTCGAATCCTATTCAAGGCATTGACATACAAATTATTTTTATTTTTCCTTTTTTTTTTTTTGTTTTTAAGTTTTGTTGTTTTTAAAATTTTCTATATTTTTCCGATATTTTTTTACAATACACTGAGGTCTCAAATACATTTTTTCATCAAACGCGAAGCTCGTTACTGCAAGCATCTTTCCTAAAATTTAGGAAATTATTTTCTTGTTTTTAGGTACAGACGAGTGCATCGTTTTTCTTTTTTTGGTAAAGACGAGTGCATCGGTTTTTTTGCCTACTTTTAGGTAAAGACAAGTGCATCGTTTTTTCTTATTTTAAAGAAATTTTTTCTCAATTTTAGGGCTTTTTATTTTAATGGTTAGTTTTTTTAAAATTCAGGTCAAAATTTCACCAATTTAGGAAAATTTTTCTTAAATTAAGGGCAAAACCATTTTATGGCTAGATTTTCTTAAGTCTAAGATAAAAATTTTCTGAGTGTAACTTTTTCAACAAACTCTCCATTGCTCTGTCACTGTCAATGCACCAAAATCAAATGAAATCGACGCCTGCAAAACGAACATGCAGCAGCAGCTTTGCTTCGGTTTCCTTGAGAACTACCGTTATGTCAGAGCAAAGAACGAAAATGATTTGCCGTCCGCGCCGAGAGATACACGCCCAACGGTGACGTTCAGGAGAGAAGAGAGCGATGAGCCGATTTTCCAGCTTTCAGAAAGGACTTTTCTCAAAAATAGAAATCTTTCTAATTAATATGGCGCCCATTTATTAAGAAAGAAGCTGCAAATTTTTTAGAAAGAGACTTTCTTAAAATTGGGCATTTAATAGGCAACAATATTTTTAAGAAAATCATTTCTACAAAATAGAAATAAATTTTCTAAAATATATAAAAAATTTTCTCATTTTAAAGGCGACTCAAACCAAGAAAAAATTTTCCGCAATTTAGAAAAATTTTCAATTCTTAAGAAAAAATTTCTTAATATGAGAAACTTTTTCTGATTTTAAGAAAAACAAAATTTTTATGGCGAATTTCTAAAATATACGGCGATTTTTTTCTGAGTGTAGAAGGGTTGGTGGTGATTCTAAAACAGAATGATGTTCAGGCCGGAATGTTACATTAAATTTTTAGGGACAATTATTGTCGCAATTTTTCGTTAATGTTCAAAAGTCGATGTAGTGTATAGGCTCGTCCTTTTCAAAAACTTTGTGCGGCAGATTAAAGCACATTCTGACACTCTTACAACATCGACTTTTCCCCGTAGACGAAAAATTGTGAATAAAATTGTCGCTATAAATTAAAAGTGTTATTCCAGCCTCAGCACACGAAAATCATTTAGAATTTAAATTAAGTTTAATTTTGTTGTTTTGTGTCATTAATCGTGTTGGTATTCATTTGAAAATTATACTTCCCATCTCTATACTGTTCCATCTTGCATGGTAAACAACAAAGATTTTAGATTTTATCAAATATTTGAAAAATCTTTTATTCAAAATAGTCCAGAAAATCTTTTAACATTAATATTTATTACAATTTAAATATATTCTCATTACTTCTAAATAATCTATATATTTATACGCTAAGATATTTTCATACGAAAACAAATTCAATTAACCCAAAATTTATACCATTTATTCGTATGAGTATTTAGACCCCGCCATTGCAAAAAAAAAAATTAATTGCAATTATTTATTGTTTTATAACGAATTAAACTTTGTACCAATACACACACACTTCACACAGATATCTGAGCAGACCAACGCATTGTTTTTGTTTCAACAAGCCATCACTCTCAGTGAGCTGTGCTCAGTTGTAATTTGACATTTGTAAACAGAGAGAGTGGCTCTCAGTACGCTCTCCCTGTGAAGATTCGATCAACGGGAAAAAAAGGTTCTACGCATATTTTGTTTTTGTTTTAAGCAGATTTACAGTTGCTGGTCTAATTGAAATCCAATTGACTAGAAATTTTTGTGCGAGGCAAGTGCTACCAATAAAAAGTATTTCGGAGCGTAAACAATAATTAATATTGTTAAAAAATTTGTTATATTGCTAATCCTATTGATATTTTCGTCTTCCTTTCTAGCATAGTAATGTTGAAATGAGTATTAAGAGCGAAAAAAATTGTATATCTTTTATTTATTGTTTTATAGCGAATTAAAGATACGGTGACATGCAGATGGCATTGAATTCAATTGACTAAAAAAAATTGTGCGAAAATAGTCGGTATTGTTCTGGAAACTCGATGAGATATAGGAAAGGTACATTATAGGGAAACATACAATTCGATGGCAAATTCAATAATCAAACTTAAGAACTCCGAGCACAATTGGAGACTGTGCTGTGATCTTTAGATCGAATCGGTATTACATCGAATCGGAAATACATCGAATATATAGATTTATTGCCTGTGGTAGAGTCAGGGACTATCACTATCCCTTCAAAAAAATGTATATATTTTGTCTCTTCACACTTTCTTTGGAGCCATCCCCAAGCAATTTTTGAAAATGCATTGAAAATTGTTTTAAGACTTACTCTTTGACAAAACTTAAACAAAAGATCAATAAAAGGAAGAAACGCTGTTTATAGCCTTCTGGGTAGTATAAAAAGACCAAACTATGCCAAGTTAGTTAACCAAATGTTGGCTGACTGTTCAAAATTGGAATATATGTTAATCAGGTTTTCCAGGGTTTCAAACCGATCCATATACAATTATTTTTGGACCAAAAAGAGAAGAAGACTTTTTTGACATATTATTTTAGACTTAAAAGTGTACATCGTTTAATGTTAAGTGTTAACTTTTTCGATGGTCGATTTTCGACCACAGGGCGAGCCTAGTGTTATTTAATTTTTTTTAATATTCTGAATTCACTAGATACACAAAAAAAAGAAGTTAATTTGAAACCAAATTTAGAGAAATTAGAATATTTTCAAATTTTTTAACTTTTGTACTAGCAACACACAGCGACAACAATTTTAGCTTAATTGTTAATGGTTCAAGACAAGGATTAATTCCGAAACGAGTTTCGGTTTCGGTACCGGTTCCGGCACGTCCTGAAATGAATGTTAAAGATTCTTTATAGGTGTTCATTTGTTTCGGATTTCGGTTTCGATACGGTACCCTGTTTTTTATTTCAGTATTTTGGTACGTACCGGTACTAGCTAACATTTTTTAAATATTGGAAAAATGAAATTCTCTAATATTCTCTGATAAAGATTTTTCTTTGGAAAAACTTACACAACCGGTCACCTTCACTGCTGCTGGCGCCAGCTTTGAAGTAACTATCCATGGAAAAGTTTCTCAAAACTGCCTTTCGGATTCGGCGTTAAGCTTTAGGCTTATACGAAAATTATACGAAAAATAAGAAGCACTCAAGCCAAGAGATTGAGAGGAGCTCGGCTTTGGTCCTTTGTCTAGCGACAGTATTGTATTGCTGCTCTCCCGTCAGCAACAATTTATTGTGTGGCGAATTCAACAGCTGTGTCTCGCTCTCACCCATTTCGATTTCCAAAACAGCAAAATTGCTGCTAGAAATTGTCGGTAGCTCACTGATAATTTTTATTACGAGCCATCTAGCGATAGCCTATCGCAGCCATTGAACTGTCATCTGGAGCATCATTGGTGTAAAACATTTCGAACAACATATGAATGTTAAGCGCCCTTTACAAGCTGCGAAAGTTTTTTGCAAGTCTAATTATACAGAGAGGTGCTTGCATTTTAACCCTTCTAAGAAAAGTGGCAAGAAAATTTGACATCGTGTAAATGACGTCTTATGATTCCTTCATTGCTTTACAAACATATGAACAAAATTACGATGCGCTCTGAAAAGGTAAAAAAAACCGAAACCGTAAAGTTACTAACGTTTATCGGATTCAATAATAAAGAAAAACTGTATTCGGTTCCTTAAAAAAAATTTTATCGGTTCCGGTACCGGTATTGATCCCTCAAGATAATAATCTACAACATTAAGCAAACACGGATAGGGTCATTGGGAACGCAACGTGCAAAATTCACGGTAGATTTTTATTTTAAAAATAGGGGAAGTTAACTTCGGCCGAGCCCTTGCAGTTTGTTTTTCTAAATAAGACTACTTTTCGGACCTTACTTTTCTATGAGAGCTATACTATATAGATGTCCGATTCCTTTTAAAACAAAAAAGTTTTTCACACTAGAACTTCTTTTTCAACCGATCATTCATACTGCAGCTATATGCTATAGTCATCCGATGTAGAAGTGTGTAAAAGTATACAAAATAAATATAAGCCAACGAAAGGGGCGTTTCCATTAAAAACAAAAAGTTTTTCTCAAAATAACTAGTTTTTCGACCTATCGTTCCTAAGGCAACTGATTTTGACCAAACTTTTTAGAATCGTGTTGGAGCATTTAAAACAAATACATGCCAATTTTGAGGACATTTCCATTGAAAAACGAAGTTTATAAACCCTTGAAGCTCATACAAATTTTCAGGACGCCTACTAAGACTGTTTTTCAAACCTAACTTTTCTATGGCAGCTGTACTATACAGTCTTCTGGTTTAGACCAAATTTAGTGAAATCATGTAAAAGGACAGAAAACGTATAAATACAAAGTCTGATGCCGATTCCATTCAAAACAAAAAAGTTTTTCACACTAAAAATAGTTTTTCGACCAATCGTTTCTATGGCAGCTATCCGGCCGGTTTTTATACTTGTACTACAAGACTTCGTAGAAAGTTTCGTGGAGATAGCTTTCAAACTGACAGAGGAAATCGCATAGAAACAGACGGACAGACGGACATGGCTATATCAACACAGCTCGTCATGCTGATCAAGAATATAGATACTTTATCCGGACAATATTAATATACCCTCTTCAAGGGTATAAAAACTGAGATCTATGATGGGATAAAGAGCCTTAGCATGTCCCAAGGAATCGGTAGATGGAGTAACATCTCGAACCACTCCATATAGGCCATAAACTAGACCTTGTTTTGACCTTGATTTGATTAGAGAATGCTTCGCACTTGGTTCAAGTATTGAAGCTCTTGGATCAATAATTCATACTTGGATGAAGAATTTTCTTTCGAGTTTCTAGCTCGGATAACAAGCTAAAATCAATCACGTGTGTGATTGAATTACGTCTATCGCGTACTAAAGTCAAGCTCTTCCGAGCTAAAGTCGGAACCATGACATGAATTCCGGGATTGAAAAATCCGAGCTCAAGTCAATCCTCCTTGTACTTGGATATAGCATCCTGCATGTATCCATTCGGCTAGAAGATAAATAAAAACATGCAAAATCAATGGTAGGGGGTATTTTGTATTCTATTTCTGAATTCCCAACAAATTTATTGATCGTTCACATATGAATCGAACTGATAAAAAATTACATTTAATACGCAAATTTATTCATTCCAGCAAAATAAATTTTCTTATTTCATTCTTGTATTCTTTCTTTTTTTTTTGTAATTACCCAATACTTAATTATTTATTCAATCCAGAGGGCGAGACCAAGGCAGAGACCCACTGGCGGACTTTGCCATTCAATTAAGCAAGTTTTTGGTGATGCGGAGGCCACTTTTATGCAACCGACATCTCCCTGGCGTCTCTCGGCTTTGACAAGCGTTTCGTGTTACTGGCGCCTTATGTCCTGTCCTGTCCCTGTCCTTATGCTGCATTAGCCTGGGCTTTAGCCAAGGCACTCACACATGGTGATGTTCTGCCGCTCGCCTTGTCACTTATGCAAAGTCCCCTAAATGGAGGCGTGGCGAGGTGTTAGTAAAACAACACTGAAGCAATGCAGGAGCCGGGATTCTTTTGCTGTCTTTTTTTTTTTTGGCTTTGGATTTGCTCTTGTTGCCATTACATACAAATGCTCTTTAAGCGGATTTGGGCAGCGTTTTACTTGTTTGCCATTGTTAAACTGAGTGCTCAGCATAAAGCCCGGCAAACATACCAGAGTCCCTGACTCTTCAAGCTGTGTGCGCTTTTCTTGCCTTAAGCAAAAGAATGAACAATTTATAAGCTCTTTAGTTCTGTATACAATTTATGGAAATTTAAGATGAGAACATTGTTAATTGAATTACTTGTCTTTTCACGTCAATAATTGAACTTTTTCAAACATTTTTCTCCCTGAGCAGTCAATCGCTAGGACCTGCATATACGTAATATATTTCTATCAATCATTAAGCTCTTGAAACATTTAAAATTTTCCATAATTTTCAAAAACAAAATCTAGGTGGCTGCAACAGCAATCAGTGTTATGTATTTTATTGTTGTTTGCCTAAAATTGCGATTTTTAAAGAATAACTGGCCGGACTCCCACTGACTGAAAAGGTTAGAGTATTCAAATCTTTTCAAGCAAATATTGCAACTTTTTAGATAATTTTTTCTTTCCCCTTTCTTTGGATTTGGGTTGCAGACCAGAAAAAAAACCCTTTTAATTATGCCCGAACATGCGCAAATATTTTCTTATGCCTGCTTTACTTTTCCATTAATTAATTCAAGGCACCATTGTGGATGCGGATCAGGGATTTCAAGTGTGTGTGGCCGGAAAAGTCAACGTTGACTTTAAAAGTTTTTAATTAAATTATACACAGCGTGTTTGTTTTATTTTATAAGCACCAAAAATTGCCCGAGCCGGAAAGTTGTCAGGGAATGGACCGCTTTGGGAGCAGATCTACTTGAGTTTATTAATGCTAATGATGGTTGCATGCAATAATGAGTCATTTTAAAGAGTTATGTACAATTACACATGGCCACAGAATTAGACTTTGTGCAGTATATTAAAGAGTTGTTGGTGATTCTATATGACTGCCGTGTGCTGAACACTAATCTGTTTACGGAAATGGTACATCACGTCTAGATTTTGAGCTTAGTTGCTTAAAATGTCTATTTTGACCCTTTCGAGGCTGGTTTTGTTGAATTTGTTATATAGGGATAGAGATCTTTTGATATTACTGAGAACGTTGGAATTTTCCTTTAGCTGTCAAATTCCATATAAAAAAATTATTTAAAAAAAATTTTCCTTGCCCGATTTTGTTGTTTGAAACTCAGAAACAAAGCAATGCTCAAAAGTACTTTGAAAATTGTCACCAGAGCTGGCTCGACTGTTGTGGGTGGTGGGCATTCTGCGGTCGAAGCGTATTCTTTTCGGCCTCCTTCACGCGAAAGTGGAATATCCAGTAAATTTCTAGTAGGAAAATTCGGAATTTTCTTAGTACTCACCTAAAGAAGCTAAGTAGTAGTTTTAAAATAAATTTGTCTTCAGCATTTTTGTGCTTTTGTGCAAAATCACTATCGGGGGTGTCCTGGAAATCTCTAGAGATTTTGGCTTCGGTTGGTTTGCAAATCGCTCGAAAAATCTGTTAGTACCCCAGAACTTCGAGAGAATTCGTTTTCATTTTCGAAAGTCTAGTTAAAAGGTGTGTGTAATTTGTGAAGGGTCGTCTTTTCTTCTCTTTTTGCCCCCAAATTTGTGGGGGCGTGGTCGCGTCTTGTGACTTTTTGTTTTATGGAAACGCTCGTGTTTTGTCTACCTATCCTTATCCCGTTCTAAGTTCGAATCGGTGTTTTAGCCGGGCGGTCGTAAGAAACTTTGTTTTAAGAACGTTTGTCGTTGTCTTTTTTTATTTCACAATTCCGTTTCGCGTCTTTTTTAGTGTGTGAGTCGTGGAAAAACTTTGTTTTTGTCAGATTATTGGTCGAACTACAAAAACAGTGCTAAGTCGGGTAGGTTCGTGAAGTCGGTTTGGTTGGCTTGGCGTATTGGCTTTGGTTGGTTAGTCAAAATTTTCATAACAAAATACGAGAGCTTTGAAATTAACCGAAAGAGATTTCTAGGACACCGAGAATTGGTTTCGGGTTGGAATTTGGTTGGAAGAGCTTTCTTTGACACCTCTGTATAGTTGGCTATAGAGCTGGCAAAATATCGATATATCGAATCTTTGTCACCATCCATATTTTCTCTTTACACTAACGTTTATTACGAGCATTTTTTAGGTTTCACATTCAATGGAGGTGGCCATGGACGTGGCAATGGAGGTGGATCTGTAGGTGGACATGGAGGTGGACCTGGAGGTGGAAAATGGTTCAAAAACCTCAATATTTGCAAAATTCTTAATCTCGGTAAGACTTTGGGTATTGGTTAGATGCTTGCCCGGGAAGGTTTCTAAGTTGAAGAAATGGGCGGAAAATGGTGCACAAACCGCGAAATTTGAATAATTATAGCGTTCATCCGATTGAAATGCAACTTTGTGGAATGGTTGGAGAATTGGTGGAAAATGTCCCAAAATGTGTGTTCAAGGCCAATCCTTATTTTTGGGCCGATCTTTATCAAATTGGGTTTATAAGCTTTAAATTTTAAAAGTCCACCACAAAGATCGGAAATGTCAGGAGAGACTTTATTTTTAACCGCGGGCGGGGCATAAGAGTTAATATCTGCTTTGAGCCGATGTATGTAAGATACGGTCAAATATTTTCCAATTTGTTAAATCCACCCCCAAGTCGGAAAAGAAAAACTGATAAGAATAGAACAGAGGGCTGGTCATTTGTACTTAACTAGCTACAAAATTCTAAAAATTGTAATATTTTAAAATTCTAATTCTAAAAACCCTCACAAGTGTGGTAAAGATGGCGCCAGCAATTAATGTGAACACAACTGATCGTTTCGCTTCTAAACTGTTCTTTATTTTACTCGTTTCTCTCTTTGCTTAGGTATCTACATAGTTTTAACATTAGTGTGACCATTCCTTAAAATCGTGTATGGCATTCTTTAACGCTTACTAATATAACATACGGGGTATTCTTACTACAATTAGTTTTGACATTCGTTATTGCTTATTAATATAATATATATAGGTTACTCCTTGCCTGCTACACAAGGGTATTCAGTTACTAAGAATCTCCGCTTTTTGGACCTTTGTTTATGAAATTTATGGTAATCGTCTCTCTTTAAGCACCAACAGTAATCTGCCATCATGTTAATGTCCCACTTTCCTTGGTACCTTTTCACCATTTCTTTGATATCCTGGTGAAACCTCTCACATCTCAAAACCCCCTCATATGCTACTTTTGCCATTGCTTCTTCGTAGCGAACTTTCCACATATGTAACACAATTTTTTTGAGATGATTGACACATACAACATGCGATATAACTTTTTTATTTCACGTGTAGAGAATAATCCCGAGCTGCTAGTAGTCCCTATTTAGGCTAACTTAAGCCTAAATAGCTTGAACTGTCAACCAAATGAATGAACTCAAAGTTGCCTTGAATCAATCCAAAGTTTTATGATATCAGATCATGATTTTTCCAAAATATAGCAGTATAAATCCAAAATCAGAATTTTTTGCTAAACATGAATTTTGAACATGATTTTTAAGAAAAACGGTGCATTTAATCTCCGGAATTAAAATTTTTAAGGTCACCCCTATCTGATGTGTTTTGGTGTAAAATAGACTTAAAAAAAAAACAGAAGTAGAACAAATTGAGCTTTAAGTGGCTCGCGGAGGATCTAAAGATTTTTTGAATCACTCATTCGCAGTGTTGCCTATTGTTATATATTGGTTTTATATAATAATAGTCGGCGTTTATTGAATAAAGATAGATTTAATTGATTGTGTATTTATTTTTATTATTTTTTCAGTTTTTGGCTAATTTTTTTTACTAGATGAGAAATTATATAAAGGGTGATTTTTTAGCTATTTTTGGAAAACTGGTTTAAACAGCTCAAGTTTCGTGTTTTTTTTTTTTGGTCTAAAACAACATTCAATTAATTTTATTATCAAAATGCGTCTCTGTTAAAAATTCAGGCGACGTTGATAATCCGAAAGACTACCGCAACGTAGAATTTTTGGGAGAAGACTCTTGGAAAGTTGGCCGTTGCAATGGGTACGTAAATAAGCAGAATTGTCGATTTTGAGTGAATATCAGCCAGAAGCATTGCAAGAGCTACCAATGCACAAAAAAAGTCACAGTTTGGTGCGGTTTATGGGCTGGTGGCATCATTGGACCGTACTTCTTCAAAGATGATCCGAATCGTAACGTAACTGTGAATGGTGAGCGCTACCGTGAGATGATATCCATGACATGTGGTTTCAACAAGACGGTGCCACAGGCCACACAGCACGCGCAACAATGGACTTATTGAGAGGCGAGTTCGGTGAACATTTTATTTCACGTTCGGGACCGGTCAATTGGCCGCCTAGATCGTGCGATTTAACGCCTTTAGACTATTTTTTGTGGAGCTATGTTAAAGCTCATGTCTATACATACAAGCCCGCTTCAATTGACGCATTGGAAGACAACATTGAAGCATTTATTCGTGAGATACCGGCCGAAATGTTGGAAAGAGTATGCCAAAATTGGACTAAGCGGATGGACCATTTGAGGCGCAGTCACGGTCAACATTTGCATGAAATAATCTTCAAACATTAAATTATATGGACCGTACTATCGATTCAAATAAAGATTTTATGCATTTTTTTGTAATTTTATGTGTTTTTTTTTTGAAAAACTTTCCTATAGCTCCTCAAAAAATCACCCTTTATTATTGCTAAGAATACTATCAAAAAAATGTTTAATTTTAAATTAAAGTTAAAAAAGTTTTATAAAAAGAACAGAAAATTTTTTTTTTTTGTTTTGTATAATGAGAAAAAGGATTTGCGGAACTCAATCCGCTTACAAATTTTTAAAAGGTTAACAAAGACTGGAACGGGAACAGTATGAAAGCTGGCTGAAAAAAAGTTATATTACTGGTAAGACAGACAGATATATCTTTTAGGGTGAGGCAAGCAGACGGCCTATTGGTCCCCTACCGTGTATCCACAGATCTGACGGGTGTCTCCTTTTGAGCCGTCTCCGTATCCGAGTTGTCGCTAGCTCATTGGCGAGACGGTTTCTGTGGGCGAGCAAGCGATCTCTATATCTGCTGGTGTGGGGGTTGATTTGTGAGCAGACTGGTAGAATGCCGAGGTCTTTCTAAATGGTGGTGTTCCGCACGTAACAGGGAGCATCGAGTATTCTGCGTAAGATTGTGGATTGCATCGTTTCGACCCTTTTGATGGAAGTGTCGGCAGGCAGTACCCCAGAGGCAGATACCCCAGGTCCAAGTCGGGATGGTTATTGCCTTGATTATCAATTTGTTAGCCTAACCTGACAGCTACAGCTCGCTTAATGTGGTCAGACCAAGTAAGTCTCGTATACAGTGTTATGCCCAGGTACCTGACAGACTGCTTATGTGGAATGACTCAGTCGTTCAGCTTAAGCCTCGGTGTGGTGCCTCGCTTTTTTGTGAATGTGCAGTGCTGGCTTTTTTCCGGACTGACCGCAATGTTCCAACGATATGCCCAAGCACTAAAGCCGTCCAAAAAGGATGGGGCTGTAAGCCAGGAAGGCTGTGTCATCAGCATAAGTTTCTGTAAACAAGATGACGATATAAGTTCAAATCTTTCTCAACTAAAACACAATTAGTTGCCAGCCACTGTTATTAAATTTTTTATGAAAATTTTCGACAACATCCATTGCATATCTATGGGCAGTAATAAATATGGTCATTTTGAACAAATGTATTAAAAATGGTATATCTTCGCTTAAAAAACCTTAGAAATATTTGGGTTAGATTTGATTAAAAGCTTAGAAATAGTAAGTAAAGTAAAATGGCTTTTCTAGTTGACACAGCCCCAAGGCTTGTCACGTTGACACAGCCCCAAAGGGCCAAAGCCGAGCTTCTCTCAATCTCTTGGCTTGTGCGCTTCTAATTTTCGCACAAGAGAAAGGGACCTACAGTTTAACGCCGAATCCGAACGGCAGCTTGAGAAGCTTTTCATGGCGGGTGTAAAGTTTATTCAAAGAAAAACTTTTTCATTAGATGTTCCGAGGCGGGATCGAACCCACGACCTCTTGCACAGCGGTCGCGCACACTAGCCGCTGAGCCACCCGGCCACACTAATAGATAGACTGCACCCCCCACTCTGCTCTCATACATCTTAAGGTCTAACTGGGTTATGTTAAGCGCGGTTTGTAAGCAGTTACTTAAGGGTTCAAGTCAACACATTTATTCGTTTGCAAGAAAAAACTTTAATAGTAGATCGTGTACTAAACATTAAACCGGAAAATAACTTTTAATGTAACGAAAGCAAACCCAAGTTAATTCTGTGCCAAAAAACACACTACTTCCCATTTCCTTCAAAACGCTGCAGTTCAGCAAAAGTTCCTTCACGAAATCAATCAAGTATCAAGGCGCAGACATTTGGCATTTTTACGAGGCACAAAAAAAGTCATAAAACTTATTTACTTAGCACCCAGAGGGGAGGCCGTAGACATAAATAATGCGGCAAAACCTAAAAGGAAGAAGAAACACCAAAGCCAAATCAAGTCAATAATCATAAAAAGGCCCAAGGAAAGAAACAGAAGGCGCAGGCATTCTGTTAAATTGTCTGTGAATGACAAATATTGTGTGATAATTTCTATTAAGAAAATTAAGCAGCCACATCACATTGCGTATGCGCATTCATTCATTTCTCTAAGTGTTTTCATTTAGGCATAAAAAGAAAAAAAGAAATGTCACAAATTTAAGTTAAAGACGTGAAAAATGTATAAGCTTAAAGCCTGTAAAAATGGCAGTTAAATGGACAGTGACAGCCAACTGGAGATGGCCTAACGTGTTTCGACATGGCTAAGAAGCGCAAGAAAGAAAGAAAGAAAGACGAAAATGTTTTTAAATTTCTTAAAAGCTTTATGCATTTTTCATACTGCCCAGAAATATGCCACACTAAATTTATGATTTTATCAAAATGGCCCAGTTCGATTGCCTAACCTGGGGGGCAAGAGATTTAAAAATTTATGGCACAAAATGCAGAGAAATTTTTTATTAAATTTTCAACATGTGCTGCACACTCTAGGGCTGGACCTGGACCCTGCAAATGTTTTGAGTTTCAAATAGCTGCAGTCATAACAAGTTTATTGAATTTCTCTTTTAATTAAATTTTTACTATTCCACAAATGTGGGAAACAAAATTCCGCACATATCCATTGCCAAGATTCAATTTGAAATCAAAAAGCCGCACAGAGCCCCTTCCCCCGCCAAAAAAAAAGATATGTCTCGGCGCTTACAACTCATCAAAATGAGCAGCGGGTACTTAATCTGATTTACTTGCCTCTGCCCAGGATAACAGTCGAGCTAAGTTGGACTCCTTTTGGCAAACCAAGTAAACAGGCGTCTTCATAAAAAGCGACAGCTCTGCCAGTATGGAGTTGGGTGAAAACGGTGGGGGCTACCACAGACTTCTCATAGCCTTGCTCTGCGGCGTTGTGTACATCATAAAAGAACGATAAGATACAAGCACACAGACTACCCACCCACAGACTGTGGCACTTGACGCAGCTTCTGGCCTTGGGTCCACCTATCCCTTGGCCCAGACATCCGTTTAATTCTCTACCGAGTAAAGTTAGGCGCAATAGACGTTGCTATAGAGTTTGTTCAATTAGAAAGTAAACATAGAATTTAAAACACAAATAAAAATATAAGAAGCATATATTTTTTATATATCATACATTTTTATTTTAGTTAATATTAAAGGATATGCTTTGAACAATATTGCAAATGTAGTGGCGGACTCATTTTTCATTATTTTAATTTTTCGAGATTATTTCAAGGGTAAACATTACTCTAGGCAACCAACGATAAATAACGGCGCCAATATTTAAAAGCTTTTTATGTGAGTTTGTGGCCTGCAGTTTACAAAGTTCAAATGGTGATTTAGCTAGCTGGATTTTTGTGAGCTGAACAGGCGAGATTTACTAGAGTTTCGAAGAAATGGTCCATCACGTCTAGAAGTTTGGGTGGTGGTGATCTAGATGATTTTTGTGTGATGAACAGAATCGATTTAGATAGATAATTTGAGCTTAAAGTGGCTCAAAATGCATATTTTTCCTCTTGTTTATGAATGTTTTGTGGGGTTTCTTAACGTTCGACTTGGACCACTTTGATATTATTTTTAAGTATTATTTTAAAATAAACTATTCCAAACATCTCTACGATTTTCTTAAGCGAATACAAGTGCTCCAACTGAACATATTTTGTACCGCCCTTGAGTGAGCCATGGATGTTGATTAAATTTTTAAGAGCGGTGTCCACTCGTCGCGGAAAATTACGCGAGAAATAGACGATTTTTCGCAGATTTTTAACAGAGTCTGCTAAGCTGCTGTTATCAACATGATAACCGAAATTTTGCCGTCGATAGTCGTTTCAAAGTAACCTTGCACTGTTATAACGCTGTTAAAATTTAAATATGATGTTGGTAAAGTGAAGTTGATTAATTCTTCTTCTTTGGCCTGATGACAGCTCATTTGGTCTTAGCCGCGCCACTTCGCCTCTGTCCTTAGCGACCTCCCACCAGGAGGGCACACCCAGCTTCAAAATATCTTTCTGCACCTTGTCGACCACCCATCTCTTCTTCGGTCGCCCCGGCCTGGGCGTGTTCCATAACTCGTTCGCATTCCGCTGGTACACCCGTTTTGCTGGAACTTAATGATATAGAATAATGGTGGAATTAACAAGGTGAAGCCGTCAGCATATGCTGAGGGCCAATCTATCAATGCCTATGTGATAGAAAGAGACATCATGATATTTGTTATACTAATGCCTATAGACTTTTCCCATATTATTTTGTTTTTTTCCGAATCTTTGGGAACTCGTATGAGTTTAACGTTGTTTCGCGCAAACGATTTACGGCAAATAACACGATAACTCGACATCTTTTCACACACTAAAATCAGAAATGACAGCACGAATAAGACTATTACGCATACATACAAAACTACAGAAAAATTTATCCGTAGCCTACCTTTCGCTTCAAGCACTCACAGCATACTGGCCCTTTGGCCCTACAAACAGAGAGAGTGCTGTCTCGGACGGCTTCACCTTGTTAGTTCACCATTTTCCACCAAACCCATTGTTATGGCCAAGATCGTTTAATTTTTTTTTTTAATATGACATGTACTAACTATTCTGGACGCCACTGTCACGCCACTGTTGAAAAGATCAGTTTGTTATTTTTTATTTTGCCATTAAAGTCGTTTTGTCGCTTATTGGATTTGGTCACACTGATAGCTGCTTCGAGAGTTAGCGCAACTTGGGGTTGGGGTTTTTAGCTTATTTCACGACGTGATATTTCTCGATAAACCGTGACACTTTCAAACTCACATCGATTACACCAAGTACATCTAACATGCCACAAATGTTGTTATTTTTATACCCTTGCAGAGGGTATTATAAAATTGTCCGGATGTTTGTAACGCTTAGAAGGAAGCATCTCCGACCACATAAAGTATATATATTCTTGATCAGCACGACGAGCTGAGTTGATTTAGCCCTGTCCGTCTGTCCGTCTGTTTCTATGCTATCTCCTCCGTCAGTTTTAAAGCTATCCTCACCAAACTTTGCACGAAGTCTTCTGGTACAAATACGCTGCACATTTGTCGGAACCGGCCGGATCGGATGACTATAGCATATAGCTGCCATAGGAACGATCGGTTGAAAAACTAGTCTTAGAGAGAAAAACTTTTTTGTTTTTAATGGAAACGCCTCCAAAGTACGTATTTCTTAGTTTACTATCCCTTCCCATGATTTCACTAAGTTTGGTCGAAATCGGATGACTATAGCATATAACTCCCATAGGAACGATCGGTCGAAAAACTAGTTCAAGTGAGAAAAACCTTTTTGTAATGAAAACGTTCAATGGATAATATATCTTTACAAATTTAAAGTTTGTCATCGGAGACTAAGGTATAGCTCAAGGAACGATCGGTCGAAAAACTAGTTCGAGTGAGGAAAACTTTTTTTGTTTTAATGAAAACGTCCTTTTTATTGCCATACACTTCATTGTATAATACTTTGGACAAATTTCTACAACGTTTTATCAAAATCGGATCACTATAGCATATAGCTGCAGTATGAATGATCGGTCGAAAAAGAAGTTCTAGTGAGAAAAACTTTTTGTTTTAAATGGGATCGCCTCCAAACTTCGCAATTACCAGTGTATTATGCTTTTTCATGATTTCACCAAGTTTGGTAGAAATCAGACATCTATATAGTATAGATCCCATAGAAAAGTAAGGTCCAAAAAGTAGTCTTAGATAGAAAAACTCTTTTGTTTTCAATGGAAGCTGCAAGAGTATACAAAACTTCGGCCGACTTTCACCTATTTTTTAATACAAAACGAAACTGCTTTCATTTTCATGTTTAGGCAAAGCTGTGCTGAATTGACGGAGTTCTGATTTTTTATGTTTTATAAATTTGGATTTAAAATGGCTTGTTTGATATAGTTGCTTTGCGAGCTGTCAGATCTGAATATTTTTAAACGAGTCGAACGAATCCACTCGTGCAGGGCTCTAATAGATACACAGTTGCCAGTAGCAATTCTTTGTATTACACATACGCAGTGTTGCCTTGTTTTGATTTTGAATTCAATTCAAAACTGGTACTCAATGATCGATGGTTCGGAATAATCTGCCGTTTCTAAGGTCTTCATGACGAACATTTCATCTAAAGACAAGATTCTCCTTAGCTTGCCTTCAGGCCTTGTTGTTTTTCTTAAGAGTATTCACACTTCACCATTTGAACTCCAGCTCCTTGCACTTGTTATACTTATATTTGATTTTAGCTGCCTTCGCCCCAGACTCCAGACACTCTCCGCAGCGCTCCAGCATTTTGGCTTGTCCCGGCCTGGCATCTTTAGTGTGATTTATTTTGGGAGAGCACAATGTACTTTCTTTTCAAATAAATCATAAATTTCAACGCAATGTTGTCCTGTTGTTCTGCTCCTTCCTCATCGTATCGTATTTTTCCTGTTTTCAGGCAGGGATTCTTTGGGCTTTCCTATGGCCGGCCGCTTTGCGACAGAAATTGAGTTATCCACAAAAAAAGAAAGGCTATCTAACCAGCAACGAATATACAAAATACATATACACATTTATTGTATTTTTATGGCACTTTGGTCTAAGACGACCAGCGTTTTGTTTGAAAAATGTAAAACGCATCCCCTTGGGCCAAAAAGAATTATGAGCTAAACGCGACACGAATGCCTAAAGGGGATGGAGAAGATGGAGCTAGGCTAGGCTCAGCCAAAGTGCTGACCACATTCCGGTCATGATTTGTGGTGGGTTATTTAAGTGGCAACAAGGCAAAAGAGATTTACAGACTTTATGTGGTATGTTTGATTTCCAGCAGCAACATAAGTAATAAATCAAGTCTTTGTAATGTTATTTCTATTAGTTTTGAACTATATTTTCTTTATTAAATTATCACAATTCTTTTTTGCTAATAACTCAACTCCCTTCTCATATGCGAGTAATTTGCCTGTCCTTAGCCAGTTCATCGATTTGAAGTTGAATCGGTACTCGATAGGCACTCTGTGCCATCATGGAAACCAAAACCATTTCCGCCAAGATGAGAATATTAATGATGGCTGTAGGAAAGTTTAGAACATTTACAAAATTAATAACTTGCAATCCATTGGCTGCTTCAGATTACTCACTTTGCTTGTACACTGTGTGATTGATGGGATACTCTCCGCCCATGTCGATTGAATCGAGTTGGGCGTATAATATCAAATACTGCAGTTTGCACAACATCACCACCAACTGAAGGCAAAACATTTTCTTTCTCAATTGATAATCGCCACGTATGCTCGTGATCATCCGGACGGTGACTTGCAGTGACCAAATTCCCATAACAATTGAGGATATAATGAAGGGTATGAAGAAGATCATCACTTGATTATAGAGCTGGCGATCACGATAGTAGAGAATGTTCATGACCAGCATTATGGAGCCCTGCCAGAAGGGCATTTGCCACACCATATACCTGGATATGCACAATTTGGCTTTGGTTGGCACCACCAGTGGCAGGCAAACGCAGCAACAGCAACAGGGTGGTGTATTTAGTGGTACGGGTTCACCCGAAGTCTCCTTAACATAGTTCTGCTCCGAGCCCACGTAGCGAAAGAGCAGAATGCGAAAAATGGGTCCACCAATCATAAACATGGCATGCATCACCGTATGGCAAACGAACCAGGAATACGGTATCAATATGGTCACCAGGGCAGCTACTGAAATAATGGGATACAAGCTGACCATTAAGATGGACGGAGTACGCAGTGGTTTATTGAGATGTCGACGTAATCGAGAGGCTGTTGTGGAGAATATGGAAATGTTGAGAATAGTCAGCAGAGAGGCTACAAAAATTGCCAGTGATAGGAAGGCCGTCATATCTGAAAGAGGTAGACAAAAATTTGGATTTAAAATTAAATGAAGTAAAGGGAGTGGTAAAGGTAAAGAGGTAAAGGAAAGTATGTTTTCTTAGTTTCAGCCCAAATTAGAGTTAAGTGATACATTTTGTGGCTAAAAAATATAAATTCTTCCTCTGAGAAATCCATTTCTTCAAGTGTGAGTCTCTCTGTTATCTATAGGCTTCTTTTTAACATACACTTTTCATAATTCGTATGTCGACTCGGGTAAGTTGCCTTAAAACAAAATAATAAAATACAAATTTTTTATTTTTAAATCACCAAAAACCAGAATAAAGTGACTAAAGATGATCCTTTCGTTGAACCGAACCAGCAAACGAACCAGCATCCCTTCGAAAATGCTGAACCGAACCGAAAACAACAAATGAAAACGATTCGGTTCGGTTCAGTTCACTGACGAGTCAAAAGCCGCAAAGTATGGGAATTTTGATCGAATTGCTACGATAAGTCTTTATCGATGCCGGATTTATGTAGCATCCAACCATTTTGAAACATGCAATTGTCCACCGACCTCTGAATTTGCCTGTTATAAGTTAACATTCCTTCTTTGAAAGTTGCTAATCGATTTGTTTGCATATATCATTTTCTTTACGGGACAATATTCTCATTAGTCTGTCAAGCATCTTCACCTTAATCCATTTTTAGCCAAGAGAACAGCTATTAAAGTGATATCATTATGCGCATCCAACTATTCAATCTTTTCAATTCTCTAGAAATTCAGTATCGAAATGGTCGAAAAGTCACATATCACTTAAGATATCATTATATTTCAAATATTGAATGCTTTAATATTTTAAAAAGTTTTTCGGTATAAAATAGCTTGCTCAGAGAAAATTGTCAAAGTTTAAATGATTAGCTAGCGCAAACAGAGGTGGTCAACACCTTAATATCTCTTAAAACCAGAACTGGTACCTTATAGTGTGTTCGAATCCTACTTTATTTTTCATCAAATAGTATGTCCCACCAAGGTTTATAATTTTTTAAACTTCTGCGGTTTCAAAAGTCCTAAACAATTTCTTTCTGAACAAATTTAAGGATATTTTTGAATGTTAGACTTCAGAATAGGCTTAAAGGTTTGGTGGAATGAAGGGTTATCCTAGAACAAAAGAAGTTTTTGGACTTGCCGAAACATCGAAAGTCTACAAAGTAAAAAATTCCTGGATGTGTTTGGTCTGATTGGCTAAGGTCTTTTTGTAACTGACTCATGAAGTTTTCATAGGAAAATTTACTTTTCATCTGCTAATGAAAACTGTAAAAATGCTTCGGATACGGACCACCATCGATGACGACTAACGCAAAAGATTTAAGGACCACGATTTGAGAATATGCACCTGGAATGATCGCACCCTCAACAGGGAGGGTGCTGATAAAAAGTTAGTGAAAGTCCTCGAAAAATATTCATCAGACGTTACCGCACTCTAGGAAATGCGATGGATTGGACAAGGGAAAACGTTGAGAAAAACATCATCAACTAATCTGTCGTCGGAAGACTGCGTCGCTCTGTCATCAGCTTCACACCAGTTAATAAGCGACTGTGCTCACGCCCTAACAGAAGACAAGGACGCCGCGACGAAAGACGAATTCTATGAGCGCCTGGAACGTACATACCAGCGCTACCCTGATCACGACAGTAAGATCGTGCTAGACGATTTTAACTCAAAAGTCGGGAGATAAGCCGTTTTTAGTCTGACAATCGGCCGATTTGGCCAGCACGATACAAACCTCTAGTAATGGAGAGAGGCTAAGATATTTTGCGGCGGGTGGGAATATGGTCGTTAGTAGCACAAGATTTAAACACCGCGACAACCACATGGCGACCTGGAGGTCCCCTGATCATAACACGGAAAACCAGATTGCTCACGTTGTGATAGACGGCAGGCATTCACCGAGTGTGCTAGACGTACGTTCTTTCCTAGGAGCCAATATTGACTCGGATCACTACCTTGTTGCAGCCAAAGTACGCAGGCGGCTCAGTGTGGCACATGCCTCACGCTCTAGTACACTTCGAAAGCTGAACGTCGAGAAGCTGCAATCACAACGGACTTTCGAAGCCTATACAGCAAAACTCACCCATTTGCTCAAGGAAATTTCACCTTTCCCGTCAGGTATAAGTGAGCAGTGGAAACATATTTCTCTGCCAAGGAGCAAGGAGCACTCCCGAAAACAGTCATGGTACGATGATGAGTGCCGCCGCGCTACTGCAGAGAAAGACGCTGCCTACAGGAGAACTCTGCAGTCGGGAGCAACGCGAGCTGTCAAGAAGAAATATCGGAAGAAAAGGAGAGAGGAGAAGCGCCTTTTCAGAAGGAAAAAGAATGAGCAGGAAAGGCGCGTGCGTGCGAAAGTTGAAAGCCTGTTCGGCATAAGTGAGACTCGAAAATTCTACCAAAAAGTTCGGCGACTAGCCGAAGGTTTTAAGCCCGGAGCCTCACTATGTAAGGACGAAGCCGGAAATCTTGTCACAGATCCAAAAGTGGTACTAGACAAATGGAGAACTATCTCCTGCTGGGAGGCGATGACGAACACAATGACGCCTCTGGAGAAGTAGTGGAAGCACCAATCGATGATATAGAAATAGACCCACCGGACCAAAACGAAGTTTGGTTAGCCATAAAAAGGCTAAAAAATAACAAATCAGCTGCAGCCGATGAGCTGCCATCTGAATTGTTCAAGGCTGGCGGCGAGGAGCTGGTAAGGTGTATGCTCCAACTCCTATGCAGAATTTGGTCCGAAGAGAGTATGCCCGAAGATTGGAGTCTAAGTGTTCTCTGCCCAATACTTAAAAAAGGAGATTACCAATTACCGCGGGATCAGTCTCCTACCCATTGCATATAAGGTTCTGTCATGTAACTTATATGAACGTCTAAAGCCGAGAATGAGCGAACTGATCGAACCTTATCAATGTGGCCTTAGACCTGGTAAATCCATCATAGACCAAATATTCACATTGAGAAAAATACCGCTTGCGAGACACCGATGAGGTCAAAGTTCTTCGAAGCCCTGTCATCTTTTGGTATACCAGCAAAGTACGTTCGACTTTGCATGATGACGTTGAGAAGCACACGAAGCTCCGTCAAAATAGGAAAAGAACCTCTCCGAGCCTTTCGATACCAGAAGAGGTTTTAGGCAGGGTGACACCTTATCGTGTAATTTCTTTAATCTGCTGATGGAGTATATATACTGCGCCAGTTCCCAAATGCTAACAGATCGGGCACCATCTTTTATAAAGATGTAATGCTACTTGCATATGCCGATGACATTGACATTATCGGCAAATCCGAACGGGCGGTAAGCAAGGCGTTTTCAAAGATTGAGAAGCAGTCAAAACTCATGGGCTTAGCGGTAAATGAGGAAAAGACGAAGTTCCTAGTCTCAGCGCGCAGTGATCTGTTGCAATGGGAGAGTACAACTTTAACGTTGTAAAGGCCTTTTTCTACCTCGGAACGATGATTACCAGCGACAACAACATCAGTCTGGAGATTCGAAGAAGAATAACTCTTGCAAACCGATGTTACTACGGGCTTAGTAAGGAGTTCAAGAGCAGAGCCCTCTCGAAAAATGAAAATCGCGCTATACAAGTCGCTTATTATCCCAATCCTGCAATACGGCGCAGAAGCATGGACATTAACAACAGTGGATGAGGAGGCGATCGGCGTGTTCGAGAGAAAAGTCCTTCGGAGGATTTATGGACCTGTAAAAAAAAAATGAATGAGCTCTATGGGGACACTTTACTCGTCCTTGCTGTTACTCGAATGGATGAAGAAGCTCCAGTAAAAAAAGTGTACTGGCGGAACGGCAAACGAATTAGGGAAAGGAGGAAGTGTAGGACGACCAAAACTTAGTTGGGAAAAACAGGTGCTGAAAGACATTAAGGCGCTTAAATTGACCAACTGGTGCCAGCTCGCACAAGACAGAGGCGAGTGGCGGGCATTAATTGCAGCGGCCGAGACCGTCAAACGGTTGTGATAGAAATATTGGGCCAAATAAGAAAAAGAAGAAGAACTCTTTCCAACAGCAGATGAGCATTAAGACAGGCGAGAAGATTTCTTAATCTTATGAAGTATTTTATATTAATCTGGTAGACAATTTGTCACAGATGTCTCGAGGTCTGCGGCCCCGCCTGCCCGAGCACTTTCATGTTTTGTGCGATTTTAATGTACGAATTCGAGCTATTCTGTATCCCCCGAAGTCCATTCATATTTTCATACCAAAGCTCCATGAGCGGTTATGTGGCATCTGTTGCCCCCAGGGGCCGAGCGGAATCGGCTATTTACACGCACACCAGCCGAGCGCATGCCGAATTCGGGCATATGAGCGTAAGCTCTCTTTGCTTGCATTCGATGCCCAGACGTCGAGCAGGGCAGTTCAAAGCTGGGTTGTGTCGCTTTTATATCGCACACCAATACACCCTCACTTTTTGGCCTCGCTCTTCTTGAACATCGCTGCTCTAAAGTCTCCAGATATGGCTACCTGATACTTTGGCCAAGACATCTTGCAATTTCAAGATATCCGTATGACAGGCAAAAAGGTGCATTCAAAATTAACACAACTTTTTTACCATGACTATGATTTTGTTTTCTGAATTTTGGTTGTGTTAAGATTTGTGAAATAAAACACGAATGACTGTAAAAATGGGTATATTAGGCCCAATCATAAGGCTACTCAAAGGTCAAATGGTATTAAACTGGTTGCAAAAATGGCTGCTGCGGGGGACAATTGGCCACCGCCTATACCATTTGTTATTATACTGGTCGCAAATGGCTGCTGTCGGGGACAATTGTCCTTTGCCTATGACATGCCTTAGTAAAATGGACGACTTCAATACATTGATTTGGATATGAAGTGCAACCAGTTGCGAGTTTTTAGAGACTGGTATACTTCTGGTATGAAACTAGACACTTTCTCTGCAGGTTAGCCCACATCAATGCTACTCAACTATAACCGTAACAGTGTTTTCTGATTCTCTATGTTTTCGTTAGGCAACTACGATTTTAAGGTCAAAACAGTTGCGCCCAGTTGCGTTCGCTAACTGAAACAATTTGGGTATGGGTTAATGACCAATGACCGGGATCCGAATGTAAGTTCATTCTAATAAATTTAAAAAAAAAAACCGGTTTTGGAACCGAATTTCAAGCGAGTTGTATTGTAGTACCTGGTCTCGTTTCCTCATTGTAACACAAATGCTTATGGGCTGTAAGTTATGCGTGTTACCGCAATAATGTTAAAAATTCTTTGTTAAACTTAGAGGGATAAAAAAAACATATTTAATTTTCTATTTATGACTTATCGATCTTCTGAAAGGGTGTTACTTTTTTCAAATTCATGTTAAAATGTTATTAAACTAAAGTCAATAAATGTTAAGTTAGAATATAGTCAAGTAAACAGAATTCAATAAACTAAATAGGGTTCATTTATTAGCTTAGCTTGTTAACGTTCTTTTAGTTAATTCTAAGTACTCACTTGAATAATAGTCCGCCACCGTTGGGTGCGTACGAATACTGAGTGTGTGGTTGTCTTTGTCTTCCATTTCCAGATCTTGCATCTGTTGCTGCTCCTGCATCTCCAACAGTTCCCATTCTTCGCTGGCATTCATGGTGTATGTTTTTCTGTACGTTATATATTATGAAATTCAAACTAGGGCAAGATTGTGCAGTTTGGGTTTTGTAGTCTTCAGTTTGTTTGCCTAGTTTTACTACTCATCACATCTTTATCGCTGTTCACACAGAACAAAGTGAACTGAAACAACTTTGCTTAGCTATTTATTAGCGTTCATAAATGAATCTTAAAGTTTGCATAATTTGTTAGCTACTAGAATTGGCGGCTGGAAAGAAGAAAGGGGGAGAGTAAAACTTCTGTTTAGTGAAAGTGTCAAAGATAAGCAAACAATTTTTAATTTTAAATAGCTGCTTAACAAAAATAAACGCACGTGACCAGTTTTAATCAGATGTGTCTGACTTCAGCTTAAATGCATAATTTAAATAAGTAAAGCAGAGACGCTAAGTAGAAGTATAGATACACTAAAGCATGCTTTATCAAAAGTAGCAGAAATTGACTGCTATCTAGACTTTAAAATGTATTTAAGCGTTCTAAGCAACTAAATCCATTTTTTATTCAACTATTCCCTAACTCTTCGTTCAAGTTTCACCACTTAGCTTAACCGACTGAAAACCGGCAAGCTGTTGGTTGTGTATTTATATACAAATACACATCACGTGAGCCCTCCTCAGCCACTTTGTTGTGGTCGTTCCATAATTTATTTCTTGGGGGCATTCATTGGCATTATAACTATTCAAATAGATTGAAACCAGACCGAAACCAACAAACACCAGCAGACTTCGATGAGACGATCTAAGAGATATGAATAATTCATTTTGACAAGAAGCTTATTGACAAGTGGACAGGAAACCCCCTTTTATTAAGAGAAATTGAAAGACGACTAGGTAATGCTCTTTTAAATTTTAAATTCAGATATTTTATAAAGGAGTTTATAATTATAAAGGAGTTTGATGGATTATCAGGGTACTTTTATTGCAAGATATTGAAATTAGGAAATACAGTAAGCTTTCTTTATAAGCAACTTCTACATAATCAACTTTCTATTGTAGCAACCTCTGTATTAGCAATTTTTTTGATTCAAAAATTTCTGTACAACCAAAAATGGTATAATTTTTCTTTATAATGTTTATTGCTCCGTAAAAATGGAGAAGAAAAGAATAGTTTCAATTTCATTAAAAGCAAAATTATCAATTTTGAATGAACTCCAAGATGGGAAGCCACGAACAGAGATCTGCAGAAGCTTCAAAATCCATAAGTAAGCTTTGGCGAGGATAAAAAACAATTACATAAAACTTGGAACAGCTTGCCTAAAAAACATATATTTGTCCAAAAAAAATCAAGCGAATGAAGCCATTAAAAATCCTGAAATTGATGATCAACTATACGCTTGGTTTTTACTACGAAGGGAAGCAAACGAATTGGTTTCAAACGAGATGCTCAAAGTCAAATCTCACGAGTTAACACGAAGAACTTTCAGCCAGGGATGGCTGGCTTAATATATACAAAAAACCTTGCGGCATATGAATTTTCACGGATTCCGGTGAAAAGCTTTCCTGCAATGCTGAGGGTGCTGCTAAATTTAAAAGCAAATTATTGCAGAAAATGGGTTTTTACCGGAACAGATCTACAATTGTGACGAAACCGGTCTGGTTTACAAGGGCTTGCACTTGTTGGTTGAAAAAACATGAAGGAAAGGGTCACCATTATGACTTGTGTAAATGCAACAGGGACGCATAAGCCTAATTTGATGATGATTGGAAAATCAAAAAGTCCTCGGTGTTTTAAGAATTTAAATTTACCACTGTATTACAAATCATCCAAAAATGCTTGGCAAACCTCTGCGCTTTTTAAGGAGTGGTACAACGATTTGTTTATCCCTGAAGTTTCTCATCACATTAAAAGCTGAAGGCTTACCTGTAAAAGCAATTTTATTGGTCGATAATGCCACCTGCCACTTTAAGGATATTTTTTCCCCACCCAACAATACACCCTTATTGCAGCCACTCGACCAAAATGTCATAAAATCCCGTAAGCAGCGGTACTGACAGCACCTTCTGTCAACACTTGCGGCGCTATGTGTAAACGGTCATAACGGCATGGTCTCGGCTCTTAAAAATATCAATTTAAAAGACGTTGCGTTTTTGATAGTTAAAGCCTGGATTGTAATCGAACGATCCATTGTCAAGAGTTTATTTAAACATCTGTTTCCATCGATCGAAGATCGGCTGATCATTTTGTGGCTGAGGATGATATCCCCCTGGTTAGACTGTACAATTCGGTAATCGAAAATGATTTATCTGAGAACGAAATAATGAAATGGGCGACTGGTAGCAACGAGAAAAGCGTCAGCATTGATAACGTCATAGATTCCTTCAACGTGGCGGTGCAATGGGCAGAGTTTTCTCTATAAAAGCAATAAAATATTGTTTTTGCGACGAGTCAGAGAAAAAGCAGTTCTTAAAAGACTTAATTAATGTTAATTTTACTAATAAAACTATTTATTTATCTATGAGCCACAAAACAGCTGTATATTATAATTTATGCTCCTTTTTTCTATATAAGCTACTTTTTCAACATAAGAAACTTTTTTGAAAAACTATGTTCAGATTAGTTGCTTACACTGAGAAAAAAGTGATTCCTAAAATTTTAGGAATCTGGTTTTTATGACCTAAAATTTTCTTTTTAGCCAATAATTCAAAATGTTAAATATGGCCTAAATATTTTAATTTTAGGTAAACAATTTTAAGGAATTTAAGTGCAAGTAAGTAAAAATTAAAAAAAGAAACAGATGCTCCTATAGGATAAATATATTTTAGCCCATCAAATTTGTATATTTTGACGTTATGGACGTACAAAATCGATTGATGCATTGTAAAAAATATAGACAATGCTAAAAACACCTTAAACAAATAAATAAATAAAAAAAAAATAACGATGCCCCTACGGGGATTTGAACCCTCGACCTCAACGTTCTAGATAAAAAAACAGCCCTTTTCTGAGCTAAATGACTGCATTCCAAATTCGTTTCAAAATGCCAAGCTGGCTTTTAATACAATTTATACTAAGATTTAGAGGCATACATATACAACGCGTAATTTGGTGGTGATGGCTGAGACGGCGGTGTCAGCGATTGTTGCAGTTTTTTGAAGGTCCTGAGTTCGAGTCCCCGTAAGGGCAAGTAAACAATTTTATATGGTATTTAAAAATAAAAATCAATCGCACACAAGTAAAATAGAGAGGAGTGAGGTGTGGTGGTGGTGTTCTTTGTTGTGGGGTGTTGTGTGTTTCGCATTTTTTAATGTTTAATTAGTAACCAGTTTAGTTGGTTCGAGGTCGAAAAAGTTGTGTTTGTTTTTGCACTGACACCAACAAGAGCTCAATGCCTATACATTACTGTTCAATGGAGGTCCAAATACAAGCTCAGTAGCCGATTGCTAATGACATCTGTTGGTTTACTGTCTCTTCATGCAATCAAATCGTTAAATTTGTTCATTATTAAACATTTAAAAGGTCGCTTTATGTATTACACACCTATACACGGGAAGGCACGCTCTCTAGTTTTATAAACGAAACTAACAATAGTTTCAAGTAACAACACATATGCTGTTTGAATCTAGCATTTAAATTTAACGGGCAGTTCTATGCTCGCAAGAAAGCTATAAGCTTTCTCACTTAGAAACTTTAACCCCAAAGCTTAAGCACGAACAGCAAGAAATTTGAATTGCTGTAATGATTGTCTGATTTTGCTTTCATTGCTCTTTACAATTCCCAACTGCTTAAAGCTGTGATTGCATGGAGAGACAGTTAGCGAACTGAAGTCATAAGCGAACGACGAAATGTATCAATGCATAAGTTGTTTACAGTTGTAAACAAACGCAACCGCGAGCTAACTAATCTCGTTACTAAATAGTTGTTTTTTTTAATTTTTTATATGAAGATATTGCAATAGTTATAATTATGAGTATCCAAATCAAAGATTTTAGATCAAAGTTCTTCAACTTGGTCTTTATTCCATCTATAAAAATACCCATCGAGCTCCAGTCTTGATTTGCTTCAGACGATTGGGCACTGCCTTTGTTCAAATATTTCAATTCGGCCCATAATTTGTCAATCTCTTCCTGTTTGGAATTCATCATGTTTGGCTTTGCTCTTGTAGTTAAATGAATTAAATATTTTCTTTTGGAATTTTGTATTATCTATATATATAAAAGAAAGTCGTGTTAGCGACACCACTTATAACTCAAGAACGGCGAACGATTTGGGTGAAAATTGGTAGGGGGTAGCTTAGAGCCGGAGACGGACTAAGATACATTTATCCCGTGCGACAGCGTTCCCGTGTGACTTGACATGAAACGTCAGTCACTATAAAACGTGGTATAACAAAAAAGAATCAGACTTGGAATAACAAAACGCAAATGACAGCTATGTAATTGACGTATAATGACAGCTGTGCCAAATATCGTCTCAGTGGCATCCGAGCCAAGGAGCACCTTTTTGCCGCTGAATCGCGAGCTGTTCTCTGGCCTGCAGATTCAACCCCCATTGGTGGCCGCCAAGCAGACACAAGAGCACCCGCGCCCGCCCACTCAGTGCCTCAACATCCCACACACTAAGCGAAGAGCAGTGCAACAGTGCGACACAAGGAGTGCCCACACATCCTGTTTAAAAAAAGAAAACTAACCAATAATTTATCATTTAATTATTTTTTGGTTTTAGTTAGCGACGTAAGTAAACATTTCTATACGTCACTAAGTTAGGTTACACAATTCGTAGCACGTTAGTGCTGACAACCTCTGACACTTTTAGCTTGGGATCATTGTGTTTGTATTTTAGCCGTTTTTCGGCCAGACTCATATTATTTCAAATTTTAGCTATTTTTCTCTGTTTTTCGTTCAATTGCTCAATCTCAATCTATACATCTCTATATCTATACATATAAAACAAAGTGGTGTTAGTTACACCACTTATCACTCAAGAACGGCTGGACGGATTTTCATGATCATTGATTTGTTGGATTTGTACCGTCCCCGCCTAACAGAATCGCTCATAAAACGTATTTAAGTACATTATAAAAAAAAAAACGCTAAATAGCAGGTGTATTCCAAGCGATCACAAAAAATCGCAAAATATGCAAAGCAGGCAGAGTGACAGACAAGTCTAATTCGACTCGGCTGTTGATGCTGATCAAGAATATAAATACTTTATAGGGTCGGAGGTGCTCCCTTCTGGCTTTTACGTATAATAAATACATAAATAGGACACGACAATCGCTGAAGCAATTATATCTGAATCTCCAAATCAGATCCAAATCAAAAATTGCAAGACACTCTTCAATGGCCAAAGTAATAGCATAGGCAAAAATCATCATTTGGGAGGAATGCACAATGGCGCACTAACGCGCATTGGAAGCAATTCACCGAAAAATTAAAAGATCTGGGCAAAGACTCGGGATGCTTTGGAGACGGAATGTTTTTACTATCTGGCGATTTTCGCCAAACACTGCCAGTCATTCCAAGATCGACTCCAGCCGATTAAATAAACGCTTGCCTCAAATCATCCAATCTGTGGAGCTGTGTGAAGAATTTTCAGCTGTCAGCTAAATGAGAATTGCATTGCAGAACGATCCATCTGTTCACGATTTCTTCAAGCAATTGCTGAATATCGGTAATGGTCGTGTCCCTGTCGGTGAATTGGATTGATTTCATTTCCTCCGAATTTTGTGCAATTTCGTCTTATTGAAAGACGAGCTGATCAAAAAAGTATTACCGATCATCATTGCTTAAACTTTGTAATTCAGAATCAGATCATTTAAATCTTTCGACTGTGTAACAAACGAGGACGATGCCACCAACTATGCAACAGAATTTTAAAACGCTATGGATGTGCCGCACAATTTGCAACTAAAGGTTGGCTCGAAAGTCGTCTTGCTTCGAAATCTAAACCAACCAAAACTATGCAATGGAACGAAATTAAGACCAATGTGATTCACGCGGCGATAATCAAAGGAAAATTTAAAGAAGAAGAAGTTCTCTTTCCGAGGACTCCAATGATCTCATCCGATGTGCCCTTTGGGCTTAAACAAATTCAATTTCTAATTCGACTTGCACTTGCCTTGATGATTAACAAATCACAAGGCCAGTCCATAAATGTTTGAGGCCTAAATTTGGAAAATGCATGTTCATGGTCAATTGTACGTGTCATGTTCACGTGTCGGCAAACCCTCTGCTTTATTTATTTTTGCTCCTGATAACAAAACTAAAAATGTATATCACAAGGGTTTTCAATGAAAAGTACTTAGTCATCTTTTCAAACTATTTAAACTTTGTACTCATTTTATTTAGCTAACTCACTACAGTTATGTATTGTTAGGCGGTACAAAGTTCGCCGGGCCATCTAGTAAAATGTATTAGGCTGTTGTTCTATTGTTGACTATTGAATATCAAATCCTTAAATTAACACCGTGTAATTGTCAAAAAACTTCTGGGATGCGACATAGTGTGGGTTGTAGATATAGTTAAATGTAACATTGTGGCATACCACAAATTTTTCGTGCACATCAAAATTTTAAATAAGACGGTTAAAAAACCGTCTTTCGTAGTTGATATTGTTCAAAAATCATATTTCTTAAACTATGCATCCTATAATAGTTTGTAATACGTCTTTGTAAAGAGAAATGTAACACCTTTCTTTCTAAATTGAGGGAGCTACATGAAAAACAAATCGATTTTTTCAGTTTTTTGCGACTTTAACGATCTTAAAAAAAAATTAATAGGAAAAATTTAAATAAAAATTTGAATTATTTAACTTATTAGGAAAAAGCCTTTAAAAAACTAATAGGAAAGTCGGCCAAGCCCGACTATAATACACTCTCAGTGAAAGTTTAGATACTGCAGTAGCAGCTGAACGCACTGCTTGGTGGAACGATAAAGAGTCCCGATTACTAAATATGTCCAAAAAGTACGAACCTTCTATCTATAATACTGCCGGAGATATGAGGTTTTTTCTAAATTTCGGAGGTGAAAGGGGGCGTGGCAAAAATTTCATATTAACTTGATCTGCCTGCAAGCATATGAAGCTTGTCTTCCATACATTTCAAACCCCTATCTCTTACCATCTTTCTTCTTCTTTGGTCATTGATGGTAATAAAATCATCACAACCGTTTTAAGGTTTCGGCCGCTGCCACTAATACCCGCCACTCGCCTCAGCACCCAGCTCAGCAATATCTCCCTGCACCTGGTCGAGCCATCTCAGCTTCGGTCGACCCGTCCCGGGCTTGCCTCCTAACTCGTTCGCATGCCGACTGTACACCCGTTTTGCTGGAGCGTTATCATCCATACGGGTAACATGTCCCATCCAGCGCAGCCGCTGTTGTTTTATGCGCTGGACAAGCTTAGTGTCCCCTTAACATCTTACCATCTTTGAGATCTATTTATTCATTTGGACAGACAGACGGACATGGCTATACAGTATTTATTCTAAAAAAATGATTCTAGAATTTACTCTAAAAACTCAACAATATTACGGTTGACAGTGCTATAATGGCGCGACTTATCCGAAAAACTTTAAAACCTTTGCTGATTATTGACCAATTTTTAAAAATAGGAACACGTTTCAACCGTGAAAATGAGTTCTTTTTAAATAATAAAACAAATTTAAGGGTTTTTCAAACCAAATAGTGTTGAAAAACGTCACCAAAGTCAAAAAATTGTAAAAAAAAACCAAACAAAATTGGTTTACCTAGAAAATACTCTAAGATGAGAAACGAAACCTGTTAAGTCATACGAGGGCCGTCCAAGAAATGGCCGACCTAGCACAGTAGTGTTGAAAAATGTTCACAAAAAATATTAAAAAGGGGAAGTACCGGCGATTGAAAGTTCGTGAGTTAGCTGATGCTTCTGATTATTTCTTATTTCCAAGCTTGAAAAAATGGCTTGGAGGAAAAAGATTTGGCAACAATGAAGAGGTGGAGTCCGAGGTTAATGCCTATTTTGAAGAGCTTCACAGTTCTTATTATAAAAAAGATATCAAAGCTATTGAACATCGCTGGGAAAAGTGTATCGACCTAAAAGGATCCTATGTTGAAAAATAAAAAAAAAGAATAAATTTTTTGTGTTTTTTAGTTAGTTTAGTTAGGTCGGCTATTTCTGGGGCCGCCCTCGTATGACGAAGTTATAGGCGTGTAAGTGAGTGCTTGTGCAAAAAACGGGTTTTTACCGTTATTCAAAATTTCGATGTGCACCAAAAAATTCTAGTATGCCACAAAAATCTACTCAACTATATCTACAACCTACGCTATGTCCCATCCCAGAAGTTTTGTTTTGATTTTTTTTTGTCCTACCGTGTTATTGATGCAAAGTTTTACAAATTTCGAACAATTTGTTCACCCAATAACTTTTGCTTGAAATTTCATATAATTGTAAAATATTTAGCAAGAAAATGAATAAATCCAATAATAAAAAAAAAATTATTAACATTATGGCCAACTTTGACCTCAATCCTAGCATGAAATAATAATAATTTTTTAACATTTCCAAATAGTCTCTCAACTAGTCTTGCTCCATTAACTCCAAAATACCCTAACCCTTTTTTTTGGCATTTCACAAAAAAAAGCCACAAAAAAGTGGCAAATCATCAACATGAAACCAAAGCTGTTAAAGGCGCTTAACCATGCCTATACAACCGAAGACACGTGATTTATACCTGGGGGCAGTCAAAGAGAGTTAAGAGAAGAAATCCAAAGAGTAAACCAACTGTTGGTGCATCCAAAAACTCGTTTCCCAACGACGAACCGGGCATACAAAATAAGCAAAAATTGTTGTTTGCCTCATTTCACATTGGTTTCTTATGTAATCTCCTCATTGTTGTAAAAAAAAACCGGTTGCAGGCTTAATTACCAACCAACTAAAATAAAAAAATTCAATTGTTGGAAGTACCCAACGTACGTGTACCTGCCTACTTGCACTCTCTCGGCAGGGCGACCTTCATAAAAACAGCGAAAAACATGTCAATGAACGACCTTTAACACAGATCAATCGAGCTGCTGGTCTTATCTCTTTACAAACTGTGTCATTTCACACACTCTCAAACTTTTTCCGCACCAGTTCACGTATTAAATTTAAATAATTTATTTACACAACTCCCATAAATCTTTTTAACACAATTAGCATAGAATTTACAGATTGGTTTTTGGTGTTTAACACCTTTTAAAGTGCGTAAAACAAAGCGTGAAAATAGATGGCGTCATAAACTGTATAAATATTCTGATTTTTGGAAACCGCACGCAATGGAAAGGAAAAATTGGACGTAAAGTGTGGGGTGTGTGAGAACAGCTTGAGTTTTTAGCCTACTTTTACAATTTCAGCACGTGAGTCCTTGAACTTAAGCTGTTTATAAGGTAAATGTCTCGCATATTTAAGTTTATTGATTGAAATTGGATGGCAATGGATTTGAGGATGAATTGATCTAGATTTGGTAGACTTTATCCAGATAAATTAGAACTTTTGTTTTAGCACCTACAGTTCAAAGCCGTTTTCAAACAGAAACTTTTCCATTTAGTGATGAAGGTGACGATGTGTCTCGTAACCGGAAACCATTCCAAAGAAGTCAAATTGATGACGCACCAGTTAATTTCATTAACTGCGGTTTGACGCACCCTCCGGGCTCTACTAACCTGATTTAATGCATTTCACACCAACTTGCTGAAGGTAAACACAAAGATAAATCAAAGTGGGAAGAAAATTTAGTTTTGCAATTTGCTTTTAGCTTGAAAAAAAGAAAGACAACACCATTATAATATGGGTATCTCATTTCTGTTGACATCTTTTTCTGTGATTTTATCACATAAATGGCACAGACGGTTGTCTTTTTTTGGGGGGGATTTTTTAGTCATCACAGACATCGCACTTGTCTGGGTTTGCTTTTAACAAATGTTTAAATTTCTCACCGTCAAGTGAAAAAAAAACACAAACTATGCCCAACGCGACCTTACGCAATGCAAAAATAAATTGAGTAAAAGTAGCAAATAAATCAAAACCAAATAAAATGCTTGGCATCATTTGCAAAGAAAAAACGGGGAAAGAAAATAATCGAAATCAGAATCATTGAAATGCACCGCAAATTCCAATTTAGATTTGCAATAATGTTGATTTCCTCTTTGAATTTGCAAAGGAATTTCATTGTCAAGAAAGAAGTCTTAGAGAAGACTTAAAATGCAAAGACCAAAGGGCTCAATATAAGTAGCAAAGTCTGCTTACTAAAGAACCTGGAGGTTCTTGACCAGACACGTTATGTTATTGTGTGCTCCTTCTTTTTTTAGACATTTGTTTGTGTCAAAGATATGAACCTTGAAAATGGACTCATTAGAGACACCAGACATTGCCAAGGTAAGTGAATCACCCGCAGCATAAATCTGTCAAAAAAATATTCCATTTAATTCATAGATAATGGCGACGTCACATCATGTGATGCTTACAATAAAATAAAGCAATTGTGGGTAACACCACAGTTTAGATAACTTTTTAAATATATGAACCTAAAAAGCGTGATAAAACAAACAACTGATGAGTAATACAGATTTATAATCTCTATAAATTCAAATGCATAACGACTGTGTGTGTGTTTCTATGGTTTATTATCTATGTGCGTCTAAACTACCGAACCACTCCTGCTGGAACCTTTCCAGTGTGCTACTATCGAGCTGGGGTGGGTATAGATAGCGATACAGAGTTCAATGAAAAAGTCTGTGAATAATTAAAGCCGAAACGAATTAATGCTACACTATTGGAATTTTTAGTCGGTACGTTGAACATCACAAAATAGAAATTTCAGAACTCACAGAAACGACAATCTCAAACGATTCGTAGTTTGCCCTGTTAAACTTTACACGAAAAATATTTAAAACAAAAAGTAACCCGAGGCATGTAGAAAAACTACACGCTACATGTAGAAATAAAAAAGTAAACGTGGCATGTAGAAAAGTTAAATGTTGCGTGGACATGACAAGAGAAAATCAACTTTTTATACTCTGTACCAGAGGTACACAGAGTATAATAAGCTTGTGCAAAAGTATGAAACAACCAGAAGGAAGCATTTCCGACCCTTTAAAATGATCAGCATAACAGCCGAGTCGACAGCCATGTCCGCCTGTGCGTCTGTCTGTCTTTATGAACGCACAATCTCAGAGATGGTAAGAGATAGAGGTTTGACGTCTATGCAACAAAAACTTCTTATACTTACAGGCAGTTTATTTAAAATTTTTGCCATGCCCCCTCTTGCCCCGCAATTTAAAAGAAAACTTATAATCTCCGTCAGTTTAATAGATAGAAGGTTTGAACCTTCTGAACATATTTTGAAATCAAGATTATTTATCGATCCGCCAAAGGGTTAATAAAGATCGGATGCACGGTTGTCGAGATATACTATAAGAAACACAAGCAATTATGGGCAGCACTTCACAGGTACAGACTATGTTATAGCCGGGCTTGACCGACTTTCTTTCTTGTTTCCAATGTATTTAAACATTTTTCATTCAACAACCTGAATACTACACAGAAAAATTCCAGCTTTCTAGATTATCGCTAAGATTTTGAAAGCCTAAAAAAAAAAAAAAAAAAAAAAAAAAAAAAAAAAAAAAAAAAAAAAAAAAAAAAAAAAAAAAAAAAAAAAAAAAATTTTATTTTTTACATATTGGGTTCAATTTTCTAACAGTTTTGGTAAAAAATTTCTGAACATTTTGGCTATACTATGTGACTGATTTTAAGACATTTATGATATTTAAACTAGCAAGTTTAAGCCCGTTTGAGGTCATGTTATGTTATCACATAACTTTAATAGTCAAACACAACACCACAAAGGAGGCTGGTCAACTGAACAGGAGGTTCAGGAACCTCCCGGTTCTATCATTAGAGCTGAAGCAGAGGGTTCCTCATGCCAGCATTTCTATAACTGCTTGGAAATTTTAAAGCAGCATAAGTGCAAAACCAACACCAGAATACCAATTGTTCAAGATTTCCGAACAATTGTTCGCTTTTTGAACGGACGCGCTTGTTTGTTGTAATGTAGTTTGGCCAGAGCTGGCATTTTGCCGTGAACGTCGGCCTTGTTTTGTGAACAAAAATTTCATGAACGAAATATTCTAAACGAAAATTGTAGCTCAAAATCTGTACAGAAAAGTAAAATTTCTCTTATAGAAAACTGTTCTTCACACGGGACGTGTAGGTTTTCTAAATAAGCGTTAACGATTTCAAATGCTGAATGCGAAGCATTGCCAAATAAATCCTTTTTCAAAAAAAAAAAACCGCATTGCCGCTCGATGGGTCTAAATCAGCCAGCTTGCTATCTGGTGCTACGAAATTCGCTTCAACTGTTAGCTGTCCTGCGTTTCTCCGGGTCTCATAGACATTTGAGCGCTCCAATCAAATAATTATTTTTCCTCCGGTCTAAATCAGTGGTGCCCAAACTCACACATTCAATACACAACAACAAGCAAACGAACAAATGCCTCATGAGAGAACAAAAAGCCGAAAGCACGCGTCGTGAGAGAGCAAGCCGCCGAGCGGGCTATTTATAGAAAACACGTATTCTCTCTCTCTATGCGTGTGTTTGCTGCGACGCTTGCAGAACTATGAGTTCCCTCCCCATGGGATAGGTTTTTGGCATTTTGGGCACCACTGGTCTAAATTCCCCAGACAAGGTAAGTGTGTTGTGAGTTCGAGTCCCAGACAAGGTAAATGAAAAAAAATTAAATTTAAGTTTTACGCTTTTTAGAAGGAAGACCCTGTTTCTTGTGCTCCCTCCTCCCATTCCACTTGACACTACCCTCCTGGGGAACCCATTTAACGCCCAAAGTTTTTTCAGAGGTGAAAGTTACTTTTTTGAGTTAGGACCCAGTAATCAGAATCGAGTCAAAATCTACGGGGACATATTTTGAGGCTTTGCTTTTGTTTTGAACAGACGACATGCCGCATGTACATTTTCCTATGGTTTTATTTTTACTACTTTCAATTTCCTCATAAATTATAAAATATAGGAAATATTAAGTTTTCTGTTTTTAGCTTAATTTTTTTTGTGCTCTTATTTTTGTCTATCAAATTTCTAGAATGAACAGAAGAAATCAATTTTCAGAAATTTTCTTATTCATTTGATGAAAAAATTTAAAAACCAAAAATCATTGGTTGATTTGAACAAACTCAAGAAATGGGGTCCATTGTAACTCTGGGCACTCTTACACTCACACTACGAAAATCGTTCATCGCATTGTTTATAATTTTTATGTTGTTCAAAAGTTAAGTCTCTTCTTTCGGAAACTTTGCTCTCGTTCTATGGAATCGAACTTAGGACCGAGTATTAAACAAGCTCAAGCTCACAAGCTACTAATCTCAGTAAATAATCCTCTCATAAGTTAAGCACTCAAAAATTCCGGTGGTGCAGATGGTAAGTTCTATACCTTTGAAAGACGAGTTCGGAAATTCCATATATTTATAAACATTTTGTTGTGGTATTTTTAACATTTCGTTTATTTTTTATAAACTTCACTTCTTCCGGCATGAGCTACTGGTGTTTTTTCGTCAATCAAAATTCACGAACGAAATCATTCAACAAGTTAGAAAGACGGTCAGCCCTACTGTAATATAATCTGTACCCCCCAAAGTATGCTGTAAAGCGTGTCAAGTGTTGCCTATAGGTGATGTCCTTATAACTCGACTGTCGTTTTTCCGATTTTTACCATTCCTTTAGCGGATCGATAAATAATGCTGAATTCTAAATATGTCTTAAAGGTACGAATTTCTGTCTATAAAATTATGGGAGATGTGACGTATTTATAGTCTTTTTACCTAATGTTCGAGTGCGGATGCCGGAACTAATCGGTGCAGGCTCGGCCTATCAGTTTTAATTTATAAATTTCGAAACATATTTCCGTATGGAATTCGGTTTTTTACCCTTGCATATTTCGTCGAATAGAACTAAATATAGGCTTGAGAAAACTGAAAACCCAGAGCATGATTTTTGCAATACCAATCTATAATTGAGCATTTTGCGTAACAAATCACACGCAAAGCGGCAGAACTGTTTTCTACTTTCATTCCCCTTGTATATCTCAAACAGTTCAAGTTCAACTGCAATTGACTCAAGATGACTTGGTTGATGATTAATTCATGATTATTTGGAAAACTTAATTCATTGAAAAATTCTAAATTTTTGTATCATCTTATTTTGTTGATTAAAGCATTCCTTTTCTCTTAATTCAACCTCTTGTGTTTTCTTTTTCGTGGCACACAAGCATTCAATGCCCAATGACCTTGACCATAAACTTATCTCCCCCAAAAAGACTTGAACGACTTGTCTCGACGAATTCTCTTTATATGTAATTTCTTTTCTCTTGCATAATTTATGAAGAGCTTTACACAATTTGCAGTCATTTTTTTTTTTCATATATGTAATTGTTGATTTATTGCTTAACACAAAATACAAGTTTGCGTCTTTTCAATTGCATTGAATGGGAAAACACTTAATTATATTTGATTGAATAATACGAATGGGCGCACTTTTAGTCAACTGACTTTGACATGTGTGAAGCTATTAAACTGATTACGAGAAAAGTCGAGGGAATTAATTATAGTTTTGCATAATTTGGAACTATTTTGCACACGTTTTTGTTTTGTTATTTTGCTCTTCCTTTCTCTTTCGCTTTACACTTTGTGACGTCCGACCCGCTCGCGCTCTATACACCAACTGAAAATGAAACTCAAAAATTGCGATCACGAACCTCGGAACGACTAACCAAACCATCCAATGCCTCACTATAGACTCTGTGGCCAAAACGGCAAAAACAACAACAACAGCAAATGCTGACGTTGCAAGATGTGCTAATCGCCAGTCGTCGATTTCGGTGTAGTAGTTGTCGTTTCGTTGACGCCGTCGAGGTGGCTGGGAAAAGTTTTTTTTTGTAATATTGAGAGATCGCTGAGGCGGAAGTTGGTAAGATTTCGTACTAAAAATGTGTACGAGCATATTTTCAAATAAAAGAGCACAGATCTCAAGAGTCTGTGGTGACCAAGAGGTGTGACCAAGTGACCAGGAAATGTAAACTTAAGCAAAATAAGCATATTTCAAATAATTTACACATGCAAAATGGGTAAGTTTCATTTTTGTAAACAAGCGAGGGTAATTTTAAAAGAAAATATAAATAAACACTTCTTAGTATCTTAACTTAATTTAATTATAAGCTCTGTGAAATTAGTCCGCGTGAATTTAAGCTAGGGTGCATTTTGTTTGGCGGCCTAATTGCATTCGGCAAAATGAGTTAAGGCCGCGACCACAAATTGAATTTAGACCGCGCGGCCTTCTTTCATTTTTCAAAATGAAACTTGGCCGCGATGTCAAAATTAAATTTGACCGAGCCGCCGTAATTTATTTTACAAATGACATATTCCACTTGTACGACCAATAAGTATGGTTATTTGTACTTATTCTTAAATTTGTTGATCAAATGGACATATAATAGACAGTTCCCGTTGATTCTTTTATTTTGGAATTTTTTGAGCACAGGTCCCTGTTCTAGACAATTACCCTGATTACAAAATATGTCCAGAAAGAATATCTTTTCAAAATTTCAAGTCGATCTGAGCAAAACTCGCATAATTATTGTCCAATTCAGGGGTTCCCGCGCTCTATACGCATGAGGCGCATATGTTGTTTAATCGCGTTTTTCCCAAAACTACGTTTTCAAAGACCGTGCTCACTCCCATCTAAAAACTACTTGACCGATTGATTTGAAACTTTGGACACTTTTTTACCCCCAACGATTAGTAAATAAATTGTGTTTTACCTGAAGGGCGTAATAGCAGAATTTTTCGTGAAAAATAGCAGTTTTGACTTTAGATCGCAAGCAAAAATTAAAAAAAAAATAGGGGAAAATAAACTTCGGCTCGGCCGAAGTTTTGTATACACTTGCAGTTTGTTTTTCTACATAATACTACTTTTCGTACTTTACTTTTCTATGGGAGCTATACTATATAGATGTCGGATTTCGACCAAAATTAGTGCAATCATGGAAAAGCATAACAAACTGTTAATTACGAAATTTGGAAGCGATCCCAATTACAACAAAAAAGCTTTTATCACTAGAACTTCTTTTTCGACCGATCATTCAGACTGCAGCCATATGCTATAGTCATCCGATTTAAACAAAAGCTTGTAGAGTTGTGTAAAAGTATATAAAATAAATATATGCCAACGTAAGGGACTTTTCCATTAAAAAAACAAAAAAGTTTTTTTCACAAGAACTAGTTTTTCGACCGATCGTTCCTATTTTGACCAAACTTTGTAGAATCGTGTGGGAGCATATAAAACAAATACATGCTTTTTTTGAGGACATTTCCATCGAAAACAAAAAAGTTTTTCTAACTAAGAATACTTTTCAGACTCAACTTTTCTATGACAGCTTTACTATATAGATGTCCGATTTCGACCAAATTTGGTTGAATCATGGAATAGCACAGTAAACTAAGAAATACGAAGTTTTGAGGCGTTTCAATTGAAAACAAAAAAGTTTTTCACACTAAAACTAGTTTATCGACCGATCGTTCCTATCACAGCTATATGCTATAATCATCCGATCCGGCCGATTCCGACAAATGTGCAGCGTATTTGTACCAAAAGACTTCGTGCTAAGTTAGGTGAGGATAGCTTTCAAACTGACGGAGGAGATAGCATTGAATCAGAAAGACGGACAGACGGACGGACGGACAGGGCTAAATCAACTCAGCTCGTCGTGCTGATCAAGAATATATATACTTTATGTGGTCGGAGATGCTTCCTTCCTGCAAGGGTATAAAAATCGCGCGATTTTTATATTCAGTATTTCTTATTTTCAGCACTTAATCCAACATCATTCCTATTGGTAAAAACTCAGCACATATTATGTATGCTGGTGGATTAAAATTTTGTGGGGCAAGAAGACATATCAAACCACGGGAATTCCTCCAAAACAAGTAATATAACATACTCTGTACCTGTGAAGTGCTGCCAATCATCATTGCGAACGGTGTTGCCAATAGAAGTATAACCATTCCAGAAGGAACGAACCTTTTATCTATAAAACTGTAAAGGAAAGGGGCGTGGCAAAAATTGAAAATAAACTTAATCTGCCTGCAAGTATAAGAAGCATATGTCCCATACATGTCAAACCTCTATCTCTTACCAACTCTGATATCTGTTTGTTCATACGGACAGAGGGACAGACAGACAGACGGACGGACAGATCGACCAAAATTGAAATTTAGTAACGGCGCCCCCTAAAAAGGTTCCTTTTGTATCATAGATAATAAAATTTCCGCCCCGCCGGAGGTTTGCCCCCTCCCACCTTCCTTTTCAAAAGTTTTCTAAGACTTTTTTGGGACATTACTTTTCTATGGTTGAAACACTGTTAATTGCGAAATTTGGAGGCGATGTCATTTAAGACAAAGTTTTTCAAAATGTTCGTTTTGAAACAAAAGCCCAAAGTAAAAAATGTGCATGAACATATGTCATTAGGACGTTTTTTAAGCAAAATTGAAATTTAGTAAAGAATAGTTTAAATCATAGATAATAAAATTTCAGTAAAAAAATCGGTTTTAATGGGCGCGACGAGCCCATAAAGTTTGCTTTAAAAATTAAGTATACGTGCCGAATTCTACATCGAATTTCCAACAATAAGATCTGTCCTACATGGGTCGACTTGTCACTTTTGAAATTCTGGCAAGGTATTCGATTTTGTTAAACAAAATTTACCAATTTTGTCATAAGCTCGACAGTCGACTGCATTAAGATGCCGACTTTCGTGCTTAGAACGAGAGTAAGAGGTCCCGGGTTCAATTCCCAGGCAAGGGAATTTGATTAATTTTTATTATTTTTTTTTAAATTTTATTTAGCAATTAAAAAATGGCCCTAAAACATGCCCAAGCCAATCAAAAAAATCTCACAAAGTTTTCAGAGCCTATCAACCACTGTTCATGATTTAAGAAAAAGGGGGATTACACATGGGTTTGGGGAAATGGATATCGAAAGGTCTCTTCAACACAATACATGAGTTGCTTTGACCAGCGGCACATATTAGTCTTCAACGAAGTTCTCCAAATAATTTTTGTCTTAGTTTTTGGTCTTCTTTGAATCCATTTCGTAAATTGTGTGCTCGATTATTGAATGAACTTTTTAGTGCTATGAAACATGTCTCAAATCAAAGTCTTAAGAGTAAGTTTATTCCTCCAACATTTTTAGTATAAATCTTTTTTTTTTTGGTATCGTCCCTTATGCTTTGCAAACTTTAGTTTAAGTCAGAGTAACCTCTTGAAAGTGCGAAAACTTTTTGTTAGAGATCAACGCCAACTACAAAAATATATAAAGTTAAGAGGCAACATAGCGTATGAGTAATATCAAAAACTTTGGAGCCCCGTCGCGTCCACTAAAACATAACTTTAGAACTTTTTCTCTTTTCTTGGTAAATTTAAACCATAAACTAGCGAATAAGGGGCCGCCAGTATGACCTAAACTTATAGTAAACTTTCATGAACTGAGAAAATGTGGGCTTAGCAGACTATCGTCACCAAATGGTAACGATTGTGGCGCATTGAGAAGGGATTTTTTCTCTGTGTACAATTTCAAAAAGTAAAGGAATTTTCCACTCCACTTTTTGATTTGTTATTTTCGTATAATTAGAAATATTTTTTTCAACTTAACCCGTATAATTACAAAAAAAAAAAATAAAACCGCCAATTAGCAAATCATTGACGAAGTAACATGCAGTTTCGCGCACGATCTAAAAGACTGAGCACCAGTAGTTGCTCAGTCGGTCAGCCTTGTCAGATGAATCATCAATAGAGTGAAACGGTGGCAATCTTTCTTAATTGGCAATAGGGGAGGCCATTTCTGTAATCTTTGAGATGTCAAAAATTTTGACATAAATGTTGATTTCAGACGTAAGGCTGATTTTCAGAACGCACGAAAATAATTTTTATGTCGAATAATGTATAGAATCAATTTGATCTGCTTTGAAATCTGAATGCTTATGAAAAGCAGTATTATTTGAATGAAGTATTGTGCCGAAATAAATTTTTATGTCATCTGGAATCAAGCCTTAAGAAATTAATAAACCAGACATCTAACTTGCATAATGGCTTTACACTTACATTTGAGCAGCATAAAAGTAGACAAAAAATTAACATATTCTTAATGTTTGGCAAAGAGTTTGTTAACTTGCTGTTGTCTAAAAACTGTTAAAATTGGTAAAAAAAAAAGAAAGAAGATAAGTTCAGCAACCTCTGAAGCTTGATACAAATTACTTATCCCTTTGGCGCCACTACATTTAACTATTTACAATATTTGCACTTAAAATTATCCCCAAAGTGGTTTTAGCTTAATTATTGTTGATCTATTTAATTAGAACATTAATAATAAATAACAAAACCAATAACATTTTCCAGCTTCTTATCTTTGAACTTTGGGCAACATTTCTAAGGTAGATATTGATTAGTGTTTTTGTGGATCACCTGCTTGGAGCTAGCAATTCCATTAAACTTGTAAAGATAAATAAATACAAATGGAGCGTACATACTACTAATGAAAAAATTCCTTAAAACATCTTTTAATTCGGGAAGATATTTTTGCAAAGACCTAAGAGAAATTATTTCCGATCTTAGTTTATTTAAGCAAACATTTAAGTCTTAGAATATGGCTAATATATAACGAATAATTGCTAGGTTGTCAATCACACGAAAACATTAGCATACAATTCGTGTTTTAGCTACACCGCGGGGAAATACTTTCACAAGTATAGGTAGGCAACTCAAATTTATTACCTTATTCGACAGTTTCGTTTGATTGAAATTTGCTTAAATATAAGGCCAGCAGACCCAGCACTTAGTTGATATTTTGAAGCTATTCCTTGTTTGGGATATACCAAATTTAATTGTTTTTTATTATTATTCCACTGCGTCACATGATTAAGTTGATAATCTACGGTTCTTACTTATCACTTATTACAAAAGAGAATGGAAACCTACTTGTATATTCAATTAATTGCTACTTGATTTGTATTATCATATTATGTTTGTTTGTTTCACTTATATTTCAGCTGAGGTTTAATCTTAACATTAAACCTTGTGACACATTTGCTTGGATTCAGATTATGAGGTAAATCATCAATGCTGTCTCTAAGAAGTTAATCAATTCTTTTGATCGCAGTGATAATTCCACAATGGAAACAAATTTTAAGGGACATTTTGCTAAGCCAATGCACATTGGGCGGAATTGCCGTTTTTTTGGCAAAAACTCCAATTTTATAGCTGGAGACTTGAAACTTGGAGAATTTGCGGCTCATATTATTTGTGAGTTTTGAATTTTTTTTTATAGCGCTGCGACCACGCCTTCCCCGCCGCCCACATAATAGAGCTGCATTAAATATAAAAATGCATGATAAATCGAAGAATTATTTTATTTTCATAATTTTTTCTTTAAAGTTTATACAGGATGGGTCAAAAGAAGTCACCCTATTTGAAGATGCTCTTATTTTTACAAATAGCCGCCAAAGTCAGATCTGTTTTGACATTTGTGGACTAGACAGATGTAGAATACAAATGAACAAGCCATGGATCGATATACTCCCCAAGAACGCGGAATAATCGTGAGTAATCGATTTTTCGACCAAAATCATAATAAGCAAAACTATCGCTTTTGGGGCACCGAAAATCCACGAGTGATGCACGAGGAGCCATTACACCCGCTCAAAGTGACTGCATGGTGCGCTGTTCACGCTGGAGGAGTCATCGGGCCATTTTTTTCGAGAACGCCACTGGTCAAACGACAACAGTGGACGGTGCGCGTTATAGGGTCATGTTAGCCGGGACTGGAGGACATGTGGTTCCAACAGGACGGAGCAACGGCACACACTGCGCGAGCCACCACCGACATTCTGAAGGCGGCGTTCCCGGGTCGCCTCATCTCTCGTTTTGGCGATTTGCACTGTCCTGCAAGATCGCCCGATTTAACCGTTCCAGACTTTTTTGTGGGGTTTTTTGAAATCCCGTGTTTACGTAACCAAGCCCGAGACCTTGGAAGCCCTCAAGGACAACATTCGACACGAGTGCGAGAATCTGCAGCCCGAAGTTCTTGCCGAAGTGATGAAAAATGCCATAAAACGAGCCCGTATGGCAATCAAATGTAACGGCGCCCATTTGACCGATATCATCTTCTCGAAAATAAATATAATCCAAAAACAGAATTTACGATTTTTACTTAGAAAAAAAATGAAAGCCAAACAACATCGGATGACTTCTTTTGACCCACCCTGTATATGATACATTTTTTCCAAAAATAATTAAATAGAGGAAATCTATTGTCAAAAACAGAAGTCATTTTTTTTAAATATCCATAAATATTACAAAATTATTAATATAAAAATTGCATTACATTTATGTTTATGTCATTTTATTATGTTATTGTTATGCCTTAATAAAGTAACATTTTAAAGTTTTATTACATTAATATTTATTAAAACATGGATTCTACTTCAAGATCAAAATCAAAATTTTCTTTACTTTCAAACTCGTCTTCATCTCAATATGTCAATATGTAAAGATCAGAAGAATCTAAAGCACGTTGGAATATGTCTGTTAAGTGGTTGCGTCGGCTATTTTTTCTGGCGTGTAGAATCCTATCACGCTTATAGTATTTGTTGCGAGCGTTTTCACCTAAGCAACCAACAGGAAGTTCAGCTGACTCAATAATCTGTGCTCCGTGAACCAATATTTTGTGGACCGTAGCGGTCATTGGGTACCACGGATATTTCGTGAAATGAAAACGAAGCGTGTCTTCACAAAATTTTTTGAGTTTAATCGAACAAATTTCAAATTCGCATGATATAACCATTTAAATTATATAAATTTGTTTAAAAGCTCTTGATCAATTTCCAATATAGAGGCAAATAGTGGAACGTTTGAAAATGCCCTTCTCGCCTTATTGTCATCGTTAGAGTTTCCAGAACCATTCTGGCTTGGTTTGTTTATGTGCAACCCCATTTCAGACCAAAGTTTTCTTTCAATGTCCTTTTGGCGTATCAGCATTGTGTCTTTGTCAGAGTCCTTATTGACTCGCCATTTCTGAACACCGAAGCGATATGAAATATTCAGAACGAGCGGAATGGTCCAAAAACCGAATCCATACTGTAAAGTATTTGGTTTTGGCTTAAATAGTTGACGTCCACTTCCTTCAAAAAGCCTGTTGGGCTGGCACCGCAAATGGGACATGATTGTGCTTACTTAGTGCCTGTTAAAGAATTTAACACCTTGATTAACCCTTAACCCTTAATTTTGAACTGTCAGGAGAATTTAATGTTGTATTTAAAGTATCTTTATCAGTTGAATTTCCTTTTAAAAGTTCGGAAACCAATTTTCTTTTTTGACGTGAACTTCCTTCGTCATAAGATAGTGGAGGCCTCCCACCTTTATTGCCACTATTAACCTTTTTTTGAATAAAATGTTATATTTGATTCAAGCCAGCTCACATTTTGTTCTTTTAACCGTCGAACATTTCTTTGGGCTTTATTCAGCAGTCTCTTGACTTGGACAAAAAAATTCTTTATTTTCATTTTAATGTCTATCAAAGCATTTTTTGGAAGAGAATTTTGAAGTATTTCTCCCCAAACCCAGTCAAAAGTGGCGATGCTTTTCCAACCTCACTTCCAGAAAATCGCCACGACGAATAGCAACCTCGCCCACACCTATTGAAATATATCGAAAAACCGCAAAAATCTGCTTATGTTTTAAACTCTATATAAATATATACATAATAACGCATACAACCACATAAGCACTTTTTTGTATCCAACTGTATCTTGCTAGATATGCTCCACGAAACACAACTGTTTTGAGGTTAGACTCGAAAAAATTATGGTTTAGTAATAACATTGAAAACATAACGAAATAAAAGCACATATAATTAAACACATATATAACTCTTTTCTACATACCTTTATGCTTATTTTCCATTTTAAATTATTTCAATTCGTCAAACTGTTTAAAAATCGGAGATTATCAAATATTTACAAATTTTGTTATCAGACCGCTTGCAGACGCCGCTTGGCACAAACAGCTGTCTTTAAATGGCTGGTGGTAAAACAGGGTTGCATAATAAAATTTAAATTAAATATAATATTTTCGATGAGGAGGGACAATTACTTACTGGAAAAAATATTATAACCATAAAAATATTTTTAAAAAAATTTGGTGTTTTTGCCAAAAAAAACGGCAATTCCGCTTAATGTGCAATGGATAAACCTCAAGTACAAACTCATTCACAATATAAAATTTCTAATGACACATCCATCAACTTATGATAAGTAAAAGTTAGAAATATTTATACAAATTTGTTTTGCAAACCAAACCTCATTACAAGTCATTAAAGCAGCAAAAATCCCCGAAAAAAATTCCCAAATAAGTCTAATCAGCGGCACATCCGCTTACTAATTTAATGCAAGGCCCAATGGACCCTTTTTTTCGTGATTTTGTAATCATCATAAACAATCTAAAATTAAATGGTAATTATACCAGTGGCTGATTTTAAGGTCAACCCCAAAAAGTATGCAATGAATTATGGCCAAAATGAAAGTGCCAAGCTTAAACGTTTTTATGGCATAAACTGCGGCTGAGGGGCATAAAAAATGAATAAAATTACAAAATGATGGAAGAGGCAGCAAGCGTTCAAGTTGTAATTGGCAAATAAATCTAATTGTACAAGAGGGTCAACAACAAAAAAAAAAGACGAGAGCAGATGGGGGGAAACCCACTGTGGGCGTATGATAAAATGAACAAAGTTTGAAATCTTCAAATTACATTAAACTCTGGAAAAATAAAGAAAACTCCTGATTTTGTATATGTAAATTATGAAAATTAGGACCCAAACAAGGCGACGGCTATACGATTTGATTATTAGTAAATATTTTCCAACCAAAAATGTCATCAGGCAAACTCTTTAAGACAAGGGTTAATACCAGGCCACATAGTATAGCGCATGGTTTTATTCGATTTAGTCCCAAATATATCTAAACTGTCAGGCATGATTGCCTGCCGCCAAACCAAATTCCAAGCTTCAATGCCTTTGCTTACTGACGGCTGCCCTTTACTTTGAACCAAACCAAAAAGAAGAAGAAAAAATAATAATAATAAAACTCTACACTGGAACGTGTATAAAAAACGCAGATTTTGTCGCTTCAGGCGTTGCCTTTGAAGACAGCCGCCGTCTGCCCATCAACGCCTTGCCAGGCCCTTGTCAGTTTTCATTTTTCCCGCTTTTTTTCCTGCTGTATTGAAACCGCCATTTAAATACAAAAGAAGAGCACAAAAACAAAGCCAGAGATGAGAGATTTGGCCCAGGGCTGACTTAGCATTCAAGTTCTAAGTCGTCGACATCTTTATTTCATCTTGCTGTTTCAATTTCACTTCTTTCTCTGTTCTGTTGTTTGCTGTTTAACGAAGCAAATCAACAAATTGTAATGAAGCCAAAAGTCCTTTGCTTGCACTTTTTTCGGTTCTTTGTTTTTTTCTTGTTTCATGGCCCCAGGGAATGTCCCAAACCAGATACACCAGCCCGCAGCCCTTTTTTGCATGGCTCCATGCTCCACTTGAGAAGCAGTGTAGCGTAAAATGAATTGAGACATTCATTTCGCTCGCAAATAGAACCGCAGAAAGGGTCATACAACTTTTTCCCCCCTCTTCGACCCAACAGCTTTGAATGCAAAAACTTTGGCACTCATCCGATAGTTAGGGCGTTCGGGCATTCAGGCATTGGGGCATTCAGGTGTGAAGTTTTTGGTTGGCGCACAAGAGTGTGCCACAAATAATTAAATCATGCAAAGGTTACCCCACTCGATGGGTTCTCTCACTGTTGGCTAGACAAGTTCAATGCCGCCTTAAGGTCCTTGTCAGACTGTCAGTTAGTTTGATATAAACTAATCGATATTTATACATTGCTCGGTGTTCTTCTTGCATGAATTTCGAATTTCCATGTGGAAAGATGGCAACAAAACAAAAAAAAAATCTGAAAAGAACACAGCTTGAACTGGGCAAAAACACAGAGAAAGTTAGCAAGAGCATGTAGCCATAAATGGCCAGAAGCCGGCGAGGTTGGCCCACATCGTTTTTTGTACCACTTTGAATGTGCGACTGATGGCATTTCCGCTTCCGCTTGAAATGCACACACAGAAAAAAATATTAACGAAAGGAGAGTAACGAAAAAAAAATGAAAACTTTCGAATACCTTATGAAATCGGACCAAGGAATGCTACAATATCTGAATCAGGGGAGAATACCGGGCTTTTATCGAACCGGTTCGTACCCGGAATATTGACGCTAAAAAGTGGGTTTAACAAAAACATTCGGCCAAAAACCTATGTTTAGTTTTCAAACATTAGCAAACATTAGTAGATCGTTTATTTTTACTTCGAGCCTACTACCCGGAGGAGTTCAAGCAAAGTTTTTTTTTTGGAATTTAAAAAAAAAAAAAAAAAAAAAAAAAATCAAAAATTTTTAATAAAAAATACCCACACAAAAAAAAAAAAAAAAAAAAAAATAAAAAAAAAAAAAAACAAAATAATTTTTTAATATATATTTTTTTTCATGTCAAGAATGTCCATATTCATATTATAGAAAAAATCTCCGGATGGATTCGGCACTGGACTCGCGGAAAGCATTTTTTTTAATAATTACATTATTTAACAGTGCAACGAAATTAACAAATTCCCACAGGACTTGGCCCCATCACATCGTGAAGATATGTTTTTGATACTTAGAAAAGATATCTTTCGTAGTACCGAAACGGTATGAAGGAGTGTTCGTAAGAAGCTGGCATGTACCAGAGAGTTGCTTATATTGTTGTTTTGGTATAGTTTTTCTGAAGAAAGATTTGACAAATTCCCAGAAGTTAAGCCGTTTCTGGCAAAAACATGCAATTTTTCGAGATTCTTGTAGTTTTGAAGCACTAGATGCAATTTTTTTGGGTCAGTCTGTTCAGGACTTTTTTCTTTGGTCATTTGATGGTAATAAAAGCATCACAATCGTTTTACGGTCTCGGCCGCTGCCACAAATGCCCGCCACTCGCCTTTGTATCGAGCGCCATCCCAAATTGTGTAGGGGGGACACAACCCAGCTCCACAAAACCCCGCAACATTCCTTGACCTGGTCGCGCCACCTCCGTAAGTTTTTCAGTTCATTTTCAGTTTTGCGGTGAACAATTAGCCGTCAGAATCGATTTACGGTCTCAACATCCAATCAAACATTTTGTATAATTCCAACTCAGCAACCATGATTGACAAATTGATCAATCGCAATCGGCAATCACTGTGTTCAGCAGGTAAAATCCGCAATTATAAATCTGTAACCGTTAATCGGATTTATCTGCTGAATGCGCCCTATGTTATGATGTATATCTATTGCATATTGCCATGTTGTATGCTTTCGATATTTTGTTCATTATGTTTTGGGTTGCTGTGAAATTGAACACTCCCAAATTGAACAATCGTCGATACCCATCTAAGAATTGAAAAACCAAAACTCACATCAAGATAAATTGAAGTTTATTTGCTTGGCTGCCCCTGACTAGCTCTTGGCCATTCTTTTTCTTTTGGCGAGCTCCATAATTTATGAGCGTCAAATGATTTGCATGCACTACTTGCACCCTTTTTTATACCTCCTAGTCCTGTGCATAGCTTGGCAAACATACAAACAAACAAAAACAACCAAAACACGTAGAGGAAAGTCTGAATGAATGTGCTCCTGTTTGTGTTTGCCTTTGGCTTCGATATGCTGCACTTAAAACAATTGGCGGTAAACTGGTCGAAAGAAAAACTGGTCGAAAGCCATCTGGCTTGTTTCTCTCCTCGGGCCTTCGTGAAAAGCTCGTTGACAAAAAAGCTCTGCTCGGTTTGCCTTATAAACTTGTCCACTGATAAAATACAGACCAGTTGCCGTTTCGTATGCGTAACCAAAAGCAGCTAAACAAGAAGCCGGGACACGCGAGTGGAATACAACAGACAACAACAAAAACAAAATAAAGCCAAAGCCTGCTTTTTAGCGCCAAATAACGTGAATCCCATCGTTTAATTGCCGGCAAGCAAAAAATTGGCATATTTTATGAAAGCAAACAGAAAGTGTGTGGGAAGTGGAACAAAAAAAACTAAATAAACACCAATTAAACGAAATATTATATTTGGCAGAACCAAAGAATTGGGTGAGTACCAAAAAGTATTTGGTAAGCTCTAATTAGTTAGTTGGGGCGTCAAGAGCCCTGTAAAATGAACAAAAAGTAGAATAATTGGCTTAGGATAAAAAAAGGGAGGAAGATTACATTACGGCTAAGGCAGCATTAATTTGGGCAAAATACTTATATAATGTTTATGTTGGGCATAAAAAAAGTTAATCAAATTAAGAAATTTCTAAGCTGGTTATTGGTATAAATCTTATGGAAAAGTGGAATAAAAATATATGAAATTTAATTTATAAAATGAAATAAATGCAAAATTTTTTGAGTTAAAATTAAACAGATTTGCAATATATTTATTAAGTGGTGAGCTTCAATGCCAGAAGAATGTTGCTTATTTAAAACTTTGGTCTTTTTATACCCGTCACTTGAGTGGTAAAAGGGGTATACTAAAGTCGCGCAAATGTATATACGGGTAAAAGGAAACATCTCCGATATCATAAAGTATATATGTTCAAGATTCTGCTGAGTCTATATAGCCATATTCGTACTTCCGTCTGTATGAACAACTAGATCTCATACAAATCTAATTGATATCACATTATTAACACATTTTTTATACCCAAAATCTTTGATCTCTGAAATTTTCATATGACTGAGAATGACTGAGTTATAACACACGCGTTGTCTGTTTAGAGAAAAGGAAGCTATCCTTAAATGAAGTACAATCAAACGTATAAACAAATATTTGTCTCTTTTTCTAAAAATGACAGCCCAAATACTGAATAGAACCATTTCCCTCAACAAGCAGTACTGCACAGATCTTGGTTTTAATCCTATTCTTGCTAAGGTGCAAGAGACGTATTATTCTGACTTTCGCTTGAAAGAATAATTTATACACTCAGATTCTAGACCAAGCGGGATTTTATACCGTTTTGTACTTTAAATTTCAGGTACGATTCGTTTTTGGAAAGGGAGATTGTGATTTCATTGCGGGATTTTGTCCTTTTTCAAGAACTTGCTACTCAAGTGGAGAAACCTGTATAAAAATTACAAAATAATTCCTGGCGATTCGACGGGAATTATAAAAAAATAGGGGAAAGTTGTCAAACTAATATTTGTATACTTGCAGCTTCCATTGAAAAACAAAAATTTTTTTTTACTAGAACTTTTTCTTTTCGACCGATCATTCATACTGTAGCTATATGCTATAGTCATCCGATTTTGCTAAAACCTTGTAGAAATGTGTTGAAGTATATAAAATATGATTTTGCCAATAAAAGGACTTTATCATTGAAAACAAAGGAAAGTTTTCCTCACTCGAACTTTGGTTTTATATGCAGTCTGATTTCGACCAAACTTCCTCGAGTATATGAGCTATATGCTATAAAAGTAATTTATCGACCGATCCTTCCTGACGAACTTTGTAGAATTGTGTAAAAGTATATAAAATAAGTGTATGCCAATGATAAGGACGAAATTTCGATTAAAAAACAAAAAAGTTTTTCTCACTATGAACTAATTTTTCGACCGATCGTTCATATGGCAGCTATACTGCTATAGTCATCCGATTTTTGACCAAACTTAGTGAAATCATGGGATAGAAAAATACCCGTACTTTTTGAGGCGTTTCCATTAAAAACAAAAAAGTTTTTCTCTTTAAGACTAGTTTTTCAACCGATCGTTGCTATGGCAGCTGATAGGCTATAGTCATCCGATCCGGCCGGTTCCGACAAATGTGCAGCGTATATGTACCAGAAGACTGCGTGCAAAGTTTGGTGAGGATAGCTTTAAAACTGACGGAGGAGATAGCATAGAAACAGACAGACGGACAGACGGGCTTCAAATCCAAACTTGATAGCTGATCAAGAATATATATACTTTATGCTGTCTTCCTCCAAACATCCGCTGTACCGAAATTATGTAAGTGCTTTACTATACTAGACAATTACCGTAACTTTTTAACTTATTGTTTGATTTTAGTCTCAAAAACACATTTTTTTTTCATTTGAAGCCGTAGAAGTATTTAGCTATTTGTAGCAATTTTATGCGAAAATCTATATACTTTTGGATCTTACATTCTGGCACCACTGACTCATTTAAAGTATTTTTGAATTCGTAGCTCATTACAAATGGATTTTTTACAAGTGTCTGTTGAATTTCAGTCCGAAAACAACAGTTTTTTAGTTTTCACTTTTAGCTATTTATTTTAGCAACTTTTTTATTTTTAGCTATTTCTAGCAATTTTTTTTTAATAATTTAGCAACTTTTGAACCTCATGTTCTGGCAACACTGATGTGGAAGTCCAGCAAAGTTTTCTTTATTTGAGTATTGATGTTGTACAAATTTTAGATCTATCCTGTTTTTTGGGCTTATAGATTTTTGGGCGTTCAGCCATTTGCAGTTCGCAGTTATAAGATCGCAAAGATCGTAAAAGTTTAGTGAACGTATTCTAGTGCTGAGATCCCCAGCCTCTGGGGGCAAGTCAAACATAAACAAGCCGAATGCTTGCTGAAGTAGTGCTCAGTCGCTTTCGAAGCTCTTAGGAATTCACTGTTCATAGATCTTGCAAAGACTTATAGAACAGAGAGCACACAAATGTATAATCGTCAGAGCTCGCAAAAAACTCTCAACGCGTTCAACGTGTCGGCAAAAAACACTTTGGTTACAGACACAACGAAAACAGGGAGCGAAAGACAGTTTCAGTTCTGTATTTGCTCAATTCTGTTTCGCTCAGAGCAAAGACCGCCTTTTTCGTTACTGTTTCTCTCCTCTGTATTTCACCGACACTTTTACCGAGAGAAAAATTCCGAAGTGTTTTTTGCGTATGTATATGTGGTTGTGTGTTGCGCTCGTATGTCTTTGTGTAACGAGCATCACACATACAAACAGCCTACCAAACGCTTTGGCAGCCACTGCCTGAGCTATTGCCTTGACATGGTGTCCAAACGTCAGTCATCTGTCCAGTGTCACCCCAAGGTTTATATGGTCTGCTTTATGCTCCATAAGCTGAGCGTGCAAGAATACTCCCGAGCAGGTGTCACAACGGGTGGAATAAGTCACCGAAGCACACTTGTCCGAATTTATGGCAATGTTCCATCTAGGCAGCTGAGGCTGAGTGTATGCATTTGTTGCGGGCAAGTATGGCCTTGTCGTCAGCAAATTTTGCGATAAGAAGATCTTCGGGGCTTTCAAGCGGAGTATCGCGTAGGAACCAATACGCTACCCTGCGATACACCAACCAGAATGGTTCTGGTTTGGGTTGTCGCTCGGTCCTGTGCAACCTCAAAACTTCTGTCCGTCAGAAGCTCTTGATTAGCAGGTACAGTTGGGCCGGAAGGAGTTTCTTGATCTTCGAAAGCAGACCTTTGTTCCACACTCTATCTTGATTTTCCTGCCACACTCTATCGAAGGACTGCTGGATGTCAAGGTAAGCTGCCACTACATTCTTTTTCCCGTCGAGGATGTAGTTGACCACTCGATGGTGGCGGGTCATGTCATGAAAGGACCAGGGAGGCGGCCATAGTCTTAATGGGTCACCAACTAAATTTCAGGTAGGGGAGATCTTCCCCGTACATAGCCTGAAGAAGACCGCGAAAGAAGCTGGTCAGATCCATGATCAGAAGGCTGTGGATTTTTAGGAATCAATTTGAGACAACTACGAGAGCAACTATAAGTAGCACTATTGAGAGCAGACTGAGCATAGAAAATCTAAAGCCTTCCTTGCTCTGATTGCTCCTAATTATTTTGCTATAGGCCTATACCAGATAAGATACAAATTTACACTTCTAATGGACCTCATGAAAAATGGTTCACACCATAATCTTTATTTTTCTTATTCTCTGCATTTCCGTCATGATTTTTAAATTTATAATTTTTGTTTTCTTCACTGATAATAATTATTTTTGGGTAATTTTATAAAAAGGCAGATAATAATCATTATTTTTGATAAAAAATAAAACTCAAAATATAATACAGTTATTATTTTTACTTTTTTCTTCACTGATAATAATTATTTTGAGTAATTTTTAAAACTTGGGCCATAATCATTATTTTTGATCAAAATCCACTTTCATTATAATGATTATGTATATGAGTTCTGCTACTCAAATAAAAACTCAAAACAGTAATTTACGGACTCCTGGGTAAAATATTACCATATCTTATTTTTGTTCTTGCCCTTTGGAACCTAAGCTACCTCCCAGCATTGTTGTACTCTAAAATTTGTTTTCCAGACTAGTCCAATAGCACAACCTGCTTTAAAAACGAATATCGTATCGAACTTCCTTCGAGGCAAAGAGAATGCATTGCTTTCGCAAAACTCAAACAACTTTCATCGGTAAATGAGTTCTTGCAGACCATTGTGAGGGTTGCTTCAAGATGATGGAGAAACTGAATGCCGGGGCCAACTGATAAATAAAGAAGGGATGCAAAAGTGGCGAAGCTATAGGGCCAGAAGCCAATTTGCTTGACCTCCAATATTATAAGGTATTAGGAGAAAAGCGATTTTTTCTGCCAACTTTATACCAAACCTTGGCCAAAAGTGGGTGCATTCGGTTCGTACAAAAGCACAAGTAAGGTAAAAAGATCGTTTTCAACCCTCACGTGATGCTCACGGATCAGTGCAACCACCTGTTGACGGGTCGTGGCAAATGCACTATGATAATAATAATTAAAATATATGATAAATTAGTATAAAATTTTTTAAAAACAAATTTTAGAGAAAAAAAAAAATAATGCTGGGAGGTAGCTTTAGGTTCCAGTTATAGAATAAAAAATAATATTAGCCAAAATATTTTACCCAGAGTCCGTAAATTACTGTTGGCAGGTTTATTTTGACGAAAAAATAAAACTCACATAATCATTATGTTTGAGTTTTATTTTTTTTTGATCAAAAATGATGATTACGGTCACAAGTTTTTAAAAACTACTCCCAAAAATAGTATTATCAATTGATGAAAAAATAAAACTCATACATAATCATTATGTTTGAGTTTTTTTATTTTTATCAAAAATAATGATTGGAGGTCTAAGTTTTAAAGAAAATTACTCAAAAATAAATTGAACATCAATTAGAAAAAGAAGTAAAATCGTAAATAATCATTATGTTTGAGTTTTTATTTTTTATCAAAAATAATGATTACCGGTCTAAGTTTTTATAAATTTACTCAAAAATAATAATTAATATCAATAAACAAAAATTGTTAAAGAGTAAAATATAATCACATTACTATCACATAATTTCCATTATATAGCAAATGATTACGATTCCTGATAATTTAATTCG
>JAEIFV010001048.1:0-54792 GCA_018904265.1 Lordiphosa collinella | reverse complement strand
TTTCATTTTTGAAATCTTCATACTCCCTTGGTCCTCAAAACATTCCTAGAATACTCTTTGAGCACACAACTTCAAAAAGTGTTCTAATGTGCGTTTTATATTTATACGACGTGCTTAGGTTTTTGAATTTTATCGATATTTGAAAAGTTTTTTAAACAAACTTATTTTATTTTATTTTTATAAACTTGAAAAGTGTATTATAATTTTGCCCAGAAGTTTGGTGTGACAGCAACTAAAAGGTATGACGAAGGCTTAGCCATGGTGGCAGCCGAAACGGCCGTCTACACAGCCACAGTTACTGTTCATGTTCATATGTATTCTCTATAGAATTTTCTGTTGATTTTAATTATTGAACTATAATAAATCCTCGACCTTGAGCCTGCTAACATTCACTTTGACTAAAATCAAAACAGGTCGTAAAACCCATGTTCTGATGATTAATTTTGATAAATGGTATAAATCGAGAATAGACTGACTTAAAAGTCCAATTAAGACACTTTCTATTTATTATAGCTTTTAATTTTTTAAAGATGCATCGCATATAGCTCACAAATCCAGATACTTATACCTAGTATGTCCTCCACAATTCCTAGAGTGCCGAAAATTCGACAAAATCGTTTTTCCGCCAAATCTTGGAAACAAAAGCTGAGCATAAATTTGGGATATTTTTATATCGACAAGGCTTTACCTCACAAAGTTGGTCATTTTGTGGGCCTGTGTAATTTTTTTGAGTTTTAGATGTAGCATCCATCTGAAATTGCCAGCTCCCTCAATCTCTGTTTCATTGAATCTATCAAGTTTTTGAAGCTAATTTCGTATAATTGGTTACACTTGACTAAAATGGGGAGTTTAAACTGTCAACTGCAATAAAACATTCTGTTTTCTGGATTAACAAGCCTCGCAAGTAAATGATTTACTTGCAAAAAAAAAAAATGAATGTCAATTCACACTCAGAACTGTTTATTCCTGGGCTTTTAAAACGCATTTCCAGAGTGCCATTTCTTGCAAATGCTATCCATAAAATTTCTTATTTAAAAATAAAGGGGTCTTCTCTCAAATCTCTCCAGTAACTTCGCACTCCATTTGGACCATCTGAATTGAATATCTTTTCATCAGAAAAGATAACTTGAATAAATAATAGCATTGTTTTCTCAGTAAGTAAGAAGTATCTTACATTTTCGATGCAAATTGTAAGCGCGCTAGTTTGTGGCGGGGTGGCGTGGCATGATTTGTTTTTAACCACCCTTCTGATAATGTGATAAGAGCTTTTAAAAGTTCGCTTAACAGTCGTTTTGCTATTGGGAGTGGATCTAGAGCAGCAAGTCGCGTGCAAGACACTGTTGAATTCGTCGCTTTCTGTAAAATTCGACGCTTGTTCCGATTAAAAAGTTTTGAAATGCAATTTATTCTATAATTTGATGGATTGTTTAAGATATTGGTGATTATAATCCTTTTACGACCAATATATTGAACACTTAGGCCAGTTTCTTTGAATGAATTAATTATACCTTCTTCCTGATCCCTTAAACGTTTTCCATGTGTCATTTTATAGTTAATTTACTTTGATTTCACCAAAATTCTGAATAAACTTGCTTTCATTTACAGCTCATTTTAGAAAATATGTCGTATAAATATGAAACGACCCTCTAACTCTTCGTAGTAATCACTCGCCACCAGACCAACCACCAGCCAAGTACTTGCCTATCTGGTTTTGTATGGAAATGTCCGGAAAACGCACCGACCGGTACGACCCTGCATTACCAATCGTTAGTGTGGTGATGGGTGCACACTCTAGTTCACGTACTAGGTTACGATACGAGACGCGCTCAGTGATGCTCGGTCGTTAGGCCTGGTAATCCTTGCCAGCTGACAGGGGATACAGGCGATAAAATAGCGATATTTTAATAAAAAATAGGTGCTTTACATCGTAATTGTGTCAGTGGTCTATCACTCTTATTCTTTATCCTTCCATTCATTGCTTTTATGAACGATTTTTTTAATGCCTCCGAGGGAGCATTTAAAAACAAATTTGGTGACTGTCGTATAAATATGAAACGCACCTTAGCCTCTGTATGTAAACCTTTGCATAAACTTTTCAATCTATCACTTGGTTCTTCATTCTTTCCAACTCTTTGGAAAGAATCTTATTTTATTCCCCTCTATTAAAAAGGTGGAAAATCTGATATTTTCAATTACAAAGGCATTGCTAAGCTATCCGCTATTTGTAAATTATTTGAAATAACCTCCACCTTGCAGCATTATTGTAAATCGATTTTATCACCTTTCCAGCATGGATTTATGAAACGTAGGTCAACTACGACCAATTTGCTTGAATTTACTTCTTTGGTTAATGATGGATTCCTTATGAAAAAGCAAACTGATATCATTTACACCGACTTCAGTAAAGCCTTTGACTCGGCATTAAGCTCGATCGATTAGCATTTTCCTCCCCTTTTCTGATTAGGGTCTCGTCGTATCTGAAAGATAGAACTCAAAAAGTTCTGCTACGTTCTAATACTTCAAAGCCTGTGTCTGTAACCTCTGGGGTATCTCAAGGTAGCCACCTGGGTCCTTCGTTTTTCATTCTTTTTATTAATAATCTCCCCTCAATATTATCCTATTCTCGGGTCAGTGGCGTAGGCAGGGTGGTGTTTTAGGGTATTTACAAAAATCTTCTTTACACTGCTCTAGTTCGTATGGTGTCCGCAGCATAAAAAGCATTTTGATTGTTTTGAATTTGTTTAGAAACAATTCTTGCTTTTTGCCTTCGCGGAATCGACTCATTGGAAATGGTTAGACAAATTAATCTCAATGTTTCTAGTAGATCCCGTCCCGTAACTTTGTACCCGTATTTCTGAAACGTTGTAAAATTAATTATGCCTTGCATGATCCGTATCGTGTCCTCTGTGCTGATTACAATAAACTCGGAACATTCTCTTCCTGCTTTAAAACCCTCCATTTTAACTTATTTAGCCTTCCGGTGGCGACTGCGCCTCTCGGTCGGTTGGGCGGATGGTGGTCTGCTATTTTGCCAGGGGTTTGCGCGTAACAAGCTACGGTTTGTTTTGAACGTGCTGAGCATTTTACTTCAACGTGCATATATTTGAAGTGAAATGGGTTTAGATTGATAACATGAATTTTTTTTTTTTAGCACGGGCAGCGCTATATGGGCTCATTTAGCGGTGGGCTTTACCTATGCCCAGCTACAGCACGATTTCACGCTTAGTCATGAGCCCAAGCTGAGCCTGCAGGCGGATTTGGACTTTTATAGCGGCATCAAGTTGTGCATGCAGTTGCAGCGACCCGAACAAGTCTTGAGGTAAGTTTTTAGGAGCTGTTTGAATGCATCAATAAATTTATATCAATTCCTTTTCCAGTCTGGACCAAAAACGTGGCGTTTATCTAAAGGAGGTGGAGCGTGCCTATGCCAAAAATTGGAGCTCCAGTTTCAAACACAAAACTGCAGGTGGCACTTTTGTGCTCAATCAGAAAAACAACGAAATGTGCAACTTAATATTTGAGAATTCCTAAAACGAAAACTGAGATTTTTTACATAAATGCTTCCAGAAATTACATAGAGATTAAGACTAAAGATTGAAAATTTTGTAATACTCAATTCAAGTTGTTTTCTTATTAGTTTTGAAAGCAGCAGGACAAATTTCCCGGTTCAGGCATTCCTTACAATTTGGTTTAGCCGGCATACAAATGGTTTGTCCAAAACCCACAAACAAATGATTAACCTCCGACCACAAAGATTTTGGCAACCAGCTCTCCAGACCCAAACGCGTCTGTTCCGGCTCTTTGGTTGGCGCCCTTAGCCAGCCCAAACGATTGGAAATGCGATGCACATGCACATCCACACCAATTCCGGTGATTTGCTGCCAAGCCACTGCCATACAGATGTGTGCCATCTTGGGACCCACTCCGGGTAGAGCTATCAAATCTTTAACATTATTGGGTATGTCGCCTTGGTATTTATCGAGCAGTATCTGTGAGGTTTGCTTAACATATTTGGCCTTGTTCTAAAAGAAACACATGGTAAGTAGATTTCTATATACAGAGAAAACCCCACAGACTTACTTTATAAAACGACACCGGGTGTAGCAGGCTCTCCAGTTCAGCAACTGGCATTTCATTTACACTGTCAGGTGTGAGAGTGCGCGCCTTTAAGCGATTCATGGCCTCAAAAGTGGTTTCATCTTTGGTCTGACTGGACAGCATAAGGGCCACCAGCTTATGAAATCTTTGAGTCTGTCAAAAGAAGACCAAACTTAATGATAAAAGATGATGATGAATCTAATATCTACCTTTTCGTCCGCACTCGAATCGGCGCACTGATGACATCCCTTGGTGTCCACCGGAGCAGCTTGTGCCTTCCGCATCTGGCGTATATTCTCCAATTGGCTATACCACAGGGGATTTGGAGACTCCACCTCTAGATGGACTTCCTCTGGTGTCTCTGTTTTTGGTACAATTTCACATTTCACCACGGTCGCTGCACCCAGTTTAATTTTGGAAACTTTGGACTTTTTAATGGGCGGAGGCGTCAAGCTCTGCTTGACCAAGTTTGGGACGGCATTTTGACGCTGCTTGCGTGTTTGCAATGGCGAAAAGTACCTTTCCGGCGCTAAGTCCTCAATGTCCTGAAATGTGCCAAAGTCAAGCTCTGCTTTATTTATTCAATTTACCACTTACCTGTAGATTTCCAGCTTGATTTTGCTTGCTTACTGTTGCGGTGGGTTTTATGATGCGTTTTTGTTTGGCCAGTTTGCTGGCCAAAGTAATTTTTTGCGCATTCTTGGGAATGTTCATAGTAAAAACATAAAATCTAATACAACATTTACACTAGGACTGCGTAAGCGTTAATAGCCAACATTTGGCTTTTTTGTGTGGGGAAAAGCTAACTGTTAGCTATTAACGCTTAACGCACTCCTAGTATAAATAACCTATTACTTATTTATCTGATGCATTGGAAATGACATATACGGCCCTGTTCCGAATTCCGAGTCGGTTTTCGTGTAAACGTTGCTTTTTTTAAGATAAAGTTCACAATTTTATATGAAAAGTAAGCAAAATGTCTGTGGCTACTAGATCAAGTCCGCTTTTTTTGACGAATTGAATTCACTTGGTATTGAGCAATCGGTTTCAGCTGCTTAGGCAATTCCGATTTTAGTCAAACCTAATCTAGTAGCCTTTGAAATTCTTGTCACCTTCCATATAACATTGTTAAGTTTAAGCTCTACATGCAAACGTTTACACGAAAACCGACTCGGAATTGGGAACAGGGCCGATAAATTCTGGTTTCCAGATGAAATACAAATTTATTTCGGCACAATACTTTTTATTTAAGGATACTGTATATCCTCAGCAAAAATTTTTTACTACAAAGCTGGCGCCAACAGCAGAGAGGGGTGACCGGGTGTAAAGTTTATTCAAAGAAAAAACTTTTCATTAGATGTTCCGAGGCGGGATCGAACCAACGACCTCTTGCACAGCGGTCGCGCACACTAGCCGCTGAACCACCCGGTAATTTTTACCTTTAAATTTTAAATTTGACAAAATGGAGCAGTTCCAACAAGTTGTTCAACCAATTCGCCGAAAGCCGATTTTAACCTAGTAAATATATCAGATCCAACTTGGATTAGTTACTTAAAAATGACCACATTTGACGGGAAAATAGCTAAAAAAAAAACAGCACTGGCACTTACTGTTAGCCTAACATTATCAGCGCAGTAAGTAAGCATCAGCTGTTTGATAAAACAGAATGATAAAAACAGTCAAGTTGGTTTTTTAACTATTTACCATTGACCTGCAAGGCTTTAAAAATGACTGAAATGTGCCGTGTTTGCATGTCCAATAGCAGAAAATTGCTCAACATATTCGACCAACTGCAGGGCAATACCAGTGTGTCCAGCATGCTAATGGATTGCACGGGCTACCAAGTTGAACCTGAAGATGGATTCCCTCAGGGCATCTGCGGGCCCTGTCTGATGGAAACACAAAAAGCATTTAAATTCAAGCGGAAATGCCAGCAGAGTCATCAAGCCGCAGCGGAGAAGCAACCGCTGGAGGAGGAGCAGGAGGAACACAAAACACCACTGCTTTTTGAAGCCACAAAACTACCCTTTCCCTGTCCACACTGTCCCGAAGCATTTATATTTGCAAGCGCCCTGCGAGCGCACAAAAACACTCACACGAACATCCGACCGTTCCACTGCCCCTGGTGTTCCGAGACATTTACAAACAGATCAAGTCTTTCGAGGCACAAACTTCTTCACACCAGCGAAGCCGCACATAAGTGTCAGCATTGTTCTAGAGATTTTGCAACGAAAAACTATCTCCTTGAACATATACGACGCAGCCACACGGATGACAAGCCGTTTCAGTGCCCGCACTGTCCCAAGGGATTCGCCCGAATTGGCACAATGCGCATTCACGTTCGTATGCACACTGGAGAGCGGCCGTTTCAGTGTCCCACCTGTCCGAAATCGTTTGGCCATAAACAAACCTTGCAGGATCATATAAGTAGACACACCCAGGACAGGCCTTTCAAATGTACATTCTGTCCGCAAAGCTTTTTCCGGTCTTGCGGCCTGACGGAGCACTTGCGCATTCATACGGGCGAAAAACCGTTTCAGTGTGGTGAGTGTGGCCAAAAGTTTACTCAAAAAAGCCAACTGGGAACCCATATGCGTAGAAAGCATAATCTCAAGAATCCATCCAGCACGGATGTGACATGATAATGGCCTAATTCTAGCATAATTTTACACTAATTCTAAACAAGTTTTTTTTAGTTTTTAGGTACCTACTTAAGTTGGCAGACTACAGTTTTATAAGATGAGACACTACACATCACCATTGTAACCGCACGATACTTGTGTACACAAAGAATACAAAGAATTGAATAAATGGAAGCATAAATATCACTCTATATTCTATACATTTGTAGAAAAAAACTACATGATTTAAAATAACAATAAATTTCTCGTTATTATTCAGATGTCGCACAGTGGTTCAGTCTCGTTTTAAGTTGGTTAAAACTCTGCATCTTTTAAAGCTTTCGAACCAAATAAGATAATCGAATAATTTAAATGGCACATGATAGATAATTGTTCAACCTATTAAATAAGTGTTTGGAAAAGGTGATACGCTTTTTAGATGCTTACTTATGGGTTATCAAAGTAGAAATTTGTAAATCAATTTTTTTGGTGATTAACAAAATTTTCATATTTTGGAGAAATCCATCCATTTCCCAAAGTTTCATCGCAATTGAATGAACGGTATTATTAAAATTTCAACTCAGAACCTTCCACGGGTCAGCGTCAGCCATCGGAAATTATGCAAATTTGCGCGGTTTTTGGGCCATTTTCCCGACCGTATCTTCCATTTAGAAACCTTCCAGGGCAAGCGTACGACCAATCCCCAAAATTTCGCGGTTTTTGGACCAATTTTGAATCAAACTCTCTCTTGGAGCTTGTTGACGATGTCCGTCTCCCTCTAACCGGCATGAAAGGCGCCTTCTTTATGAAATACAAAAAAAAATTGTCTGCAGAGGGTCACCCAAATTACCTAGCTGTATGAAATATACAGGCCTGTTCCGAATTCCGAACGTTTTCAAAAAGTAAAAAACGAAACGAAAACGAGCGTTTTACTATTTGCTGTTCCCAATTCCGAACGATTTGGTTACGTTTCGACTTTTCGAACTCGGTTTCGAAAACAGCTGGCTGGCTGGCCCGCGTACGTGTTTGTTTATCGTCAGCAGACAGAGTTGTCATCATCTCCCTAATTAAGATTTATAAAGCTCTTATTTACTCTTTAAATCCATTTATTTTTACTTAAACCAGTATTTAAATATTTCATTTGAATATGTGATATCAAATATGGTTAAACATAGCTAAGTGAAATAGAAAAAGTGCAGTCCGATTAAATAAATTCATATGCAGCAACCCTAGCAGCCGCCGATTGAAGGTCGCAATCGACTAAAAAGTAAAGTGGAATTCAGAACCGCTCGGTTTGGCCACGGCCGCTTGGTTTTGTTTTTCATGCAATATTTTATAGAAGTTTATAAAAAAATTCGGTAAAATTATACTTAAACGTAAAACAGTTTAAGTAATGATGTTAAACGATCTTAAAAATGTTCAACTAATTTCGAATTTTTAGTTTATCATATTGGGGAAGTAGTTTAATGCTTTAATTTGCAATTACTTTTAATTCCGCTGACTCTGCAGCGCACGTTTTGAAAACGACAATTCTTGTCGATTTGCGGAATTCGGAACAGCAATCAACTCGATTTGCGGCAATTCCACTCGTTTTCGGAATTCGGAACAGGCCCGATAGTTAAAACCCTATTCTACACCTGCCAGATATATACGAGGTGTGTTCAAAGGAAAAGGTGAATTTTGAATTTTCGCTGTCTGTGTACATTCGATTATCGATGTTTTGTTTTTGTTATATTCGGATACAAATGATTATCAAATGTTTGCATTAGCAGCCAATTTCGATTAGTAGTTTGTTTTTGGCAACTGAAAAGGTAAGTCACGTTTTTGCGTGCTCTTCGATTTTCGACTAATTTTTGAGCAAAAGCAACGTCGCATTAGCATCGTTCAGGAGTTGTTGAATGACGTCAACGACGATCCGGGTTTGCTCAAACGGGTCATAACTGGTGACGAAACGTGGGTATATGGTTATGACATCGAAACAAAGGCCCAATCATCCCAATGGAAGCGGCCAGATTAGCAAAGACTGAAAAATGCACGCCAAGTTCGATCAAATGTGAAGGTTTTGCTCACTGTTTTCTTTGATTACAATGGTGTGGTGCATCATGAGTTCCTGCCAAGAGGTCGTACAGTTATAAGGAAGTCATGCAACGTTTGCGTGAAGCAATACGGCTCAAACGATCGGAATTGTGGAAAAAACAAATCGTGGATTTTGCACCACGATAATGCACCAGCTCACACATCAATGCATGTTCGTGATTTTTTGGGCAAAAACAACACCGTAATCATGCCTCAAAAACCGTATTTACCAGATTTGGCTCCCTATTTCCAAAACTTTTGCCCCAATGAAAGGAAAGTATTTTGCCAAAATTGATGAGATAAGCGATCGAAGAACAATGAAAGGAAAGTGTTTTGCCACAATTGGAAAAAGCATTGGCATTGGCAAGTGAGAATCGAAGGCGATTACTTTGAAGGGGACAAAATGGATATTGATGAATAAATAAGTACTTTTCAAAAAATTCCAAAATTCAAATTCCTTTCGAGCAAACCCGAAAACAACGTGGTTTGTAAATTTGTTTCCCGGGCCCGGACTTCTGAGAGGGGCCCGGATTTTTGGCGAAAACCTAAATAAACGATGTACAACATAAGAAAATCCCCCCGGGCCCGGAATCCCCTTTCGACAGGCCTGCGCGTCACCGTAAGGGGTAAAATTCATGACATGGCCTACCTGAAGAGGCTGCAACTCCGTTGTTTCTCGACATTTTTTTGTACAAAAATTTATAAAAACACTTCAAATGTTACTGAACAATATTCAGTAGTTTCGTCAAAACAAAAATGTTTAATAAGTGTTTTTTTTTTCCGTTATACACTAATCCCCCCTTAATTCAATGGAAAACTCATCGGATGCATAATAATTCAGTCCCAGATCATAATAGAACTGCCTATAGATCAATTTGCTGTGAGCTTCTCTGGGATTGTTAAATTAATTTTATCCCATATGCTGCTACCTTCGTTTTAAAATGATGTTCCCAAGTCTGCATATCGCACTTGGTTCCGTCGAACTCCTTGTTCCGCGGCTAAACTTTCCTACTCTCTGAATCATTTTAGAAATTCTATTGTAGATATTTTGCCAAGATCCTAGGCACCCTTCTTTTCGCCGTATTTATAGCTTTTTGCCTATAATCGAGGTGCAGATTAGCAGTATAAAGATGACTTGACTTGAAGTAAAGCATTCTATTCGGCGTTTACTCTGGTTAGCTTCTATTTCCTCGTGTTTGTACTCTGTGCTAGGTGGCATAACTTGACTGCCTGGTATCGTTTTCCAAGTACTTTTTTGTTGCCACTTTAGAATCTTTAAGTTTCTTTCTCAGATGATATTTGAATTAAGCATTGTGACGAATCCAGATCACTAGATATTTGTATGATTTCACCACCTCCAAATCAATGTCTCTCAGCTGCCACTTCTTAAGCCTTCTCCATTATTCTAAATTTAGGCAATTTATGATCATCCAACTCGCTTTTGTTCGGCTTTCGGTCACAACAGATTTGCATTCTTCATTTCTAGGAACTACATAAATTCGTTGCCATTTCCATACTCCAATATGAAGATGATATCTTCAAAGCTCAAACAAATGGTCTTTTTAATGGGGAATTATATTGTAAATAAAGAAAAACTGCAGAGTATAAACAATTTAATGCAAAGATAAGTCTGGATCGACCATTCGAAAGAAGAACTTATGATTAAAAAACCATTCTGTAGGCCTGCTTAAACTATCAACATACACATCCTACATTTACATGGTGCATATAAAGTGATCCGCATCTATGCTGGAATAAATATGACCTTCCGAAATCATAAAGTCCAAAATGGAGCTGGAAAATAGTTCGAGACAAAGAATCAGTCAAATGCCTCACCCCAAATTTTACAGAATAGAATACTTACTTCAATTCGGAATCGCTGATGTGGGAAAACTTGGATTTCAGCTCTTTGCGCCCAATGCCCTCCTCGGATATATTACTCTTGATGGCCTGGAAGACTGCCTGTTGTTTGGGATCCAAGCCACTGACAATGGCATTACTCTGACTGGCACTGAAATCGCTTGAGGTTGAAATCGGCGCAGCCGTAGACACCTTATCTTTGTAGTCCTCGGCCTTGTATCGAGCATTTAATACCTCCAACAGGTGAGTGGTAATTTCATTGGGATCCGCCTGCGAGCGTGTGGCGCCATAGACCCGCACATAATTATTCAGCATCACCTCGGGTGCCTTGTGTACATCGCCCTCCTCGAGCCAATAGTGGGCATCTATGCGTCCACTGATATCCTCCAAAGTGTAGGTAATCTTAGTGGAGGAAGTCTCAATGTTGCGCACAATGCCAACCACCGTGGCCATGGCATAGTGCATGCCAAATAATTCAATGTTGCCCTCGGGAAATTCCACTATTTGCTTTATAAGCATGGGCAGAATTCCCTATAAAATGAAAAACACAAAATGTTAATAACTGTAAGTAAAAAACAGTTCGCCACCTACCTCTCCCTTTTGTTCGCTGGCAGCGCCGGCCGGTGCCGTTTGAGTGGCATTAAAATCACCAAAAGAATCGTTCATTTTATTATTTTTTAATGTTGCCTCTTAATTTCACAAGACGCCTGCCTTGTCGCGCCAAAAGAATATTAATTTAACAGGAGGGCTGCCAACCTGTGTTTAACAATCAGCTGTGGTGTTTTTGGCCTTTTTATAGCTAAATGTGAACAGAGTAAGCCAAAGTGCGGGAAATTGAGTTTATTTTAATGTAGTTTATTTTAATCACATTTATTAAAAGATTAAATGAAAATGAAATTAAAAAGAAAATTAATATTTTAATACACAGCTATGAATTTAAAATTGTTTAAGCATACCAGTGTTGCCAGAACATGAGGTCCAAAAGTTGCTTAATTAAAAAATAGGCTAGAAATAGCTAAATATAAAAACAAAAATTTCTAAAAAAAAAATAGCACAAGTGAAAACTTAAAAAAATTGTGGTTTTCTGATTAAAATCCAACAGAATCTTATAAAAAATTACTTTACAATGAGTTAAGACAAAAAAAATATATAAAATGAGGTCTGCAAACCGCTCAGGAGTAGTGTTGACAAAATATAAGATCCGAAATTTGATAGATTGGCTCCAAAACCTGAAACAAATAGATTAAAATGCATTAAAAGTGGTTTAAAAGTAACTTAGAGATAAGACTAAAGAAAATGTGTTTTTGAGACTAAAAAGACTAACAATCTCTTCAATAGAAGCGGAAAAACCGCTATGAATTCACAATTTCCTTTTTTTGAAGTCCGAGCCAAACCCGAATCTAAGTACAAACAAGAAAGGGAGTTGTAGTCGGATGCCCCGGTTCCAAAATACACTGTTCCCTTGATTTCATGTGTTTTCACAGCTGACGATGCTGTACTCCCGCTCCATAACCCCCAAACTTTTTTTGTTTGCGCGAACTTTTTTTTGCTTGCACGAATTTTTTTCCACGAATTTTTGTATTATTACACGAATTTTTTTGTTTGCCCGAACCCTTTTTTGTTTAAGCGAACTTTTTTTGTTTGCACAAACTTTTTTTGTTTGCACGAACTTTTTTTGTTTGCACAAACTTTTTTTTGTTTGCGCGAACTTTTTTTTTGTTTGCACGAGCTTTTTTTTGTTTGCCCGCACTTTTTTTGTTTGCACGAACCTTTTTTTTGTTTGCACGAACTTTTTTTTGTTTGCACAAATTTTTTTTTTTTGCACAAACTTTTTTTTGGTTTGTACGAACTTTTTTTTTGTTTGCACGCCTTAAATATTTTGTTACCTTGCTTGAAGTTTCAAAATGTGACACTCTTTGTCACTTTCCTTCGTCTCATATTGTATACGTTTCTTTCTCTTTATGATCAAAATGAAATGTTATAGTTTTTAAATCGTCCATTATAATCGAATATTAAAGCTTTAAGATAGATTTTACAAATTTGGTCGAAGTCAGAATATCAGAACGATGATTTGCAAGGTTATTAAAACTTCGGCACAGGCGAAGTTGGCTTAGCCCTTTTTATTTATCAACCAAAATATTCACTAGAAATCATTTTCATGGCAGAACAACGATTGCTGGGTAGCCTAGTATCCTATAAATTGGTTTCAAAATTTCAAATATCAAGTTCATATGCTAATAAGTTTTTGAGCAAAGGCACTGAACCACTTTTAAGCCGGTTCAAACAGGTTCAGAACCAGCTAACTCCATATTATCAAACTACAAACCAACTGAAAAGTCTTTTCTGAAATAATAAGGCTCTGAATCGCTTACCATATAAGCTGGTTGCGGGGTTGCGAACCGATCTTGAATTAGTAGAATGTTTACCTTTATAGAACCTACATTCCAAGTGTTTCAAAGTTATGGCTCTGAACTACTTTTGAACCGGTTCAAGCTGGTTCAGAATCAGTTTTGACATACGAAATGGTCAGTTAATAGCTTAGATAATTTCGGATACTACGTTGGTATATACAATATTTATCTTGGTTATTGCCCTTGAAAGTATGCTAGCTTTATTTCCTTAAATAATCAGCCTTGTTCTCAATTCCACTTCGACAAAAGCTTTGTGATGTAAAACCTGTTTTTGGACTACATTTGTTCTTTGTATATGTTCGTCTTTACGTCATCTAATCATCTTAGCATACGTTTAGACCAGGGACAGGCAAATTCCTATCTCGTGAGCATACGAAAAATCTCAAAGCAGCGCTGCTCCGACACTCATAGTATAAGCTGTACAAGCGCCGCTGCGTTGCTTGCTTTCCTACGCCGCGACGCAGTCGTTGCTACTGAAACTGAGAGCAACTTATGTGCTGCTCTCACACACACCAATGCAAAAATGTAAATGTATTTTTTGCCTGCCTCTGGTTTAGACCTAAATGTGGTGCTAGGATGAACCAAACCAGTCCCAATTCACGAATGGTTTGCATCTCTGGTTTTTTACTCATATTTTTTAATTCGCCAACTATAAAATCACAGAGTCGTGACTTGTATTTTGCTGCTGTTGTGCATTTAATTGCGTTTTTAGAGGAATAAAGGCCGCCGGTTGAGGGCTGAAGGGTCCATTGACTGCCCATCGTTGCTTAAACTATTTGATTAGGACACCAGTGTTTCAGATAAGGCATATTTCCAAGCAAATTTTAGCTGGGTAGAAGAGTAGAGATTTAAAGTAGGTGAAAGTACCAGTGAATAATGTTAAAATTGTGAGTCGGAGAAGCAACAGGAAGCACTCAACTGCCTATGTGTACACATAAAGTAGATAAAACGCCAAATGGCCACCACCACAAATAAATACTTCGGTATATCGTTTGCTTAGCCCTCTTATCAATATCCAAATAGGAGCTACAAATTAGCTGACAAAGTCGACCACACACCAAAGACCCTGACTTACCGATGACGATGTCAGTTGGCTGCAGCTGGACTGAAAACTATCATTTGTTTCTGTTATTCTATTTGAATTTTGTTTATCATTTATTTACATAAAATAAGCGACCACAAGGTTTAATTAACCGCAAAACTCGACAAAAAGAGCTCTTAAAAAATGTGATATGAGTTAATGCAAAAGGTAAATATGTGAAGGAATAAAAAACAAGCAAGCGAGTGCAGCCACATGAGGACATAGATATGGGGAGAATCAGTTTAATAAGGTAAATATATGTTCAGCTACAACAACACACACAAATAACTACAGCGATAAGTATGACAGCTTGCTAAAGTGACCCAATACCTAACCGGACATTGACCGTGGCCGCCTCGCCTGAGTCAGTTCAGTCTTCGCCTTCCCGTTTTATCAGTTGGCGACAACGCAGCGTGAGTGCGCCTGTCACTTAAGGCAAACATATGTTTCGGTACAAATTGACGACCGCAACTGCAACAACAACTGCTTATCAGTGGCTGGGCTGCTGATAGCAGGGATACCAACCGACTGAACCGAACAACAAAAGACAACAAACGAAAATTAACGAAAACTAAATTTAAACACGTCTTGCTGTGGCGAGGAGCATTTTCATTAGCTGCAGCTGTGGCTACTGTTGCTGGGGTCGAGCTTGGCAAGGTTAACACGCTGAACGGGAAGGGTTAGGCTTTAGGGTTGGGTGCACCGGCCAGCCACAGCAGCCAAATGGAGGGTGGTGCCGCAGTGCTCAGATCTATTTAAGGATTTGGACCAACCGCTGACTTTTTGCACAGCGTGCTGAATTTTGGTCAAAAAAAAAAAAGGTAGATGGCCTGCAACCCATGTGGAAGCGCAGACAGTGGTTCAAGTTGAGAGTTGGAGCTGCAAAGTCTGAGTATTCAAGTTGATCAATTTCTAACTTGATTTTTATTTTGTTATAAAAACTTGAAAAGAACTTCTCGACAAAACACAGCCTAACTGCCGTTATATGGTTTGCCCAAAAACTGGATTTAAAAACTTTGGTCCACTTAATTTTCAAAATTATAAAATCCAGCTCTATTAATCAGGGTATCTAACCGAAACAACAACCGTTATTTTTAACTGATATAAATCAAACCGAAATCGTAACCGAAACCATACCCGAAAAACATTTTTTAAGTGACCGTAACCGTAACCGAAACCGAAATGGTTTATATTATATTTTGGTTAGCCATAACCGAAACCAACTAGCTGGTTCCATTTCGGCTTTTAAAATATTTTGAGACAAAAAAAAATTGTAATATTTGATTTTCGTCTGTTAAAGACACAAAATTCACTTACACTAATCGTGACTATCCACTACATCACCGAGAACATTGGACTCAAAATGAGCACATTCGGTCACAAAAACTAATCATGGTAAAAATTTCTCACTTCAAGAACTTTTTTTTGAAAACGCAAAATCTTGATGTGAGTTGATATATTCCGTTTTTGAGAACATTTTAAGCTCACAAAAAAATTTGAGGTCCAGGTCCGCCGTCCAGATCCACCAGTCCAGGTCCACCACCGTCCAAGTCCACCACCGTCCAGGGTCAACCAAACAACGCCCCAGCTGCTTTGATTAATTTTTATTAAATAAATAAAAATTTTCCGGGACTGACTGGGATTAGAGCCCAAGAACTTTGTCGCGCGCAACGACGGCGGCCATCTTAGACGGTTAAACCGCTAATTTCCAGTGCTGATACAGCACGTCTGAATAGCAAGTTATATTTTATCGATCACTTACAAAATATAAACAACATTAAAGCCTAACGACGCGTGGGACGATCTCTTTGGAAAGACGGCATTTTCGGTGCGGGGTTAAAGTGAGCTAAATTGTGGTCAATTTCATGAATATGCGAAACATTTGTTCTCAAAAACTTGAGAGAACATTCTGTTCATATTTTGAGATGACAAAATCTTATTTTCTGAACACGTTTTTCCCTCTGTGTAGCAAAACGCATAAATTCTAGGTTTCGGCAGCAACAGCAGAAAAGTCGGCAGAAAAATTTAGTCAATAAGCTTAGCAAATCCAATCAACGAGCTTGAAAGCTCTCTTTTTCCTGCCTGGGCTTACAGACTTTTCGAATCACACTGCATTAAAATGAGAAATCGGCGGCTCTCTGAGTTTGATCGATCAAAATTGGTAAAGTTTTTATACTCTGTACCAGAGATCTGCACGAGTGCACCGCAACTGCAAATGCGCTGCATAAGTACTTGATATTTTTGCACTCGGGTATCCCGACCACTCCAACAAAATTTATACAATAGTATTTCTACTCGCGGCATATTTGTCTCTCGCACTTAAGTGCCGAAAAACTCGCTACTCGCGTAGCGTATTGGAAATACTCAGAGAAACAGGGAGCTGAATAATTTGAGTGTAAAATTATCCACCAACAATTCAAGCAACGCATTTTCTATCTGTCGCTTTCTCACTTGAGTATTCTTTTACTCATGCTTGCTCTTTGTGGAGTTTTTTTTACTGGTGACCTGTGTGTCTGCTCTCTGATATGTCTTCGGCTTCTGTTCGTTCATCGCTGTATCCCACTTCTGATTTGACGTCGACGTCAGCAGAACCGAATTCTGTGTGTATTGTTTTAGCAATTTTGCCTACGCCCACTGGAAAAAAAAACAATTTTGGCCTACGCCGTGTAGAATGGTACCCTTTAAATTTGAGCGAGCATTTAACCTTTGTTTTTATGAAAATATTTTAGAAATTAAAAAAGGGCCTTGGATACGTCGTCGTGACAAAGCCTATCTTTTTGTGTTTTACCAAAGATTTTTTATGGATCTTTAAAAATTATTTATTTATACTATTAAGTTTCCATGAGTAGGCGTGACAAATGTGAAGAGCAATACTCAGTAATACTTAAGATTGGTGAATTTGGCGAGATTTTGCGATTCTTTTTGCTTTGAGTAAAATTAGTATGTAACCAGCAAAGTCCCGTGACCGCCCACTCAAAGACGAAAGCATCGTAGTCTCGCTCAAAGCAGGAACAAGTAAATTTGACACCCGCTCAAAACAAAGGCCAGTCACAGAAATACTAGTACGATATCAGCGAGTATATGAGTTGACTTCATATTTTGAGTGGCAAATCATACTCAAGACGCTTTTACAACAAGTATACTCGAGTCAAGAAAACAGGCACTCTTGCAGATCTCTGCTCTGTACTAAAGGTACACAGAGTATATTAAGTTTGTGCAAAAGTATGTAACAGGCAGAAGGAAACATCTTTGACGCTATAAAGTATATAAATTCTTGATCATCATCAACAGCCGAGTCGATTTAGCCAAGTCCGTCTGTCCGTATGAACGTATGAAACAGATCTCAGAGATGGTAAGAGATAGGCGTTTGAAATGTATGGGACATATGCTTCTTATACTTTCTTCTTCTACTCGGGCTTGACCGACTTTCTTTCTTGTTTCTTCTTGATTTGTTAAAAAGAAATCTGCTCGAAATCAAAAAGACAATCGTTCTCGACTTTGAGCCTAATGGCGAGGGAGCTGCGGGAAGCCACAACGGAGAGCGCGAGCAACATTGGCACCGTCAGTTTATTAAGTCGTTCACTAAGTAATTTCGTTTAATGAAAACAGCTGGTCTTATTGCATTTTTTCGAAGCCAACTTCACACTTAACCGCTTTGCCGTTATATATTTTAACAGCTGATATGATATTTTTTAAAAATAGTTTTTGTTTGGTGCCCTATCGAAGATGGAAGATCGAATTTTACTGTTTCACTATGAAAAGGGTTAAAATGCAGTTCAAGCAAGGCGAAAATTATGTGTACGGAAAACCTGAAGCCTCCTTTGTTGTGGTGAGTGCCTCTGTTTAAGTTATGCCAATAGCATAACAAGACCTTGAGCCAGTAGAAACTGCAAGTTAACAGTATGAGGTCATTAAAACAGTCTTAAAAATACTAAAACGCATGGCACGGCGTTGTTGTTCGAAACTTAATCAAAATAGTTTCATTAAAAACAACAAAAACTCCTGTTTGTATATACAAACATTTTTGGTCTCGCCAAAGTCCAAAAAGTCCAGGCCACACAAAGAGGAATGGCTGTCTTAGGCTGTCTTTTTGGTGTTTTGTGCGCAAGCTGCCTTTGGAATTCCCAAACAGTTTTGCCGTCGCTGGCATGGAGAGGCTGCTCTTTGGATAGAGATTTCAGGCTCAAGACCGCTGATGACTGAGGATTTGGTCCCTCATGAAACGCGTCCGATCAACCAGAAACCTCCTTTCTAAGTGGTGTGTGCCTCTCTTTAAAGTTATGCCAATAGCATAAAAAGACCTCGAGCCAGTAAAAACTGCAAGTTAACATTATAAAGGTCTTTAAAACATTCATAAAAGTACTAAAATAAAAAAAAATTTGAAAATTATTCACAAAAAAAGGTGGGGTGTTTGTTATTGTGCTAATACCAATCGAAATTTGGTTCCTAAAATACTCCCTGTCGTCTTTCATATCTCTTTTGTCAAAAAGAGTTTTGGTTTGGTCGATAGTTTGAGCCTCAAACTTTTAAGGGAGAATTTGGTGATAGTTTGTCTATTTTTACATACAAATTACATTAGGTATCGCATTTTTAACATACAAGGGATGATAGAAAAACGAGACCAATTAATAATAAAGTTTCGCATTCGAAACTTTCCCGGGAAATGGACGATATATCCCTCAAAAATCGCATTGAATGTACGAATGCGAAACTTTATTATTAATTGGTCTCGTTTTTCTATCATCCCTTGTAAGTTAAAAATTATTATTGTAAGTGCACGGAGTTCAAACTTGAGAACGTGTTGCAACCAGAGTGTGCGATGGCGCAACTGGTTGAGACGGCATTCCAATTGTATTCAGATCGCAGATTAAGTATAAAGTTTAAGTTCAAAATTTATATAATTCGTTGATTTTCAGAACTTCCCTAACCGTTTGGAAGAAACGCTTTCTTAACTCCATGAAAAACTGCTTTTTATCCCTCAGAAGAGATCTTTTTATCCACAGGGAGAAACGCTTTCTTACTGATTGTTAAAAAATATTTTTCTTTTCGATACTTATAACGCATTTACGGGAAGATATGTATTATTTGGCTGTCATGGATGGCCATACTTCATAAATCTTCTTATAAGGTTAAGGAAATTTCTTTTAAAACAAAATGTGGTAAACAATTAGTCTGTTGGCCACAACGAACTGTGACTCTCTCTTCCAGGTCAAAAGTAATTTATGTATAATGCGCAAACTGTAGGGAACACACCTTTCTATACTCATTCATTCAATGGCTAATATGTTTCTCAAGGCATTCATATCGGCTCTCAAGCCATCACCTCATCTCGGCTCTTTGCCTTTGAGCTCCTAGAGTTATACCATTTTGGTGTAGAAATCATTACATATATCGCGGTTGCTCATGAACCACTGTTTGGGTGTTCCACAGATACTCAGACTTTGAGTTGGCTAAAAATTTAATTAATTCAAAAGCTGAGTTTTCCTCCGCCGCCGTCGCCCACTGTCCTCGCAGCGGTGTGAACTGGCAAAGGCAAATAAGCAAATAAACAAACAATCGAAGTGGGGATGACGGGACGTTGGCAACGCCGGCTTACGATCCAATAGCTTTTGGTCAAGCTTTTCAAAAGGTGCGTGCATGGGTGGGTGTATATGTGAGTGTGTGTTTACTTTTCTTTTGTGTGTGTGTTGTGGTCGCGCTGCTGCCTACCTCACTGGGTGGGAATATGGGGCATTGAGGGGTTGAATGGCGCAGCAGGAAACAATTAGCTCTAAATAAAATTTCAAAATAAGCAACTGTTTGCGCTTAAATCCGGTATCCGATATGGAGGGGACCAAACTATATTTGAGGCATGCACGCAAGGGCTTTTAGGCCCAACAAAAGCAGACAGGCAACAACAACTCATATAGATAGCATGCTATCACTTAATTACGTTATTTAAATGAGCAACAAATGATATGCTTTCCGAATTTGAATGAGACCCACGGAAATAAAATAGTTGTATTTTTATGGTGCGCTGAAAACTATGCTATGGTTTATGTTGTAATAATCTTTAGACAGCAAAACGTGCGCGAAATTGAGTGTGTGTGTGTGTGTGTGTAAACGTGAGTGTGTTTAAATTGTAATTGAAATTTAGTTGGCAAAACTAATTGGAATTGCGGCATTATGTAAAGCTTTTTTCACAGCAAACACAGTGTTACCCGTTTGTCGACAACAATCGAACTGTTTTAATATTGGTTCTGCAAAAATAATGTTAGCATACGGTTTCGGCGGGATTAGAAAAAGTAAAGTATTTGGTTAGAGAAAAAAGGAATAATCGAGAAAAAAGTTATTTATTTTTCGCCCAAAAAAAGTTGTAAATTAGTTTGCCAATTTGCAATTGCATTTAGTTACAAAATGCTAAAATGAATCACTGTGCCTGGCAGCCACAGAAATTGCTAATTAAAATATTTTTCTCCCCCATTTTGCCGTTTGAATAAACCCCCGTAAAATGAGCGATGTAAATAATTTAATTAACCAAAATGACATGCAAAATGCTTAGGACAATTACAACAACAACGACAGCAGCAGCAGCAGCAGCCGCGGCAACAGCCACAGAAGCTTCGCGTTCGATTACAACCAATTGTTTGGGTGGTTGTTGACCCAATTAGTAAAATGTTTGTGCCATCGCAAAAACGGCAAATTATGCATACGATAAACGGAACTCCCAAATTTCACAAAAAAAATCAACTTTCACAAATATTAATCTATCCGGCTTTAAAATAAAAGTGCCAAAATCTATTTTATACTCACACAACTTTGTATTTATATTTATTTTGTTATTTATACCAACTTTAGGTCAAATAAAACAAAAGACAAAAGCTGTTTTTTTTAGCATTGCATATAAAATAAGGCAAGTTTAAAGTTTTACACGCTTAATTTAAACGAGCTGAGTAGATTTTTTTCAAACAGAGTTTCAGTTTGTATGTGTACATTTTTTGTTGAGAGATTTAATAAATATCACACAGAACTTAATTCATTTTCATGAAAACTTTTTAGCCCGTAAAACAAATATCCCTTAAATTCAAATGTATTTCAAACGAATTTTATTTAAATAATTTTCTATTTGGCTTGAACAGTGGCAGCAGGACAAGGTGAGCTTATCTCTTCTGCAACCGGACGAGTTTTAATTTCAATTTAGGTGAAATGCGGCTCAGTGAAGGAATCCGGCTATGCTTCAGAAACTTCATTTACATGACATAGTCTTAAAGTTTTAATTAAACTTGGTACATTATTAAGTAACTGGCTGTCGGTGTGACACTATGAAAGAATAAGTTTTTTCCGAGAAGAATTTTCTAAACTATTTTGAAGATAAGAGATGCTCGGATTTGACTGGTTTAGATTTTGAAAATCATTTTTCCAAATGACAATCGATTTGCAAAAATGTTGTTTTTTAAGATTAGGGACAAAAGTATATAGCAGGGGCAACTTTAACGGCCACTTTATAATTCGATAGAGGGCGGAGGCGTTATGTAAGGCTGTGTATTTAGCAATTCAAATGAAAAAAAGTGGCTCTCAGTACGCTCTCCCTGTGAAGAGACGATCAACTGGAAAAAAGCTTCTACGCATATTTTGTTTTGGTTATAAGCAGATTTTAAGTTTCTGGTCTAACGGAAATCGAATTGACAAGAAACTTTTTGCGAGGCAAGTGCTGCTAATAAAATGAATTTCGGAGCGTAAACAATAATTAATATTGTTTAAAAATTTGTTATATTGCTAATCCTATTGATATGTTCGTCTTCCTTTTTAGCATAGTAATGTTGAAAGGAGTATTAAGCAAAAAAAATTGTATTGCTATTATTTATTGTTTATAGCGAATTAAAGATACGGTGACATGCAGATGGCATAGGAATTCCATTTAACCAAAAAAAATGAGTGCAAAAATAGTCAGTATTCTTCGGGAAAATCGACCAGATACAGGAAAGGTACATTATAAGAAACATATAAACAATTCAATGGGAAATTCACTAATCAAATTTAAATACACCGAGCACAATTGGAGACTGTGCTGTGATTTTGAGATTGAATCGGTATTACATCGAATCGGAAATACATCGAATATATGGATTTATTTTGACATACATATTACTTTAGACTTAAAAGTGTACATCCTTTAATGTTAAGTGTTAATTTGTTCGATGGTCGAATTTCGACCACAGGACGAGCCTAGTAATTATTAAATCTTCCACATATCACAACACCGTGTCTGAAATGACAGGTTGGACCAGCCATCTGTCAAAGGCAACATTTTCTCCTATATCAAACACATTGAGGCGGGCTTTTTAAAAAACTAGATTTACGAAAATTTTAATGTTTCCAAATTTTAAATGTAAGATTTATAAACAATAATTTAATCATTGTTTATTCTTATAATGAATTATTTAAAATTATTACTTTTTTATAACAAATTACAATTCAATTTGCAAAAATAATTAAGGTACAAATTGAAAAAATTTAATTATATTATTAAAATAATAAAATCAAAATTTAAATTTTAACAATTGAGTAGAAATTTAAACAATAAATTTTATTCAAGTATTTTGTTGTATTTTTATTTTTTAAATTTCAATTACCTCCTTCTCTATATACATACAAATCTATTTAACAAATGAAATTAAAATTTTCTTTTGAAAAATGCTACCATTCCATCAGTATTTTCTTAAGACGTTGTCACGTTCAACTATCGTCAGTAAACCGACTTTACAGACAACCAATTTTTTTGACCTTACTTTTCTATGGAATCTATACTATAGATGTCTGATTTCGACCAAACTTGGTGAAATTTTGGAAAAGCATAATACACTGTTAATTACGAGGCGTTAATTTGGAGGCGATCCCATTTAAAACAAAAAAGTTTTTCTCACTAGAACTTCTTTTTCGACCGATCGTTCCTATGGCATCTATATGCTATGGTCATCCGATTTTGATAAAACATTGTAGAAATGTGGTAAAGTATATAAAATAAGAATATGCCGATAAAAAGGACGTTTTCATTAAAAACAAAAAAGTTTTCCTCTCTCGAACTAGTTTTTCGACCGATCGTTCATATGGCAGCTATATGCTATAGTCATCCGATTTCGACCAAACTTTGCAGAATTGTGTAAAAGTATATAGAATAAGTGTATGCCAATGATAAGGACGTTTGCATTAAAAACAAAAAAGTTTTTCTCACTAGAACTAGTTTTTCGACCAATCGTTCCTATGGGAGCTATATGCTATAGTCATCCGATTTCAACCAAACTTAGTGAAATCATGGGAAAGGATAGTAAAGTAAGAAATACTTACTTTGGAGGCGTTTCCATTAAAAACAAAAAAGGTTTTTCTCACTAAGACTAGTTTTTCGACCGATCGTTCCTATGACAGCTATATGCTATAGTCATCCGATCCGGCCGGTTCCGACAAATGTGCAGCGTATTTGTTCCAAAAGACTTCGTGCAAAGTTTGGTGAGGATAGCTTTAAAACTGACGGAGGAGATAGTATAGAAGCAGACGGACAGACGGACAGACGGACAGACGGACAAGGCTAAATGAACTCAGCTCGTCATGCTGATTAAGAATATATATACTTTATGTGGTCGGAGATGCTTCCTTCTATGCGTTACAAACATCCGGACAATTTTATAATACCCTCTGCAAGGGTATAAAAATGGCGAGATTAAATCAAACTCAAAAAGATGTATTTGATCTCGACCTTCGGATTGAAATTTCAAGCTCGAGTCGTACTAGATCGAGCTTGATACAAGTTCGAAAGACTTGAAACAATCCTGAAAAGTGTGTATCAATCTGAAAAGGCTAATGTCCATCTCGAATCCGTACTTGAAAGTCAAATAATCCTGACTCGAGATTGAAGTGAGTACGGATGTCCTATGTCAATATCAAATAGTCCTAACTCGAGATTGAAGTTAGTACGGATGCCCCATATCAAAGCGAAAGAGCGAAATAAAGGGTGATTTTTAGCTATTATCTTTTTGGCAACACTGGTTTAAACAGCTCACGCACGTTTCGTGTCTTGTTTCACTGTCAAACATCTTCAGTAAGCAGAATTGTCGATTTTGGAGTGAATATCAGCCAGAAGCATTGCATGAGCTACCAATGCATCCAGAAAAAGTCACAGTTTGGTGCGGTTTATGGGCTGGTGGCATCATTGGACCGTACTTCTTCAAAGATGATGCGAATCGTAACGTAACTGTGAATGGTGATCGCTACCGTGAGATGATATCCAACTTTTTTTTGCCCAAAATGCAAGAGCTTGCTTTGCATGACATGTGGTTTCAACAAGACCGTGTCACATGCCACACAGCACGCGTAACAATGGACTTATTGAGAGGCGAGTTCGGTGAACATTTTATTTCACGTTCGCCTTTAGACTATTTTTTGTGGGGCTATGTTAAAGCTCATGTCTATACAATTCAATTGACGCATTGGAAGACAACATTGAAGCATTTATTCGTGAGATAACGGCCGAAATGTTGGAAAGAGTATGCCAAAATTGGACAAAGCGTATGGACCATTTGAGGCGCAGTCACGGTCAACATTTGCATGAAATAATCTTCAAACATTAAATTATATGGACCGTACTATCGATTCAAATAAAGATTTCATGCTTTTTCCCAATTTTATGTGTTTTTTTTTTTAAACTTTCCTATAGCTCTTTAAAAATCGCCCTTTATAAGCACGATTTTGGACCTTAGAAACCTTCGGGGGGTATTTTTATTTTTGGGGAAAATGGGGGAAAGTTACTTTTAAGTCCATAGGGAAAAGGTGTTTTTAGAAGGAATTGTGTCATGGAAAAAACTCTCGTTGGTTGAGAAAAGTCCGGAACGGAATGTCATTTCGGCTCCCAAGTTCATAGTGTCCTGGGGTAACTGATATTTTTCTGACTGCCTGTAAAAATGGACCACTGCTTTGTTTTGCACCTGGAGTCTTATCGCACTGCACCATCGCACACGCTTGTTGCCATACGTCTAAGATGTGATTGAATTGAGTTACATTGTGTTCATTTCAAGTACATTCGGAACATTTGTAACCTATTTTCTGAATATGTTGCTTGACCCTGTGTAGATTGAGATTGACTCAGATTTTAGATTAAAAATCGCAGAAAATAGAACAAAATTTGTTTAAATGTGGTTTATTTTTACAGATTAACCAAGATAATCCCTTCCAAGCATCTTTTGAAATCCATTTTACAGGCAGCCAATTGAATCATTCATTTCATTTTCGCAGCTCTCAAACTCTATTACAATCATTCGAAACCAATCTTAATTGCAGCTCATTCGGCCCTGCGCTGCGTCAACAGCCATTCGACCAGGCGTAAAAACTTTTGCCACACTATTTCCCCAATTGACCGTTGGCTCATGCATGAATGTATGTATGTATGTTTGTGTGCATGGGCAGGTGTATGTTAGTCTGCATATGGATAGTTTTTGGTTATTTTGTAGCGTTTTCTCCTATGTGGGTGCAAATATAGTTTTAAATTTTCGTCAAAATGAAAATGAAATACCAACAGCTCGCGGCCAGAGGTGTACACGCATGCACACACACACACACACACACACAGGCATACGTGTATGCATTTATACAAACACGCAAATTATGCAAACGGCCACCGCAAATAACATAAATTTCACAAACTTGGCGGCCCGCAACGCACCTGAACGAGGACAGGACTCCAGGAGGCAGGCAGAAGGTGTGGCTTAGCGCCACATGGAAATGTTAACGCTTGCATATGTACATATGTATGTCATGTAAAGGGTATGTGTGTGCATTAATCTGCATTTGTATTTGCAAATTCCAAGCGAACGACAACTTCATATGTACGCAACGCTTTTGATTTCAGTTGGCGCACGCATCTTCTTACAGCAGCTTTTCTCTGCATCCATAATAAACACAGATTACGAGTGCTGACAACACTGTCAATACGTATGAACACACACAAAGGCCACCACGAGCAGCGATCGGAGGAGTGGAGTGGCAAGATTGGAGAAGGAACAGCGCAAAGTTGTCAACGGCAGCGACCAATTGTCGTAAATTTGCATTGGCCATCAAACTACAGCAAATAAAAAGAAGGTCATGTGGACATAATTGAACAGACAGGCTTATACACTTCTTTTGGGAAAGGCAACGACAAAGTCTTAGTCAGATAGTGCGAAATCAATACAGTCAGCTTGGGTATTCCATTCTAAGTAACAAGCGATGGCAGAGCAGAACAACTTTGCTTCCCCCTAAAATTCTGCGGAAAGTTTGAACCAGTCTTAAAAATCCAAGCCGGATTTGGTCCCAACCTCGAAAATGTCGAGTCAGCGTTTGTTCTACACTTGAAGCCAAAAGATGTTTTAAAAAAACTAAAATCTTTGTTGATATCTGTTAATTATTGAATTATAATCAAGCCTTGACCTTGAATCGGCTTACATTACTTTGACTAAAATCAAATCAGGTCGCTAAACCCATATACAAAAAACTTTTCTAAAAACAAGAATATTCTAAAATCACTCTCCTAAAACTAAAGTATAATTTGCTTTTGACCTTAAAGTAAAATGTCTATTTGAGTTACTTTTATAGTGGGTAAGCCCTAAGAAGCATTGATGCAAGCCGGTTCTGAACCGAACGGAACCAAGCCGCATGAAGCCGCAAACTGAACTGCGAACCGAATCGTCAACTGATAAAAGCTACTGAACCGAACCTACAATAGCAAAAAAAAAAACCGAGTCAAAGTGTTTTAACATCTGATTTTGTCCATCTTTTGCAATTCTGATAATTCGTGTATTCTTTCCTAAAAAGTTGCAGATAAAATTTCCTGATATATGAACAGTCTGGTATTGTTTTTCCACCTTTTCTTTTCGATTTATTGGTTTGCAGGCAAGACTCTTCATGAATATTAATATCTATACATCTATACGATACATATGTACATTAAGGCTCTTTTTTTTTGTATGGAAAATTTAAGGTCATACTGGCGCCCCCTTATTCTATAGTGTATATTTACCGAGAAAAGAGAAAAAAGCTTAAAAAAGTTGTTTTTTAATGGACGCGACGGGGCTCCAAAGTATTTGATATTACTCATTCGCAGTGTTGCCTTTTGAATTTATATATTTTTGTAGTTGGCGTTGATTTCTAACAAAATGCTTTCGTACTTTCAAAAGGTTACTCAGATTTAAACTAAAGTTTGCAAAGCATAAGGGACGAATAAACTTAGTCTTAAGACTTTGTTTTGAGAAACGTTTCATAACCTTTGAGAATCTAGCACACAATTCAAGAAATGGATTCAAAGAAGACCAAAAACTAAGTCAAAAATATTTGGAGAACTTCGTGGAGGGCTAACATGTGGCGCTGGTCAATGCAACTCATGTATTGTGTTGAAGAGACCTTTCGATATGAATTTCCCCAAGCCCAAGTGTAATCCCGCTATATGCTATAGTCATCCGATTTTGACCAAACTTTGTAGAATCGTGTGGGAGCATATAAAACAAATACATTCCAATTTTAAGGACATTTCCATCGAAAACAAAAAAGTTTTTCTAACTAAGAATACTTTTCAGACTCTACTTTTCTATGACAGCTATACTATATAGATGTCCGATTTCAACCAAATTTGGTGGAATCATGGAAAAGCATAGTTTCAATTGAAAACAAAAAAGTTTTTTTCACTAAAACTAGTTTTTCGACCGATCGTTTCTATGACAGCTAAATGCTATAGTCATCCGATCCGGCTGTTTCCGACCAATGCAACATTTGTACCAAAAGACTTCGTGCAAAGTTTGAAAGATAGCTTTCAAACTGACGGATGAGAAAGCATAGAAACAGACAGACGGATAGACGGACAGGGCTAAATTCAAACTCAGCTTGTCGTGCTGATCAAGAATATATTTACTTTATGTGGTCGGAGATGCTTCCTTCAATGCGTTACAAACATCCCCACAATTTTATAGTACCCTCTGCAAGGGTATAAAAAATAATAATTTTACTTTACGTTCCTTCTTGGGAATTGAACCCGGGACCTCTTATTCTCGTAAATAACACAGTTGATCTGGCGAGTTCAATGACCAAGATTCGGAAGTTTTGCTTAATCAAAAGTCGGTAGAATAACGCCTTGACAGACTTTAAAAATGACAACTCGACCCATGTAGCAAAGATCCCCATTGTTGGAAATTCGAAGTAGAATGTGGGTCGTTAATACCGATTTTTTATTTTTTGGTTGAAATTTTATTATCTATAATACAAAAGGAACCTTTCTAGGTGGCGCCGTTACTAAATTTCAATTTCTCCCTTAAAAAAAACGTTCATATGTGAAAGTATTTTTTTATGTTTGAATGTTTGTAAGTTTGTATATTTGTCCCTTATGGGCGTTTAAGCCGCTGAACCGATCTTCACGAATTTTTCACAGTATGTTCATGTCGATCACGAAAGTGTCATAGGCTCATGCTGTGTAATGGTGTAAAAACCGCGGAATTTGCAAAATTAAACCGTTTATCCGATTGCAGTTAAACTTTGGGGCATGGTTGAACGCTTGCCCAGGAAGGTTTCTAAGTTGAAGAAATTTGCGGAAAATGGTCACATAAATTTGGGGATATGGTTTGTCGCTTGCCCAGGAAGGTTTCCAAGAATGCGCGGAAATTTGCAAAAAGTTCGGATTTTTCATGAAACTTTGGGGAATGGTTGGACGTTTCTCTTGCTTGTGAATTACATATGTAGCCCCATGAGTTTATTCATATTTGGTACATAAAGTGCGTTGTTAGCGCAGTAAGAATAACTTTTTGAAATAACTTCTAAATAAAGTTTATCATCACTTTTTCAACATCCTTGTAGCTTTGATGATCCCATACTTCCGCCGCATACAACATTACGTCCACTTGGATAACGCAAATTTGCAATGTCTTTCTCTCCCATGAAGCTTTTCCATATACTGTTTATTGCAATTGTAGCATCCTTTAGTTTACAATATGATATATGGGTAATTATTGACGGTCAGGTTCTGCGCTATCTCACTCAATCTAAACCATTTTGAGGAATCCACAAAAGGAGTTGGGTCTTCTAGGGGCACATTTGCCAGACTGTCCAGGTCTTCAAAGAATGGTTTACCCAGATGCTGGGTGCGTTTCCTAAGAAGTGCAGGGCAGTCGCAAAGAAGGTGTTGAATGCTTTCTATTTCCTTTTCATTCCCACAACTACGACAGAAATCATGGTGGGGCACGCGCATCCTGATGGCCATATGACCAATGGTGCAGTGCCCCGTTATGACTCTTAACATAGTTCTACTCCTGTTCTTGCAAACGTGTAGGAGTTGAGAAGTTCTTTTGGGTGAATATCTTAGAGGTTTACTAAGGAAACTTTTATATACAGCCATGCTCCCATTTTCGCATTCGCAAAAGTTTTGCGATTTGGAGAGCAAATTTGTACTAAAAAACGGTTTGAAATCGGAAACTTTTGCGAATGCGAAAATGGGAGCATGGCTGATAGATTTTTAATTTTTGTTGGTATACTATATGGATATTGTTACAGAATTAATATTGGTATGTTTTTAGTAATAAGCATTTGACTTTTTGTTAGAAAGCGCAGGACTAAGTGCAGTTCCCAAACCTAGCTTAGGTAGTGCAGACACCGATACATACATGGCCACTCGACCCCTGGTTCCATTGCATTAAACGAATCTTAACCTAATTATAGCCATAGTCAGCACTTTGAAAAACTATTTAAGTCAATCTAAATCTCTTCCAACATAAGCCGAACCAGTGACCAGATAAGATCCCAACAACCTTAATGCAAATGTGACTATACCCCAAAAGGGCATAAAAAATTCAGCAGCGGTTAAAAATAAAGATCAACAAAGCGCTTAAAGTTATGTCAAGTTCTCAATGATTCCCCTCTGGCTTTTCCGTTCTCGCCTCCCGTGTCTCATAAGTTTGTGACATTAATGCGCTTAATTAAAGCAGCTCGCGAATGTCAACAGCAGCAGCAAACAAACAACAGCAACAACTTTCAGAGGCATACACGCAGTTTGCATTGTCTGCTCCGTCGCCTCCTCCCCAACCGGCCCAGACCGCTTGCGTATAAACAAAATGGCAAGCGCAAAAAATTGTCAGAGTGTAATTTTTTTTTTGTTAAATCTTTGTGTGTGTGTTTTGTGCGAAAGCTGGATTAAATCAAATCAAATTGAAGCGACGAATGGAGAAGCAAAAAATTAAACTGAGAAAAAATGCTGGCAAGAGCTGGGGGAAATTTTGCATTTCCCCATTCAAACAATGCAATCAAAATTGGGTCAAAGATCAAGTGGAGCTCAGCGCAGCGAGAAAGATGCCAAATAGAGTTGCGACGACGAAGGCGACGCGCAACGGCGCGTGGCATCCACATGAATGCAGTAGTCGAGAGGGGGGTCTAGCTGGAGTGTGGGGGTATGCAGAGGTCGCCTTGCCAAGCATGATGGATATGCACACACACACACACACACACAATGCAAACTCGAGGAAAATGGGGAACAAGAAAAAGATTAAGAAATATGCGCGTGAGTTTGCTGCCGGAGCACTCTAGGAGGGGGGGAGGAAGCTCTCTATTGTTGTTGCTGCTGCTGGAAAACCATGTGCATGGGCATAAGCAATGCAGATGGGAGGAGGCAGGCGTTTGTCAGCGCCACAGCTGTGACTAAGCGGCGCATAACTACCAGCCAGGCGCTGCCTTGAATGCAGTTTGTGCCACTCTTCCCCTCCTCTCACCCTTGCACCAGTTTCCTTTTCGCTTTCGCTACGCTGTGACTGGGTCTTTATTTCTCCTATGCATTTTTTTGCTGCTTGTTTTTTTCGGCATCCGCGTAGGCGTTGATGATACCAAACCAAGCCAACTGCCACGGTGGGTATAGATGAGTATGAATGAATTTTGATTGATGGACCGACAAGCAAGTGACTAGTCGATATTTTGCTTGAACGATAATAATTAAAGGATCAATTTAGAGTTGGTAAATTCTCTTAATCTCTTGAATTTCGCACAAGAGGAAAGGAAATACAGTTTGGGAAACTTTTTCATGGCTACTTACTTCACAGATGAAGACCATGAGTTGGTGAAGGTGACCGATTGTGTTAAAGTTTAAAAGAATTTTTTATTGGATTGGTTTAGTTCTGAGGCGGGATTGAGTTCAGCGCTCTCGCACCGCTCGATTTATAACCCAATCAAAACTCTTTCTCTGTGCAGATCTAATGGTTGGGGTGGTAAGCTGGATTCCCTAATGGAAATTTTCACTATTTTTAACATTTTCAACTGACGAAAATAGCGCTATACACGACGCTTAGACCTGTACAATAACAGAAGCGGATTTGGCAGTAATTGACGTGTTAGAGAGAAAAGTCCTTCGGAGGATTAATGGACCTCTAAAAGTATGAGCTCTAAGGAGACACTAAACTAGTCAAGCGCATAAAAGAACAGTGGCTGAGCTGGATAGGACATGAAACTTCGGCTCGAAGAATCACTTGAGTCAGTTGTTTTCAGAACTTATAAAACTATCTCGGCATATTACGACTTCGAAAAGAATAAGTCAAGTCTAATACAAGTATTCACATATGTACATAAAAGGTAAGGCTTGGTTTTTTTTGAAGTCCAGGCATTTTTTAAGCCGTGGTAGATTTCATCCGAATTAAACCTATAATAAATGAGGTCATTTGGTTATTGATTATGTTTTAAATTGCTTTCTAAGCTGAACGCTTCCTTCTTATCAAATATATTTGTAAGGAGTTTTTTTTGTGGGAAGTCGCAGTGTCGAACGGTCGTGATACTCTTGGCATAGTCGGATGGCCCAGGAATATACCCCGGATTTGATTTTTCTGGCCAGAGAGTTGTACATCAGCGGGTGATGAGGCCTTTCCTTTGATGTAATTTTCTCACCATAACCTCTCTACGTGATCAACAGACCCGTCTATGCTTCAACATTGCTGATTCTCTAAGACAAGTGGAAAGCGAAATCAGAACTCTTGAGATACGAATTAAGTAGGCTAGCATTTCGAAATATCAATTTATTATATTAGGTACAGCATCAATGCACAAGGCCTAACTGCACGGATCGCCGTATAAGTTGTAAGTACTAAAGTAACCCAACCTATTTGTGTTAAGAGAGAACCAGAAGGCTGAAGTGTTTATAACTTTTTTTTTCCTTTTTCTCTTTTTTTTTAAATAAAAATTATTTTTTTATTTTTATTTCAGACACCTGGTATTGATCATGGACTAAACGTTTGTAATTATTGATTTATGTGCAAATCCATTTAATTTGATTTTTTTTGGCGGTATAACTTACCATATGCATACATACATATAGCCAAGATCATGTTCTAAAGAAGTCTTTAGGTTTAATAGGCCGGAGTGAGGTAACAAGCCTATAATATATTTCAAAAGCGTTAAGTAAAGATATGTTGTTTTCTGTTGATTTGTTACATCCTAGCGTTACTATCATAGTTATGATGGCCAAGTTTTGAATTATTGTTGTTATTCAAAGGAACCGCAACTGCTAAATGGTATATTGAAGACTGCTTGCCAAAAGTTTTCAAAAATTTATGGGAAATTCGAATGGAAGATAATTGATGCGGTAAATGCTGAGCTGGAAACTAGCTTGTAAAGCAAGATTTTGAAGACTATTTTGACAAGTGGATCTTTAGGCTTAAGAAATGCATTGATTTAAAATGTCGCAGACTAAGAATTACCGAACCTTTGTTAGTCCCCACGTATATGAGGAAACATACGTTACAATGGCAAATCAAAATACACCGAGCCAAATTGGAGATTGTGCTGGAATTTTGAGGTCTTAGTGATATAAACTAGCTTGCAAAGCGGCAATACGAGGTGTGTTCAAAAAGTATCGAGAATTTTGAATTTTCGCGGGTTACGTATATTCGAATTTCGATTTTTTTGTGGCGTTATGTTGGTACTCATGTCTCTCACTTATGCCGACAAGCTCGGCCATTTTGAATGTTCACTTAATTGTTGACAGCTGCTTTGCTTGCACGTGTTTTGGATCGTCTTCGATTTTTTCCTATTCAAAAAAATGGATCAAAGAACCTGTATCAAATTTTGTGTGAAAAACGAAATTAAGTGCGCGGATGCATTCCGAATGTTGACTGTGGCATACGGAGAAGCTACCTTGGACCGAAGCAACGTTTATCGGTGTTACAAAATGTTCTCAGAAGGCCGAGAAGATGTGAACGACGAAGAGCGTGCCGGACGCCCGAGCACTTCAACAACAGACGAAAAAAATTAATGAAGTGGAGAAAATGGTATTGGCCAATCGTCGAATCACCGTTAGAGAAGTTGCTGAGGACCTAAACATATCGATTGGCTCGTGCCATTCGATTTTTATCAATGATTTGGGCATGAGACGGGTCGCCGCGAAATTCGTACCAAAATTGCTCAATTGCGACCAAAAACAGCATCGCATGAACATTGCTAATGAGATGTTAAGCTCTGTCACGACGACCCAAATTTGCTCAGAGGGTCAAAGTGATTATTTGACGAGTGCTCCAAGGTTGGAAAAACCGTTGGCACAAGTGTATAATCTCTCATGGGGATTACTTTGAAGGGGACAAAATGATATTCATGAATAAATAAATAATTTTTTGAAAAAAACACAAAATTCGGTACTGTTTTGAACTACCTCTTGCAGGGAGATAAAACGGTACAGAGGGTTTAGGACCGGCCAATAGAAAATAAGAATTTGAGATTGTGCTCGGACTTTGAGTTCGTAGTGATATAAACTAGCTTGCAAAGCGTCAATATATCGAATCCATGGTTTCTTGCCTGTAGTCGAGTTGGGACAATCACACTAGGCTTTGTGGGTCAAATTATGACTGACTATTTAAAAACTGGTATGTACCGTAGTCAGGGATTCCAGGGTTGAAACCGGTTTACTCTTTCACGCTTTGCCTCTGATGAAATAAAGCAACAACAAAGCACTAACGAAACAACAACAAAAAAGACACTTTGTGCTTTAACGCAAATCGTTTTGCTCAGTTGAGGAGCGCCGAGCAAAAATATCCCATTCAAACTGTTGTCGCAAGAGCGCTTCGTGTGTTCTCTCACCGATCAGCATAAAACAGAAAACACGAGAGACACAAATTTTAAGTGTTCTGTTCTGAGAGTGAGCGAGTCTGTCTAATTTTTCCCTGTTATTTCAGTGAGCAGACAGCTTGTGAAATTTTGGTTGAGCATATTTTGGAAGCTCTGATTTTGAACAGTGCGCTGGTGCAGTGGGCGAACCTAATTCGAGAGAAATTATCTGGGAAATTGGACACATATCTTTTTCGCCACCATAACTTAATCTTTTTTTGGCTGTTAATCCTTTTATAGGAACATACCAACAAAAAATTGTATGCTTCCCAGCAACTAAGTATTTAATTTCTCAGCATCAACTCCCTTTAGCATCTCATTCCGTTGTTCCTCAACTCCCAGTTCCCTGGATTCCACTGTGCATACTGTTGGCGCCTTTAGCGAAATTCGACAAACTGCAAACCGGCATGAAAATATGCAAAACGTCCAAATGATTGCGGCTGAGCCGCGCACTGCATCTGGCTGCATGCTCCATGTTCCATGCCACAGCGTGCATCATCCGCATTCCCTTGCTCATTCTCGAACCGCGCTTCTGTTGTGGGTCGTCGGTGGCTCTGACCCGGACTGGGTTGAATTCTGGGCATGTATGCAACGAAAATGAAATTAAGTCAAGACGGTAGTCACATTAATCGACCGCGCGCATGCCCTCCTCCTCCTCCTGGTGGGCCACCACTTGACAGCAGCGGCTTTGGTTGAATTTATTTTCCCTTTTTTTCTGTTGTTGCTGCTGCCGCTGATTTTCACTTCTTAACAACAATTAAGCGCGCCCATAAGTCAAAACCGCAACAACAACAACAACAACAGCAAGAACAAAATGGAGCACACAAAGTGAAAATAACAAAAAAGCCGGGGCACGCGGGGGGAGAGGTCATGGAAAATGCTTCAACAAAGTAGCAAAATAGAAAAAAAAGCCATTTCCTGCAAACAACTGCCGGCGACAGCCACGCCCCCCTCTAGCATCTTGCCTTCATCAGTTTGGTTTTAAAGCAATCGCCTTTGACCCCTCCTCTTCCCCCACCCACCCACTGAGCATCGACCGCACAAATAATTGGAACTTAGTCTAGTTGATGGGCAACGGGAGGTGCGGGTGGAGATGAATGGTGAAGCAACTGCCAGACACAATGAGCCTCTCTTCAAGTGCATTATCCCGTGCTCTCGTCGTCTTTGTGGTGAATGCCGCATGCCACTCTAGTTGCCCCCCACCCCACCCCGGCCATTGTGGCCCAAAAATACGCACACTCCATCATCGTTTTTGTCTTTTTAATGGTGATTTTTTTTTCGTCTATTTCTTCTTGGAACGCATAATTATAACCATTAGAGCCAAGGCGCGTCTCAATTGCTGCATGAGTTTTCCCTCTCTGGCCGCGAGCTTCCAATTCCAACGACGCGTGTCATTGTGGTTTGCCAGTGGGTCAGAGCCAGGCGCATTTCAATTGGATTGTGGCCTGGGCCAGTGAAAGTTCTTGACAATGTGCATCATTAATATTGTCTGCCGGCTGCTGCTGCTGCTGCCCAAAATGCAAGCTTGGAGCTGGGAGCGCGAGTTTGGTATTCGGGGCGTCAGTGTCAGGCTTTGTGCTGTTGTTGGTTGTGCTGAGCTTTGTGTCAGGTAGAGGGCATCAGGAATAACCTGAGACTGGTTGAGTGAAATCTAGCTGAAAATGGAAGTAAAAAACTAGAGCGCATGAAGAAAAGTCAAGAGTAGGTCAATTAACACAGCATTAACAGTATGTTAAGTTAGCAGAGATAGCTTAAAACGAATGCTGAGTCGAAATCAATGATATATCTTAACAAATCAATCAGAAAATTGGTCAAATTATACACTAAAGGTAAGAGTTAAGCGGGATAAATTTCTTTGGACAAAGTATTATTCGCTACCAATCGTTAACTTAACAGATTGTGCAAAGAAATGTCTTATAAAACAGTGTAAAGCAGGGTTACACAAGAAGAGAGACTCTCTTTCTCTCTAACACACTGGTGCATTACCGGCAAGCATTCGGTGTAAATTGCCGGTAGTGTGTTGGTAGGGTGAAGGCTCGTTTTTTTATTCAATTCTATTAAACGGATGAGGTGTCATGTGCGTCTGCCAATACGAATCTGGAAAACACTGTAAAAGATATAAAGGAACACTGGTGTAAAGACAAATGCAAGTTATAAGCGGAGGTGAAATTTTTGCTGATATTTGTTGTAGGCTAATAAGGCTAATAATCGAAGGCTAACTTGTTTTCACATTGTGCAAAAATTTGGTTTTCGTGTGGGACCTTATGTACTAGCTTTAAAAAATAAGTAGAACGTTTAATTTGAGTACGAATGACCTTACAAAAAATTAAGGAAATTTGTTCTTAGAATCATTCTTATTATAGGATTTAAAGGCGTTTGGAGTGCGGATAAGAATCTTCATTCCTGTTTTCCTGTTTTTCTGATTTTGCTGAAATCCACGAGAGACAGCCTGAAGAGACAGAAGCTTTTGTATGTATGAGCCGGCTAAAAACTGCAGATTTACTTAGTATAAAGGTCGTAAAAACAATCCTAAAATAATACTGAAAACGCTAGACACCGCGCTGTTGTTCGAAACTTAACAAAAACTTTCATTTACGACAACAAAAACTCCTGTTTGTATGCAATTTGCAATCAAACGTTTGGTCATCGACCATTGGAGGCGTCTGTCTGTTCAGGCTGTCTCTCGTGTTTTTGCACGCATGCTTTTTGAGATTCCCAAACGGCTTAAGCGTCGCAGGCATGGAGAGGCCGCTGCTTGAACAAGTACAGCCAGGCATGATCGCTGACGAGTGGTGTTGGTCCCCCATGAAACGGCTGTCCAATTGAACAGCGTCCTTTGTGGTGCGGTGTTATGCGTCAGCATAACGTAACCTCGAGCTGACTAAAAACTGCAGGTTTACTTAGTATTAAGGTCGAAAAAACAGTCAAAAACCATAAAAAATTACCAACTATAAATAAAGGGTGATTTTTTAAGAGCTATTGGAAAGTTTTTCCAAAAAAACCAAAAAAATTCAGAAAAATTCATGTAATCTTTATTTGAATCGATCGTACGGTCCATATAATTTAATGTTTGAAGATTATTTCATGCAAATGTTGACTGTGACTGCGCCTCAAATGGTCCATCCGCTTAGTCCAATTTTGGCATACTCTTCCAACATTTCGGCCGGTATCTCACTGATAAATGCTTCAATGTTGTCTTCCAATGCGTTAATTGAAGCGGGCTTGTCTGTTTAGACATGAGCTTTAACATAGCCCCACAAAAAATAGTTTAAAGGCGTTAAATCGCACGATCTAGGCGGCCAAATGACCGGTCCCGAACTTGAAATAAAATGTTCACCGAACTCGCCTTTCAATAAGTCCATTGTTCCGAGTGCTGTGTGGCATGTGGCACCGTCTTATTGAAACCACATGTCATGCAAGTCAAGCTCTTGCATTTTGGGCAAAAAAAGTTGGATATCATCTCACGTTAGCGCTCACCATTCACAGTTACGTTACGATTTGCATCATCTTTGAAGAAGTACGGTCCAATGATGCCACCAGCTCATAAACCGCACCAAACTGTGACTTTTCTGGATGCATTGGTAGCTCATGCAATGCTTCTGGTGATATTCACTCCAAAATCTATCAATTCTGCTTATTTACGTACCCATTGAGCCAAAAATGAGCTTCGTCGCTGAACACAATTTTTCGGTAAAAAAGTGGATCTTCGGCCAACTTTCCAAGAGCCCATTCTCCAAAAATTCTACGTTGCGGTAGGTCGTTCGGCTTCAATTCTTGCACCAGCTGTATTTTGAAAGGCTTCGCACCTAAATCCTTCCGCAAAATTTTCCACAGCTCAATTGCTGCGAACGGCGACGAATCGATAATTGATGGTCATCATTAACACTGGCCGATACAGCTGCGATATTTTCTTCAGTTCGCACTCTACGTAAGCGTGTTGGTGTTTTAATGTCCAACAATGTAAATTTGGTGGGAAATTTAGTCACAATAGCCCGAATATCAGCTTCAGTGGGTCGATTAAACTGACCATAAAATGGAAGAAGCGCGCGATGAACTTTCTTAACAGAGCACGCATTTTGATAATAAAATTCAATAATAATTTTGATAATAAAATTCTTGGTTAAATTATAGACCAAACTGAAGATGTTTGACAGTGAAACAAAACACGAAACGTGCGTGCGCTGTTTAAACCAGTGTTGCCAAAAAAATAGTAGCTAAAAAATCACTCTTTATAAGAAACAAGTAAGAATTTCACGGAGGAGGAGGAGATTTTTCTTGCGCTTATCGTTGAGAAGGATGTTTTGGATCGTCGGCCGTGATGTGGAAACAGACGAAGAAGACTTCAATCAAATTGGCCAAAAATTGTCGAAATGTCGAGCATTTGGTGCGAGTGTAAGCTGCTCCGCGACAAGCATTTTTCAATGAAGCGGAAGTACAAGTCGGAATTGGCAAAGGAGTGAGCGCACAAATACCAAACTGATGGCGGACCGCTTGGATACGCAGCTTTATAAACAGCTTAAAAGATGGCTGTATATAAGTTTTCCTAAAAGCACTTTATTATTTCGTAGTGAAAATAATTCAAAAGGATTTTGTGAATTTTATCTAACACAAATTTTGCAGTTGCTTTCGACATTTGCTTTTTACAAAATCAGAGTCCTCATACAGAACATTTTTTGAAATTGTTTGTGCGACAGTTATAGATTCTAGGGGAATTTCTAGCACATCTGTGACCAAATTGAAAATAAACTTGATCTGCCTGCAAGTATAAAAAGTTTTCTCCCATACATGTCGAACCTCTATCTCTTACCATCTCTGAGATCTTTTTGCTCACACGGACAGACGGACATGTTTGCACAAACTTATTATACTCTGTGTACCGAAGCTTTTATACCCTTGCTGCACGCACGTTTTTCCAACTAAGACTGCAAAAACAAATACATGACGTGTGTATCTGGCTGGTGTTTGATTTTTTTGTTGTTGGGCTGCTCCCAGAATGAAATTTTGGGCACATCGCTGGTTTAGATGAACAAAGATGGAGTTATAAGCCAATCGAAACAATGTGCAAAAGTAGAAGTCATTGGGAGCAGACAAAATCCCTCTGTTTTATGGCTGTCTGGTTGAAAATTGTCACTTGAATGCACAGTACCTGTAGTTAAGAACTTATACACAGAGAAAAATATGACGTTCTAAAATCACTACCAAATGGTCATGATTTTGGTCTGTTTTTTCCCGTCATCAGAATTTAACGGTTGTCATGAAAATTGAAAAGGAGTTCATGAAAAAAGAAAATATTTTAATACTTTTATGAATGTAATCCTCATAGTAATTTAAATTGGCGTAAAAGCAAAGAGAACTCACCCACAACATCAACAAATCGTGAACAAATGTTCAAGAAAACGGGCTTAGGTCATGATTTCGGTACATTTACAACGGATTTTTTCTCTGTGCCAGTCAAGCCAGTTACAGTGTACACCTCTTCTAAGATTAGTCGCAAAGTCCTTAGCCCTTGAACTAATTTGACTTTAAATCTGTAATAAAACTTAGTTTATTATTTATTTTCCATTGTCCTGTGGCCAGCTGTGGCAGCTTAAACCTTATTTGGTATTTGCCGGAAATTGATATACCTATCATATTAATGATTCAAACCTGAACCCAATTAAAATGTCTTCTCTCAACTCTTTCCGCTTAAATGCCCAAATAGATCATTAATCAATCATTGGCCCTGGCCAGGTTCGAAGGCTCTTGGCTCGAGGCATCTATAATAAGTTATGCAAATAACTAATGCATACTCGTACTTACACGTTGGGCCAATAACATTAACCAAATTACACGAGAGAGAAGTAGGAGGAAGGAGGCAACAACATCATTTACTGCCAGGGCCATGGAGGTCATCAGAATACTAAATCGCTTCACGCCCCGCCCTTGCAACGGCTGAACTGATAAAGCCTAACAAATGCGACAAGTAAATGCGATTAAAATGGGTAAAAAAATACATATAATTTTTTACGAGTCAGTATTTAACAAGCGGCAGCCAGAGAGGTCAAAGTGCAGTCAACGTTTACGATAATCAGGGCGCATTTATTATGCATACGAAAACATGCAAACTACTCCAGACACATACACAAACTCTCACACACATTAACAATAAATATAATGGCTCGTCGAACAAATATAAATTGACATAGCGATAACCTTTTGGGCGCCAGACAATGCAGCCAACGATGAAGATGTTCCCTGACGATGATGATTTTGTTATCAGGCCAAGCCATAGAAATGTTATTTTATTATTAATATCTTGAGCGCCTGAATAATATTGAGCATGTTAGAAAGTTGTTCACCCTTTGATGGGGTATATTTTTGGCTAAAGCTGATATAAAGATTTGGACTCGTTAAGCTTAAGAAGTCAGTTGTTTGCAAGGTCAAAAGACAGAGATTTTTCAACATATCTGAATTTCTATCCAATCCGTACCAACCAAGATTTTGAATAGGGATAAGAAAACGTTTTTTTTACGAGTTTAGAAAATCTCTTGTGAGGGTTAAGAAATCGAATCTTTTTAGGGATTCGAATTATTCTTTTCTTAGTAATTTAAGAATTTGAATCCTTTCCCCAAAATGATTTTTTACGTTGCAACCCGCTTTTTTAGAGCTTTTTTTTAAATCGTCGAAAGAAAACTATAAGAGCTTTTTAATTTAAGATTTTTTTATTTTATTTTAAATTGATCAAAGAAATTTTCGGGGCTATCTATGTGACATTAATTCTGCGTCGATTAAAGCCTTTATTATCAAAATCGGTTCAGTAGAACTCGCGCAAACTTTCCAACCAGGCTAAAAAACATGGTTTCAAGGAAACTGCTTTTAAAGTTTGCAGTTGCTGGGAAATTTTGTTCATCTTGAGCCACCAAAATTGCTATATCTCCGAAAGTATTCTGAATTTCAAAAAACCCTCTTAGGGGGAAATGTTTAAATGTCCGAGCTATAAAAAAAAAAAAAAAAAAAAAAATTAGTTGCAACGTAGAACCCCCTTAATATACTTGTCATTAATCTTCATTCTTTTCTTGAAAGTTGATAATTGATATGTCGTCCTCTAGTGGACAATATTTTCAATATCCTGTAGTACTTCTTTATCTTAATTCAATTAATAGCCGAAATTTTCTTTTTCGAAGAGCATTTCTCTTGGAGCCTATAGACGAATCCTGCAAATCCGACATCATAAATTTTTGACATTCTTATTGGAACTCAATTTCCAAAGTGTGCGAAAGGTCACATTGCGACAGAAATCATTATATTTCATAATGTACCTTTATGAACCACTGAAGCGAACCGAAACCGCGGTTCATTAAGCTCCAAAATCCATGTAATGAACCGAACCGTCGGTTCAAAAACAGTGTGAGCCACTGAACCGAACCAGTACGTATTTTTGTTTCGCTTCTTTAAGACTAATAGGTTTGCATGGTAAAAACAAAATGGTTTTTGAAACAGTGTGTTTGCATTCACTGTTTTGGTCACTGTTTTAAATTAAAATAGTTTTTTAATGTAAAAACAAGAAATAAAGGATTTTCTTTTAAAAGTTTTTTTGTATTTTCCCCCAGTCGTACAGCTTTCAAAGAGCTTCGTTCTAAATATTACTTTGTGGTCAAGAGCTTTTCGTGAGATTTCAGCTTGAGGATCAATTATTTGTATGTTTATGCGTAAATTGATTCCTGAGCACTTGGGTTTTGTACAGACAGCGCTAAATCAAACTCATTAAGCCTGGTATCAACTATTACAGTATATAGAATGTGTTTGCAAAATATTTTGTGTTTGTAAAATTGTTTAGTTTTTACCAACCTATTTCGAAAAAAATCATAGTTATGTCTCCAATCAGATTGTTAAGAAATATGTATATGGCTCAAATTACTAAATCGGAAAGAGATAAGAAATATGCAAAAATGTTGAAAAAAGATTAATTTATTTGAGTAACTAATTTAACAACAAATTTTATTTGAACACGTTAACAAACAGTTAACATCTTGCCAATTAATTGAACTGTTTCGTATACCATGTGCAGTTTGTTTTTTAAATAAAACTACTTTTCGGGATCATTACTTGTTGCTATGCGTAGCTACTACTATATAGATGTCCGAAAGTTTCTAACAAATTTACCGTGTAATCATGGAAAAGCAAGAAATACGAAGTTTGGAGGCTTTTCCATTGAAAACAAAAAAGTTTTTCTCACTAAAACTAGTTTTTCGACCGATCGTTCCTATGATGAGCTATGGTGCTATAGTCATCCGATCCGGCCGGTTCCGACAAATGTGCTGCGTATTTATACCAAAAGACTTCGTGCAAAGTTTGGTGAGGATAGCTTTAAAACTGACGGAGGAGATAGCATAGAAACAGACGGACAGACGGACGGACAGGGCTAAATCAACTCAGCTCGTCATGCTGATCAAGAATATATATACTTTATGTGGTCGGAGATGTTTCCTTCTATGCGTTACAAACATCCGGACAATTTTTTAATACCCTCTGCAAGGGTATAAAAATTACCTACCTACATAATTACCTAAGGCATTGGTTCTTCTTAAAAACGTTGTTCTAGGCCAACATCTGACAGTTCATAACTTCTTTAGAATTTAATATATATGATAAGCAAAAGTGTTGTCAAAGTTATCGAGCGTATTTGGGTCGTTCACGCCTTTGATTTGTGAAATTAACATTTTCTTTGTGTAAAAAATGTTAGCATACATTTGTGCGTTGTGAAGGCAGGTCAATCAACCAGCTCAATGAATGGGCCAAACAACTCTTTGACATGTGTGACATGTGTGTGCATGTGTATTGTTGTTATTTAGACTTTGTCGCTTTGATATTGCGATTCAGCATTTGCAATTTGGTCTTTGACAGCTTTTGTGTAGAGTGTTTTTGAAATGCATTAAAGGCCTTTGTGGGCACACTCACCCAAAAACACCAACACACACACACATGAGAAAATATCATAAAATGTTGGCCAAACATTTTTATTCTGACTGTTGCCTTCTGCTACACTATTTTCATGGATTATTTTTGTTTTCAGAAAAATAAAAAATTGTCAAGTTATTTGTCATTTAGTCAATGACATTTATTTTCATGTTCTCTTTCGTTCGTTTTGGTTTTTTTTTTTTTAGTTTGTTGTAGTTTTACATTTTGACAATGCTCGTTGCTGCTGTTGTAATTGAAGCATGTAATGCAAGCTACCCCGGCCGCTCCAACCCTTCCCCTAGCGACTTGTCACACAAAAGCTTTTGGGAACATTTTGGCAAACTGCTGTTTTCGATCTAATGACCTCAAGGCACACACAAACACAACAACCGGAGCTTGCCCCCGGTTGAGTGCACTTGGAGTACATGAAACTATGTGTGACCAAAGTTGTGTTGGTGTTTGCTCAACTACATAATCATCTATTAGTATTTACATAAAACTACACTTGTTTGCATTTAAGCGCCAAGCGGATTACTCTCTGGCTCCGAGTGTACAAGAAGGAGCCGAATTTTTGTTGCTCGAGCCATTTGAGTGTTGAGCGTGTGCAAAATTTATTGCTCAACTGATTGGGTTTACTACCCCCGCCCGTTCCTCGCTGCTCGCATTGTTTTTCTTCAACAAATTTGCAAATGGAAAATACGAAAATATGTCAATGTAATCGATATGTATATAAATTAGAAACATTTCGGTTAAATTGGCTGCTGTCTACTCGACGGGGCCTTTAAATCTTCGATAAGACGCAGTAAGTCTGGCATAGAAATTTCAAATAGAAATTCAAATCTTTAGCTGTTTGTTTGTTTATAAATGAATGAAGTGTCACCAAGTAAACAACATTAAATTTTCCAAAGGAATTATCAAAATGCATTTTGTAATCTTTTCAAACAATTTTACTATGACTGTTGGTGTAATGCTCTAACACAAATGTTTATATTTGACTTGCTTGTAGTAAAGTGAATTGTTGTAAATAAAATAATTAAAAATAATTCATTTTAGATTTGAAAAAAAAAACAGTTTTAGCGTCGCAGTCATGGAGAGGCATCGGTTTTGAACTCACAGCCAGGCATTGATCACAGATAATATTTTCGTGACTTTTTTGACTGTCTGGTTTAAATCTACTATTTTTCAAATCTTCACAAATCTTCACAATCCAGGTTCAAATCAGAAATTTGCAAATTTCACAATATTTTAGACCTTGGAAACCTTCGCGGGTAAGCGTCCAACCATTGCCATATTGTTTCATCGCAATCGAATATACGGTATATTTTTTTAAATTTAGCGGATTTTCGACCATTTTCCTCAAATTTCTTCAACCATCCATCAAAGCTCACAATCAACATTGGGTTGACCATTCCGTTATTTCGTCAGGTACCTTGGAAGAGTAAACCTTCCAAAGTTTTACGAAGCGTAATTTTTGCAATTGTCTCGGTTTTGGACCATTTTTCCCCCAATTAGAAACCTTCCCAGTCAAACCGTTCAATTCCAAAAATTCCATCACAATCGTACATTTCAAACTCGGTTTTTGGGCCATTTTCCCGCCCATTCGGATCAACGGTATAATTTTGGAAGTTTCGCGGTTTTTGGACCATTTCACATTTCACCATTACTTTCACTTTTTTATATTTATAGATAAAAATTTTTAGAAAATAAAAATTCTATTTTGCCAGAAATTAAAACGACATCGTTCATCAGCATGAATAGAATCCATGGAAAACACAGATTGAGTTCCCTGCACAGAGAAAAAAATGTAAAAACTACACGAAAATGTAGTTGTTTTACACGTTTCACAGGGATTTTTAACCCACTACGTTTGTGTAGCTTTTCTGCTTTAGGATTTTAATTCCTAAATGCGGCATGTAGCTTTTCTACACGCAACGTTTAGCAAATATAAAAAAATAAATAATAAAAAAACCTACTTTCAACTATACTATTTACACAAGGGAATGTGTGGAGGAGGGTAATGTGGGGAGGAATGGGAGAAAGGGGCACTTGGAGGTTAGGGTCTTCCTTCCGAAAAACTTACAATTTAAATAATTTTTATTTTTTACTTACCTTGCCTGGGACTCGAGCTAACTTACCTTGTCTCGGGAACTAAGACACAATTGCCGGCAGCTTAGCCCATACGACTATATAAGCACTCGCGCAGCAATGCCGCAAATCACAGTTATAAAGGGAAGCGATGATGAGCTACACGTTTCCTGTAGATTTTCTAAATGTAGCATTTAGCATTCGAAATCCTTAACTTTTGTTTAGAAATCAGTTTTCTAGATGAAAAATACAACTTTTCTCTACTGATTTTGAGCTACATTTCTGTTTAGAATTTCTACACGCACGTGTAGGTTCTTATCTAATCTTAATATCTATCTTAATATCTAAACGTTAATGTAGAAAACCTATATTTCCGTGGGGAATTCAAAAAGCTTAATGAAAAATTTAGAAATACTTTGAAAAAACGCTGATTTTCTCTTGTCATGTACACTTTGCATTTGTCCACGCAGCATTTAACTTTTCTGCATGCCTCGTTTTCTTTTTTTATTTCTACACGTTCGTGTAGTTTTTTCTAAACGCCACGTGTAGCTTTCTGTTTTCTTCATTTTCGTGTGAGATTTTGCAGGGTGAACTGCGTTTCGTTTAAGCCCAATTTACCCGACCTGATCTCTCAGGTGAGTTTTGAATCTGAGTATCTGTCAGCCCGTGTAAACAGGAGTCAGAGCCTTCTCAGCTCAGCACTCAGGTGTAATATATCTGACCCCACAGCAGAGCGCTCAATGAACAATTGGTTTTGTAACTGAGTCAACTAAGCTTCTCAGACATGTGTAAATGCTGAACTAAGTTGCTCAGCTGAGTTTTTTAACACTCAGGTCTGAAAAACTCAACTGAGCGATAAAGTTTTTAAAGCACAACAACAATTGCTTATCGAGGCTCGTCCTCAGCAAGACAAGTAAGCGCGAGTGGAGCTTGAATAGCTTTACCGTGGCTGGCGTAAGGTTTACTAGTACTCATTCAGCAGCGGGCTTGATTGCAAAGTTCGTCGAAAGCTTAATTAAGAAGGTTCGGTTCATGGAGCTAGTTCTATTTTTACTCGAGCGAAGAAAAGTGCTTGCTCGTTCTGACTCAATGTGCTTGCGATCATTTCGAATGTGTCGAAAGAAGGAGGCGAGCATATGCACGTGTGAATTAGAGGCTTGTTTCAGGTCTCTGGTTATGAACCTTTTTCTAAACAAAGAAGATCCGGTTTGGGTTAGGATATAAATTAAGATTGTTCGGTTCATAGACCGGTTCGAGGGACAAACTAACACCGAACCGGTTTTCGAGTTTCGGTTCTAAGCGTGATTGCAGCATGGATACCTTTTAGTACTTAAATAAGGTGCAAAACATTCTAAAAACAAAAAACTACAACTTACATTATAAAAATGAAACAAAACCTTCTTTAATCAAGAACTTTTTTGTACTTTGAGAGTCATAACTCATTCTTAATTAATTTAATTGGAAATGAGTCTGAAAAGTAAGCAACAGAATATGCGATTTTGGTATTTAAATTTTCTACTGGGGCTACACTCAGAGAAAAAATTGAGAATTTCTTACTTGGATCAAGAATGTTTGATGTGAGACGTGCGATAAGAATGGAAATTCTTGATCCATCAGCGAAATTCTCGAGTCAAGTATCCATTTGTGTTCCCGTTTCTCTTGATCAGAGAGTTCTAATACTTGTACCTAGCACGAAACATTATCAAATCAAGCAGAAAAATTCTTTAATCAAGTGCTAAGCCTACTCACATCCTAGATTGCTCAAGAATGTTTGTTCTTGTATCAAGAACTCATCAGGTTTAAGAGAAAGATGAACCAAGATTCAAAAGTAGGGGCGCCTATGTTCCAATTTAAAATCAATTGCTCTTTCTTTTGTTGTTTTAATTTATATCACAGAAAATTAATTGTCAAATTATTTAGCAAGTTTTAGCTGGCTTGAGAAACACAACACCAGTAAGCGGCAGCAGTCTTTGCCTGTCAACTGGCAGTCCAACAGCCGTCCCTTCATGCCAGCAATGCCATAACTCAGAAAACAGACTGAGCGCTATTCTCTCAAATGTGATCAAATGCTCTCCTCTCTCAGTCGCTTTACCCCACTCCCCTCGTCAAAAACACAAAACTGAAATCGAACGAAGCTCAATTTCAATTATTCGTTTTGTTTTTTTTCTGGGTGTAACACTTTTCCTATGGAGTGATAAATGGACATACAGTAATACCATCTTAGTCTTTGGATAATTCATGGCCCTTGAATCTTTCCAGCTATATTTGATTCAATATAAAGAGCAAATTTCACCCGCAGCATTCTTAGCTTGCTTTAGAAATGAAGAATTAGAACAAATTTTGAATTTATTAGAATTCAACATCAACTTATCAAATATGCTCTACTTATTTTAAGAATCAGGTTTCACTTAAGACTTTCTAGCTAAGCCTATTAAGCCTATTCATTATAAAGTTCTTGATTTGTTCTGAGTGTACGAAAGTCGGCCTTTTCGAGTACTGAGTAAGCTATAGTTAGATATAATTGACTTTCCTAATTGTATCCTTCTACTTTTTCTCCCATTTCCTTTGAAATACTAGGCAGTGCATAAAATATCTCATTTTACATGTCCCATTATAATAACTCTCTCCATTTTCATTAGCCTAAAAGAGCATTTCCTCTGTGTCTTATGGGCTAATACTTAGATGTTTGTTTGCTTTCATATTTTATTATGTTTTTAAGATTAACAACTCATGGCCAGTCAATGCTCCGTAGGCGTCACCATAAATAGTAGAAAATAATTTGACTAAATTTTCGAAGAGCTGCAACCTGAGAAAATCCTTTGTGTGTGTGTGTGTGTGTGTGTCTGTGTCTTGGAAGGGAAAACTAGGAAAAGACAAAAACCCAAAAGTCATAATTAAAACAGAACCAGAATAAATTCCTCTTGTGCTTGTGTGAGTGTAGATATATAGCTATAGCCTTCGGGCGATATGCTTGATTATGCCAAAAACATTTGCATTTGCTTCGAGTTATGCCTGTTGCCTTGCTCCTTTTGCGTCTTGCAGGAAATGCAAATATTTCCGCTGCTCTGTGAAATTTAAACATGGATTTTAGTTTATTTACTTTTTGCTGTTATTTTTGCTTTTACTCTGCGGCAAATGCATTTTAATATTTTATATTGATTTGTTATGCAAAAATTTGATAGGTCTATGTGGGATGTGTCTGTGTCCATCTATCAGATCAGTCAATGCGATTACATTACACCAGAAAGACACAGAGAGAGAGAAGCGAATTATGCATACGCCGTGTTGGCCTCGCCACATAATTTAGCATTTATGATTATTATGATGATTTTGTTATTTAATTTAATTTGATTTCAGATTTTCCCTTTTCCAGCACACACACTCGCACACACACAGCTTAAGCCAAAGCTCTTGACTCAACTGGGCTTAGACCAAGGGGCGGCGGCTGTGGGGGCGTGTGCTTGATTTGGCTCGGCACTCGAGGGCGGTTTCTCATCATGTGGAGCCAAAATGTCTTCGATAATAGAAAATATAATCAAAGCGCTATAAAAATGACATTTAACATGCGGCAAGCGTCGCCGACTCGTCTCCATCCTCCCGAATCCTTGGGGTTGTCTCAGCGTGTCTGTGCGGTTTTTATTTCATTTCACTTCGTTCGAGGGTTGGAACTCAATTTACTTGAAAACGCATCAAACAGCAAATTTTATGAATTTACAACGTTTCTGTTATATTTTTTTTTCATTTTGCCTCCTCGGGGTCACTGACGGCGACAATTGTCTGTGTGTGCGTGCGCGTGTGAGTGTGTGTGTGTGTGTGTGTGTGTCATGTGTAAGTGTAATAGAAAGCAAAGTTGATGGGCTGGCTCTTTGACGTTGGGTCGGTTGGGTCGTCGTCGTTTGGGCCACAAAGGAAGCTTCTGCTGCTGCTGCTGCTGCAAACCGCAGTAGAGGGGCAGGAGCAACTGAGGAGGCAGCCGTAAGGCAAATGGCTAAAGTAACCACCGACCAAATGAGTTTGAGGTGTGAGAGTAGTTGGCGCGGCGCCTTTTGCTTTGATAATGGCAAATGGTTTGGGTCTGTCAGTGGCTTACACATCTTCTACTTTCATGTGTGAGCAAAGTAAGTGTGAGTGTGTGTGTGGAAATATATAGTAGTTTGTATGCCAGTAGGGAAATGTTAGTGAAAGTAAGAGCAAAGTGCGAATTTTCTTTCCTTTAATTGAAACAAAAACAATCCAGTTGCATTAGAAAGTCATCAACCACTTGTCCCAGCCTAACATATTCCTCGGTTGGCCAGAAAAAAACATGACTTAAAAGTTTTGTATGATCTCTTTCATAAAGCTTCCGACCTTTTGATTCCAAAACGAAGTTTAAGGTTTACTATCAAACTAGTGCTCTTTTAAAACTGCTGAACCGAACCGAAAACTTCAAAATAAGACGGTTCGGTCCATTCCATCAGAAAGGCTAATGAAACTTTTCATCAGCTTATCTGAACAACATTAAAAAATAACGCTTCCGCAGCCGCCCTACAGCCCAGATGTGCGGTTTTTTTTCCCCTGTATTTTTTCCTCGCCTGAAAAGGCCGATGAAAGGCAAGCATTTTTAAACGACAGAGGGGTCTCAAATGCATCACAACGCTAGTCTAGTACGTGAACTATAGTGTGCACCCATCACCACACTAACGACTGATAATGCGGTACGTTTTCCGGACATTCCCATAAAAAATTCGTTAGGCAAATACTTGGCTGGTGGTTGGTTTGGTGGCTAGACTAGCCTAGCGCTCTGATGCATTGCCTGTCGTTAACGACGCGACTGTCGCTCAGTAATGCATCAGGTCGTTAGGCCTGGTAGTGCTTTGACACCAGCTGAACTACAGGGTACTCATTGTAAAGTTCAATCTTTTCCACCCGTACCAACCGGGTGTATTCATAATAAACTGAACTTATAGGAATATTTCACCATTTTATGGGCCATATATACCTCCTATTTACTCATCTTTAGTTGTCATCTATTAAATCTTCTTCATAATCAAAACTTTTATTAGAATTTTGCAAAGCTTAACCTGGCCTGTCGCTCCACTTGTTCATCGCGCCGCCATTGAGATTGTAGTGCAGATTGTAGGATGCAGTCTCTGCAGACTTGCTGGCGTCGATTACTCCCCTGTTCTCTTTATTGATTCTCAGCAGCTCACCGATCTGCTTACCTGTTGCATATTTCCTCCCATCTCCGCATATCAAAGAATTGATTATTACCTGACTTACATGCCCAAAAGTCACCCCTGATTTAAAATGACTTTGAATTGATATTAAGGTAAGCACGACATAAAATTAATAAATTGGATTCAGATGGCCCCAAAACGTATGTCAGTGTCTTGGAAGGACTCCATAAAGTCATGTTCATGGATCTGGAGGAAGAATTTTGTCGCGGGACACCCATTTATTTTGGAAGGATGGTTGCTAAATTAATTGAATGGAAAGACGGTCTGCAAAAAAAATAAGACATTTAAAGCGCAAATAAAAGCAAATACGAGATAAGTAGGGAATTTTTTATACAGGTCTGAGCTAAAAACCAAGGTGTTTCAGACGGTGCTCTATCAAAATGAGAGCCGTAAAGTCAGCACAGCCATCATCCTCTTTCTCAAACAGTGTGTTGAGGTAAAGCGACCTCGTGTGGCTTACTCGCCCTCACATGGGAATTCAGTTTGCCTCGTAGAAACGTAAACGGGACCAGGCCGAGATGACACCGTTTGTAAGGCTATGGTGGCTGCCACAACAGAGTAGATAGAGGTGCTCGACCGACAAGCAACTGCTCGCTTGGAGATTAAGGAGCGCATGGAGAATGCCACTATACAATTTTAGTCTAATATGTTCAAACTATAAAAGAAAATGTTAAGAAAAAGCATAGAAGCTAGTATATTGTTTTATTTTATTTGATGTTGACTCTTAAGGAATTTTTTTCTTTAATTTTATTTGGAAACACATATCAAACTTTTAATTTGAGAAAGTACTTAAGCAATAATTATAAAATAATGTCTCATAAAACGCAACTGTATTTATTGTTTTGAGTTCCATAGAACTTAGTGTAAAGATGTAATGCATAATAACTCAAATTTGAATTGTCGCTGCCATTCACATGTTTACGAATCTGTAAAAATATGTACATATCATATGGAACGCTCAGAAAAAATATGTACATATCGAAATATGGGAGCCATAGTGAAAATAGGCTATTAGACATTCGTTTTTCATGCTTATTTTCGAAAGTCAAAAAACTACAATTTTTTAATGTTTGAAATATTTTTCTCTTTAACCTTCTTATAAAGGCCGTCTATTTTTATATAAAAAAATTACAAAATGTCAAATTTTTCGTTTTACCATTAAAAGAAAGCCAAATATCTGTGTGCAAAATTTTAACTCAGTCCGTTTAGTCAACACACAAACTTTCACATTTATAAAATTAGTAAGATTAAGGGAATAGTTGCTTTGGGAAACTTGATGGGAAAAGCGGATGATCTAATATTTCGACTAGGTTCATAAAAGCATATCTTGCCTTAAAAGATGGCACAATCAATGCAAATTAAAATAAGATCGTTCGGAAATAATAAGGTAATAGTTCTTTGCTGGGCTGCAAGCCTCCTAAAAGTCGGGAGGAGTTCACTCCAGGGTTCGAGACCCCGAAACTTTTTGTGTTTGGGTTCACAAAGCGGGTTCAGAAGGTTGCTGCACCCAGGTACAGGCTTAAACCAGGGTTCAGTAAATATTTTTTTTTAGCTAATTTAGAAAACATGTATTTACATTTTTATTATGTAAATTGAAAGAAAATTCAACAATTGATTTCTTTGGACGATTATATAATTCTGAAATATGTTTCTTTGCAAGCTGTTTTTGCTCTAAGGACAGAAATGTTTGGTTTCTTGGATAAAAAAAAAAAACAGATTAAGAATTGGGATTAAATTTAAAATGTGACAACGTTTTTCTAAACACTTAAAAGGGTATTATTGTATTTTGCAGAAGACATCAGAACTTTTCAGCGACAAGTTTACCATGTTGAGTAGAAATCGCTGGGAAGGAGTTGCGTTCTTGTTATTTAGCAGATGTTTCGTAAATTGGATTCAACAACTTACTCAAACCGAAACCCACTGTGATAAAGTCAGCACTCTTTTAGATCTGCAGGGAGCTCGCAACTTCCTACAAAGAGTGCGAATCTTTGATATATCAAATTAAACCTCTTTAAAATATTCATTGGGAAACAAACTCAAGGTGCGAGAGTACAATATTTTTTTAGCCGAACCCTTTTTTAAGATTTTTTGCTCCGGTTCAGGTTTGGCCAGGAAAAAATGTTTGCTCCGGCTCGGGTTCGGTTTCGACTTTCCAAAAATCCCGGAGTATCCGACTCCGGAGCGGTTCGACTCCGAATCGCTTTGCAGCACTGGTTCTTTGAACTTAACAGATGCATCAGGGCACATCTACCAGCATTCTGCTACAAAGGATCATTAAAAATTAGAGAAAGAAGCTCAAATTTTTCGAAGTTTTTCTATTACACAAGCTGGCAGTGGAAGGATTTCAAGTAAATACAGAACTCTTCAATTTGTAACGAACAAATGCAGAGTTAAGGTTTACTAGAGAAGGATCAATAAGTTGATGTTGCTCTTGACAAAGCCAGTAAAGAGTAATATAAATTTTAAGTCGTATTTTACTTCCAAATCTATATCCCTCCCGATAAAGTTTGATTAACATATTGAACAATTTTCTGAAAGATTATTTTGGGTCCCTTCAAAAACAAATTCTTAAATCGAAACAAGACATATATTTTTGGAACTCCTTGCCCAAGAAAATCCACCAAAAGGTCTTGTGAAATATCGCGAACATATTTAGGTGATCCAGTGAATTTAACTAAAAACTATAAAAAACATGTTAAGAACCCAGAATAATTAGTATTCAATATTTATAAGCTTGAACAGTAGCAAATTCAACTTTCTTCTTGTAAGAACTAAGTAAAAGTCCGTAAAAGGACTAAAGAAATACTCCCAAACATATCTCAGTCCTAGTGATATAAAATTTAAGTCAACTTTTTTCCTTGGGTGTATTTTTCCATGCATTTAGAAGGCGAAGTCCAAGTGGCTATGACGTTAAAGAACACTGCACATAGATACTTATTATGTATGTATGTTTAGTATGTGTGTCATGCCAACACACCCATGTGTGTGTATGAGGGTGTTGGTGCGTTTGAACTTTTGCTGCAGTTGATCAAAAATTCATTTTCCAAAAACTTGCCATAAAACTGCGAGTTTTATAGAAGCACGTGTGTGTGTGTGTGTGTGTGTGAGTGTGTGTGTTGGTATATGCATAGTTGATGCCCAGAGTTGCCAACAGCCGCGCAGCAGCAGCAACTTACTTAAGACTTTATTACTTTGCCAGCGATCGGTATTCGCTGTTCCCGTTGTTGTTGTTGTTGTTGTTGTTGCTGGTGATGCACGTCGGGCTCGTCGACATGTCGTTGACAGCGTTGTTAACATTTTTATAACCAAACTTTATGCGTCTCGCGGATGCGGTGGGTGTTAGGGTTGCCCCACGTGATGTTATATGCACGCACGTTGCACGTAGCACATTCCACCCGGCAGAAGTCAAAGTTGCACTCAGCGTGGGGGCGCCTCACCGCAATACGCGAGCGCGAGCCTGGCCGAGGCAGGTCGCCTGGTACTTAGTTGGTTGGCGGGTTGTTAGCGAAAGTGTTGCAGTTGCCACATCATGGCTTGTTGCCGCTGTTTTTGATGGCTTTACGTTGGCACTGTGTTGCATTTGGTTTTTTTGGCCTATTGGATGTTTTTTCAGTTTTGTTGTTTTTTTTTTTTTTTTTTGGTTATGGCCGTTTTCATGATGGTGATGACCTCATTCTGTCTGGGCACCCTCCATCTCCATCTCCTTCCCGCGGATGGTGCACAATTTAATTTGCGAAACTATCTGTGTTCTGGCAGAAGTTTGTCCGTCTGGCTTGGCCGGGCTTTCTCGCCTATGTGGAAAGTTGCTGGCGAAAAACAACAAATACAACAGAAGAACTATGCGCGAATATGGCCTGATGTTATCAGTTCGATCTGCGGCATTTGCATGCCGAATGAATGAACGCTGCTGCTGCCGCTGCTGCTGTAGCTGTTGCTGGGGGATTGTAATGTTTGGTAATGTTTGGCCATGATGGGAGCTTTGCGTCAACCCAAAAGTGGATGTCCAGGCCAAAAGGGTCAGAGTGAAATGTGGGCCGAATGGGGCACAACGACATGTTCAATTATTGCCACTCACACACTTATGCAAGTTAAATAGATGCTTGGCCAGATCTGCCCTAGAAATATATTTACAATGGGTCGGTTGATGAGGAGGAGGCACTAACTAAGTAAGAAATCGCCACTTTTTTATGATTTTTTAATTTTTTTGGGATGGTGTAGTTTGGTCAGTCTGTTTAATTTTGGCTCAATTTTATGGTGAAACTTTTTATCTAATTTAGTATAGATTTATGATTTTTAAC
>JAEIFV010001047.1:0-100549 GCA_018904265.1 Lordiphosa collinella | reverse complement strand
CGGATTGAGGTAGTTTGAATATCGAGCTCAATTTAATATCGGCCAAACTTGCTCCAGCCGTGATTTCTAGATCAACGGAGTGCGGGTTGGGGTTATAATGGGTACTTCTTGTACGGATCCTACTAAGGGATCAAGTCGAGTCCGGATATCAAGCTAAATCAATCCTGCATGAGATAAAGTCGGGATCAAGACAAGAATTGCGGTATTGAAAAATCCGAGATCAAATCAATCCAGTTCGTACTTGTAATGAGAAAATCCGGGATTGAATGACTACTGGCATCGTTTGGGATTCATTAATCCATAATATTTTTGACGAAGGAGTTCCGGCACCAGTCCGCTATCATATATTTAATTGTATTCCTGTGTCAGGTCCTCTATAAATGAATGGGTTGCGTGCTTAAAAAAATTCTGGTATTTCTATCAATAGCCCTGCTTACTGTTGCGACTATGACTTCCCACGTCTTATTTCTTATCGAACATTCCGTACCAATTGACACCGTTTTATTTAGCTCAAGTACAAAGATATTGGATTTATTTATAAGTGTATATTATAAGAGCTGCAGGGGTAGATAATTTTCGGAGGGCCGAAGTCAGCTTACCTTTATTTCTTTTATTAGATTCTAAATAAACTTACTGTGGCAGGTGTAAGCGCATGTATGGAAGCAACTGACACCAAAAACCAAGAACTGTGTACTTCAATTAAGTACAAACGGTGTTCGTAGGTACAAATACTTGATTGTAGTAAGAAAACTCTTATTTCAATTCTGGCAGAAATACTTGATTTAAGACTATTTCGGGATATACTAGTTTTATTCATAGAAAGGTGAATTTTGCTATTAACTTTTTTTGAGAGTACTTATTTATTCATCAACATTCATTTTGTCCCCTTAAAAGTAAATCGCCCTCGGCTACTTAGATTACACTTGTTCGCAACGCTTTCTCAATCCTCGGGGCACTTCTGAATTGCGCTTTTCCCGTTACTGGCCATCAGCTGGGTTAGTGTGACACTGACTTGATCTCATCAATTGTGTCCAAAGACGCTTTCCGCTTCTCACCGTGGTCTTCTTCCGTTATACGCTCCTATCGCCCTTCTTTGTTTTAGTAACAAACGTTCATTATCCACTCGTCCCCATCGTTCGAAATTTTTTATTTACCAATTTCTATTTTCCCTTCCTCGTCTCGTTCCTAAAATATTTTACAATCTTCTCCTACTTTCTTCCAATCGTTTTTGTTCTCTTTCAAGATAAGACTACTCCTGGGAAATTACTCCCTAAAAGACTTTTGATTTCCGTTACTCTCAATACCTCCCCTACATTTTTCCTTTTTGATCTATCTCATTTCATTATTAATTCTTAACAATTAAAAATTCTTATTCGTTTAATTCTATAATATTTTAATGCTTTAATATTTTATAAATTAAAAAATTTTTTGGAAACAAGAAAATGTTGCAGGGAGCCAAAAAGTCGGCCAAATAAAAAGGTGGGTTTTTCCCATTATCTTTACCTGCCGATCGCCAATTAAACAACGACACAACTCCGTATGGAACACTAGTTTTAAACTTTCTTAATTTTCTTTAATTCCTTCGAAGCTTCCACCTACCACTGTACAAATGTTCTAGCCTTTGGGGCAACTGGGCATAAGGTGCTTATATCGAAATTGCTTTTATGTGTGTGTGAATAGAAATATTGCACATACGCCCAGTGTGACGGCTTGACTGCTGCCTGCTTCTGCCTTCTGCTTCTGCCTGGAAATATGCGCAGAATTTCTTTTATTGCACTTGGCCACTGGCAGTTCGTTCGATGTTGTTGTAGTTTGTTGTAGTTTAAGCTGAAACGCACGTGTTGCCTGCTTTTCCTTATTGGCATACAATTGCTTGTAAATTCTCTACTAGGAAATCACTGCCTGTTTTTTGTCGTTGCTGTTTGTGGAAATTGCCATCAGCCGTCGTCAGAGCAGAGCAGAGCAGAGCAAAAGGTAGCAGCAGTTACCCGTAACTGGTCCGAGACTCAAATGCGTTGGCTGTAGAATTTTTAATTTGCTATTTTCCATTTGCTTGCCTTCGTCTCTGGCTCTGGTTCTTGGTGGGTAGTATACTCTACTGACCAGTCAGGTGACACACACAAATATGGAAGTGTGTTTGTATGTGCAGGTGTGGTTTGAGGAATAGGCTTTTTGTTTATTATATGGCCTCTGTGCTCCGGCTCTCAATTCATGTGGCAAATGTTGCACATTTTGTGCCAGTTAATTGCTAGTTGACTCATAAATTTCAAATATTTGCCAAAATGAGGCCACCCTAGGGTTTGAGATCGACCTTAGAATGAAGAAAATTTAATTGCAAAAAATTGACCTCAATCTGTATAAGTTTCTGGCATAAGGAAATTAGATGCTTTGGGTCAATAAGTTTGGTGGCAGAAAATGCTAACGGGAGTCGTGAAAACTGTCCATTAAAATCGCTCAGGATACTTTTAGAAGTCGCTTAGCACAAAATGGTAATTCAATAAAACGCTTTGCTATTGATTGAAAAGCACTTTAGAAATGCTTAAATTTTGTGAGGAATTTATTAACGACCCTTTGTTGAGTTGTTTGGAAGTTGCTGTCCAAATAAGAACCATTTAAAAGTCGCTCAGAAATTTCTTCTTCTCTTCGATGCTTTAAAGCTATTTGCTTCATTCTTCTAACTATCTTTATATCAAGCTTAAGGCTAAAATTTGTTAATTTGTTACTTACCACATCGATGAGCTGTGACAGTTTTAGACCCATTTTGACCGTCAAACGATCCGAATTGTTGCCCACAGGTCTGATGAGGCGATTGTAGTTGCTGAGCAGATCGTCGTAGAGACGCTTTGCATCTGGGTTGGCCAGGCCGCCGGTGGCAAAGTGTAATGCTATGAATACAGCTGCGAATAGCACGCTACCCATCTTAGGCCAGGTCCAACCCTGTGGAAAGAAAATGGAAGCAGAAGCAAATGCATGAATTGAAATGTATGTACGTATATATTTTAAATGCAGTCGTAAACTTTGGAGAAAGTGTCAAAAGTAGAAGACAGCGCAAAGCTCCCACATATATCTTTTTTTTCTTTTGGCCATAAACACCATTTAATCTTTGGCTCAGACACTCAAGAGTGAGCCCTGTGCTGGGTGGCCTCCACACGCCACACGAACACAAGCTGCAATTGTTAAGGGACATGTCTGGCAAAAGCTCTCTCTCTCTCAGCATGTTGCATATTTCGTTGAGTTTTTGAACAAAAAGTGTGCATTAATTCAACTGACACCCATCGTGTAATGAAACCAGGCATTATAATCCTTGCCCTAGCCTGTGTGGACCGGCAATTATGAAAAGTGCACAATGTCATCTTACTAATATGTACTATAAATGTGAAAGTTTGTATGTTTGTTCCCCAATCACGCAGAAATGTAGGAATGTATGAAATTTTGAATGGTCATGAGCATTAAGGATAAGTGTAATGAGAAGTCAAGCAACTTCTTTCTAAGCAGAGCTGAGAAGAATGCAACAGGTAAGCCGTCAAGCGGAACAAACAGCTGCACAAATGTCAGAGCAGGCGAGCAATCGAAGGCAGCAATTTGCTAAACACATTGCATAACCTCTAAGAATCTAATACAATCGCAAGCGTGGCGCGATAAACAAGTTGAGCAGACAAGCAACGAGCCAGCAATTCGATTTGCAAAAACGAGCTGCTGGCAGCAATTCGATGCACATCACACCCCAGAGAGCTTCTGAGACTGCGCAACATTCTTAATTGTGGCGCGATGAACAAAAATATGGAGTGGCAATAAACAAGCGAAGAAAATGTCGGTCAAACGCCGGCACATTTAGCTCCGGAAGGGGATTGCTAATAGAATCCCAAGTGGTGAGACAGAATCAAAAAAGAAAAAAAGCCTTTCGAAATCGCAGACCACAAAAATTCGTAAGCGTTCGAGATAGTCATACGCAAAAGAAAAGAAAAAAAGGGGGGGGGAAAGAATGGCACGAAAAACGCCGCAGACAAAAAAAAAACCTTTGCATTTGCCAGAGCTAGAGATGGGCGTACATCGAAGACTACGCGGGACTCCGGAGTGACCAGAATGACCTAACATCGTTGTGATTGCTTGATATTATGTTAGAATTAAAGAACTAGACTATTTTTATATTATTTGCAATTTAAACAATCCTCATCTTATTAGTCATGGGATCGGGCAATATATTTGTCCCGATGACCATCTCTAATTTCTCTCTCTCAATATTGTGTATGTGGGAAAGGGAAGGGGGAAAATGAGAGTGTCCCAGTTTGCTGCAAGAATCCAATTGGATCTTATGAGCTAGCCATAGCTGTTAGGTTTTGTATAGGATTTCGTTGTTGGAATTACTCAGACAATATATTTGCAGGTTTAATACATTTAAAAGGTGGAATTTTTTGGCGGGGCGGGGTCACATCACACCCACAACGATCCAATATGAATCTTAAATAAAAATTTGTTTTAAAATATTGTTGGCTATCACTTTGCTGTGTAGTCGTTGCTCATATATAATTACATCTACATACATACGTATGTGTTTTGCTGCTGCAGTAGCAGTCCAGATATATTGAATTTTCGTTTGGTCATATCTTTACTACCGTTCATCCGATCTTTACCATTCTTTTGGCGGATCGATAAATAATCCTGATTACTAAATATGTCCAGAAAGAACGAACCAATTTGCGGGGCCGGGAGGGGGCGTGGCAAAAATTGAAAATAAACTTGATCTGCCTGCAAGTATAAGAAGCATAAGTCCCATACATGTCACACCTCTATCTCTTACCATCTCTGAGATCTGTGCGTTCATACGGACAGACAGACAGACGGACATGGCTATATCGACTCGGCTGTTGATGCTGATCAAGAATATATATACTTTATGGGGTCGGAGATGCTTCCTTCTGGCTGTTACATGCTTTTGCACAAACCTATTATACTCTATGTACCTTTGGTACAGAGTATAATTATTGGAAAATTTTGGCAGGCCATCCTTCATTTATACCTAGCGTGGCCGCCAAAAGACGCATAATAAAACGAAAGCGAATAAAATCTGAAAATATTATAGCTGTCGGGTCACGAAGCCCAAACAACCTAATCATTCATTCGAATTTGGCCCCGTGGTTCAACTTAACTTAGCTTAAATTTATTGTTTTGATTTGATTATTGCCCACGGTGTCGCTTAGACACAACCATGCACAGACAAACACACACATATAGTTACTTTGTAGGCGGCAGCGTCTGAGCTGATCGCATACTCTCGCTCTATACATAAGTTAACTGTAAGTCTCACCAACTCTCTTCCTTTCGCTATTCCTTTATCGCTTGCATTTGGGCAGACGCAGCAGCTTCGACATCTGCCTTGGAGGGAAAGGGGTAAAATCAGAAATAAAATCAAATGGAGTATCGTTCTATAGGTGTTTGGGTGTTCCGATTTCATTTCTGGCAATATTTTTAAGATCATAGGGAGGGGGCTGACTAATGGAGGTGGAAAATTTAAAAAATGCCAAATGGGAAATCGTTTAAAAAGTTCCATAGGAAGTACTCCTACAACTATTTCTAACATTCTGGTCAAGTTACGTTACAATTTGAAAATTTTTAGATGTAGCTCCAATACAAAGTAAAAAACTTACAAAGTGAAACACCCTTGTCATAGAACTCGGAAAGCTTTAAAAATAAAACAGAATAATGGTATCCGAAGCCAGGATCTAAGTCTGCCTAAGTATGCGCTAGAAGCGCAATAGTTTTTGTAAAGCACTGAGGCGTAGCAATTGACAGAAACCTTTAGTTCTCTCCCTCTTGTTACATGTTAGTCCCATGTTCTATGACAAAATTGAGAACATTTCAAATTAATAAATAGTCAGCAAATAATTTGTGGCACATTCTACGCAACGTTGACAGCCAAAACAGAAAGCAAAAAACCAAAATGTGGCCCAAACTTTGTGTGTGTGTGGAAAAATAAATAATAAATAAATATAAATGGTACATGAAGGGAAATGAAAATGAAATAATCTGCCAACTAAGAGGCGCATAAATAGCCAACGAAATGACATTCATATTCGTTGTTTATGGCGGATATTTTCGTGTGTTATTGTTTTTGTTTTAGTGTTCGTGCGGTCAGTGACATGTGTTTCTGGTGTCTGCACGTTGTTGTACTTGATTTGATTTATTTTGAAGACACAAACTCACACACACACACAAGCGTTTTTATTAAATCAAAGCACACACAATTTACACACAGAATTAGCATAATTAATTCAACACCTCCAACTCACGGCAATGCTTTTTAGGGAGAAATATGTCAAAACTCATCAAGACACTTGTGGCCTTTAAAACTATGTTTTTCCACATAGAAACATTTTTGCCACAAACTTTTCAGCCTCCTTCCAAGTGTGAATGAGTGCGTTGTAAGGCAACGGAAAAACTTTGACTTAAAAGTTTAATAAAAATCTTGAGTTCAGAGTGCGGGAAAAAGAGTTGGCTGATAAAATAAAATTACGCAACTGAAAATTGCATTTTTTTTTCTTGGCAATCAATTAAATTCTCTGCAAAGAAGTTTTACTTACAAAGTTTTGATATCCGAATGTTTGGTCAATGCTATAATAGAAGAAATATAAGAATAAATTTCCCAGACCGATAATAAAATTCTTATTTTCATTTTCAAAAGTTCGCAAAATTAAGAAGAAACTAAAGCTACATTTTGTGGTGCCAAAGTTTTAACAAACTTGCTAGAACTCAGTTATCTTACTGTTAGGATTGTAGCAAAAACATTACACAAGACAAGCAAAATTAATCGGTTTTCGGCATAGTTATAAGAAAGTTGTTCCTAATTCTAGATGATTTCATCGCTTTGAGTGATCATCAACCTTTCTCGATGCTTTCCTCTTCTCCACCGTCGGTTCTCCTTTAAATATCTTTGGCGCTGGCAGGGTACTCCCGAGTCCGTCCAACAGGTTCCATTCCATTGCCTTTTTTTTGCCATACTCACGCTCGTCTTAGTAGCTCGGGTTCCGTATTTAGTAAGGCCAGAATATGTAGAAGATGCGTCGTGAAAGTTGTTATTTTCAAGTGGAAATTCCCGATAGGACACTGGCATTACGTTAGACTTGGATAGCCTGATTTTGAAACGAGCATCGTCAAACAGCTGACAGCATCCCAAAGGCACCTTTAGGCTTTTCAAGACGCGATTTACATCAAGTTTCGTCCCTCCATCAACAGCGACAACGCTTCGCAGGTAACAGGATTGCTGAATTTATTGGCTGTTCGTTCAAAACCAAAGCCTGGGATTGTACGTAACGGATGCTGATTGCCGATTTAGCTATTTATTTGGGTTTCGGAATGGAAAGTCTATACGGTAGACATTTTCGGGTGAACTCTTCAACTATATTTTTCATGGACAGGAACCAATAATTTCTCTTAAGATCGTTAGTAAACTTATCCGCAGCAAGATGACCTAACATTTCAAGACACTTTCTAATCAGTTCATTCTGCATCTGGGCTGGTGCGTACTGGCAGATTTCCCATCAGAATTCTTTCGATAGACCATCGGTCATTTCGAAACCGGGGACTTCAGCCGTCTCCAATTTCGATCGCAAATTTTGCACATCTTAATCTCGCGTCTGTTTCATTTGCAACAATAAATCAATATCCTCTGGTGTCGACAGGTCAACATGTCAGTCAAATCACTAGGGTTGCGAACCTCCTCAGAATCGGTTATTTCGGTAGACTTACGCACAAAACTAAGGACTTTTCCCATACTTAGCGTATTTTTCTCTCTACTCGGTCACTGGACTTCATAATACAAGGTGGGCCAAAAGAAGTCAACCGATGTTGTTTGTCGGTGTTGAATGCTCCGTTCTGTTGGAACCACATGTCCTCCAGTCCTAGTTCGTCCAATTGCGGCAGAAAAGACGCGCACCGTCCACTGTTGTCGTTTGACCAGCGGCGTTCTCGGAAAAAATGGCCCGATGACTCCTCCAGCGTGAACAGCGCACCATGCAGTCACTTTGAGCGGATGTAATGGCCCCTCATGCATCACTCGTGGATTTTCGGTGCCCTAAAAGTGATAGTTTTTGCTTGTTCACGTACCCGCTGAGGTGAAAATGAGACTCATCGCTCATTATGATTTTGGTCGAAAAGTCGATTATTCACGATTATTCCGCGTTCTTGGGGAGTATATCGATCCATGGCTTCTTCACTTGTATTCATGACCGTCAAAATAGCGACGCATAGTTAGCGACGAATTTGGAGCGGTGGAATGTGGAACACAAAGGAAATTTTTATTTTCCAATTTTCTCTTGATTGCAATGATTAATCCAAAAACTTTAAATACAGAAATGTTAAGAATTGCGGAAACTATTGTTTTATTTGGGTTGTGGTTGGTTTCGAGCCTTATACTTAAAATTTAAGTGTTGAAGTTTGGTGCACGGGATCAGTAAATGTGGTCACACTGGGCAGCCTTGCCAGAGCGACCAAAAAATAGGCGCGTAGGAAAAATTTAATTTTTTTCAAAAAACCCTCCACATGATTTTAATGAGTGGTTGGAAAGATGCAGATTAATTTATAGTTTAATCTGTCATACCGTCATTGGGCTACGCGAGCTCTAAATATTAAAATAATTTTGATAAAAAATACCGTATATCGATAGGTATTTGAACTGGTTCCGATATGGAGCTGGTTTCATTTCTGGCGCGGTCTGAATAATTTTTGAATTACCGCACTTAGACCTCCTACAAATCATCACTTTTCTCCCAAACGCTCCACATGATTTTGATCTAACTTTTACTAAAAATCAGCCAAAACCATAGCGAATACGAAGGTATACCGTGCAATGCGCTACGCGAGCTGTAAGTCGAGAAATTAGCGAGCATTTGCAAGCCTATGCAAATCGGGTGCAATTTGTATGGGCCGGCATGGTAGGTGGTCCCACAAAATTGAAGATATCTCGAAAACGCTCCACATGATTTTAATCTAACTAAAACAGGCAAAACTATGGCGAATACGGGTATAACGTGCATAGCCCTACGCGAGCTGGAAGTTGAGATATTTTCAGTTTAGTGGAAAGTCAATAATTTTCAACACTTAAATTTTAAGTCCATAAGGCTCGAAACCAACCCCAACCCAAATAAAACAATAGTATTTAATCCAATTTCACAGCAATTCTTAACATAAAAATTAAAAATTATAAATTATAAAAATTAAAATAAAAAAAAAAAAAAAATTTAAAAAAAAAAAATTTCTATATGTTCAAAATTCAACTTTTTTAAATTTTTATTTTGACGGACATCTTGTATTCTACATCTGTCTAATCCACAAATGTCAAAACAGATCTGACTTTGGCGGCTATTTGTAAAAATAACCCACAAGATTTCACGGCGTCACACGGTTACAGCTACAGGGTCCACGAAGGTTTTACTTACCCACAAGATTTCACGCCGGTCTTAACGGAGTCCTTAACCACGTTTTGTCGGGACCAAATCAATGTAACGATTCATGAAAGTTAAACAATTTTGCAGCAAAACTGTATAAAGATACTGTTTAAATTGCTTTACTTCAATTTAAAACTTAACTTCCCCCCCTTTTGGTACTGGCATTGCACACAAATTGCCAAGACCCCTGAGTACATACAAACTCACTTAAATTCAAGTATATTCTAGCCATTGGCCACGATTAGTTGCAGCAAAAGCAATTGCTATTAGAAGCACTCCCCTGGATCCAGCATTATGTGCACAAGCAGGGCAAATTATTATGTAATTGCAGATGCATACATACATATATTTATTTATATACATTTATGTAATACTCCGTAAGCATCCGCTGCACTTCATTTTATTAGCACTTGTTGGTCTCAAAATCTACTCATCCTCCATTCACCGACAGACAGCCAGTGGAATTGTGCACGGGCAGCATAAAAATAATAATAATAACAAAAATAACTGACCAAACACTCTGGCCATAAAGCGTGTAGAGAGAGAGAGAGGGAGACTCGACGTACAACATTGAATGCACTCGACGTGCACAAAACGAGTTCTACCATTTCAATCACTTCCCTGGCCAAAAAGTGGCATTAAAAACACTCGTAAAGAGCAAAGGGGGGCAGGGGCAGGGGTGGGGATTCTTGTTGTGCAACGAAATTGCTGCAAAGGCAGCAAATATTGAAACAGAAAACTATTTGTTAGCCAGCCGTCAATTTGTTCGTAATGAGCTGCATTTTGGTTGCTGTAGCACAAATGAAAATGTCTTTCAGCATGGTAAATATTTTATGTCATTTTTGTGGACGTCTTTTGTGAGCTCTTTTGCTCTCTTTTTGTTTACCATTTTTAAGCGCCAGTAAATTTTTTAGTAGGCAACCACAACAAGAACAGCGAAACAAAGTGAAGGCCCTGACGGAAACGGCGTCGACGGCAACGAGCCTGGCGAGTCAACTTCCGTTTGTGCTGTGTATGAGCGAGTGTGTGTGTGTGTGTGTGTGGGGGGGGCTTGCAATTTTCCAGTTGAGTTCGTTTTTCATTTCCGTGTTATTTGTTTTGCATGTTACTCAGTCTCGCCTTTTGTTGCCTACTTTTTGGGGCTGCCTGATATATTAACATGGTCGCAGCTGCCATTTTTTTTTTTTTTGTTGTAATTGCTTTTGTCTCTCTGTACATTCTCGCACTTTTGTAATTGAATTTCATTTCAGTTGGCCAGAAAGAAAAGAAACAAATATTGCTTGAATGAGTAAGTTCATATGCTGTTAAGTCGCTAGAGCCAGATGAACTCAGTCTTGGATTTCATTTTAAGCTTTGCATTGCCATTTCGTACAACTTGACAATTTTTTACTATACTTTTATGATGTTTCATCTGTTTTACGACCTCCAAAGGAACTTAAATTAAATTGGAGGAGGGAAAAAAACTACAAAAAACGAAAACCCATGACCAAGAGAGACTTGAACACAAATATTCGAAATCGAAAGATATGTAAAAAGTGAGAAAAAAGTAGAAGAAGCAGAAAAGAAATGCAAACAGTAAAGCAGAGAAGAAAAGTAATCATCTGAAGTTATTTTGCCATAATTTTTGTTTTTTTTTTTGAATAAAAAGTTGTGGTTTTTGCTTGTGGTTTAAAAAAAGGGCATCCAAATATCGAGTCTGTACTTCAATTTAATAACAAACTGATTTGCAAGTAGTAGAGCGCGTTACAGTTAGAGCGCGGCTTATGCACATACAATTGAGCGAGGAATAGCAAATGTACTATACTTTGTGTGTGTGTGTTTGTGTCTAAGCAACACTGTGGGCAAAATGCAAATCAAAACTATGAATTTTAACTAAGTTTAGTTGCTTTACGGGATTTATTATTTGGTTAGGTTTTATTTGGCAGCTGGACCCGACAAACATCTTAGTGAATTGTCATGATGGAATATGATCTGTCTAGTGCGGTAGTTTTTGCGAATTTCTCGGATGACTTCCGTCAAACAAATGGTCGTATACCACTCAGAATCGACCGTCCTACGTGGCTCAAGCGGAACAGTGGCCATTTGCTTCGCTGTGCTTCGTGCGCGAACAACTTTTGTGGGATTTGGCTCGTTTTGGAACACCCACACGGGCGGGTGTTGTTAAGTTTCCGGCTCATACGCATATATACATGACCACTAGTGACTTTTGCAGCACCTCGAGCGTTTTTTCAGCATTTCTCTTCACGAATCCACAATATGACGTTATGTGAGCGATTGTCAAACTATACGGAATCCAACGCGAACAAACCTTTTCTACGGTCTTCAAGAAATTCGTCGCTGAGCGAACTACGACCACGATTGAATTTACTATACCAGCGATATCAGTTGGCTGGCAAACACACAAAAGCACAGACAATGGCCGCATTCAGCAGATAAATCTGATTTAAGATTTGTGATTTACGATTAACGATTGCCGATAAGTCTCTGCTGAATGGCATTGATTGATATTCTATGGCTTTTTTACTTTTTAACAAAAAACAACCTTTACACAAGTTAACTTCAATACGGACAATAAATAGACAATATTATGTGAATGATTGCAAAAATCTAGGTTGATCCAGCAATCGGTTACCAATCATACATATTGTTCGATTGCTTTTCGACAATCATGATTGTTAAATTTACCAATCGCAATCGGCAATCACTTCATTCAGCAAATCGGGAGGTGGCGCCGGCCTTCATCGTGCCTGCAAGTATAAGAAATACTCTTGTTCCATATTCGTCCAACCTTTATCTCTTACTATACTCTGAGATAACTGTTTGTACTATACGGACGACGTAAAGACAGACAGACGGACGGATAGACCGACACCTTTGGCACAAACTAAATATACTCTGGTCATCCGATTTCGGTCCATTTATTAGTTGAAATCTTATTGATTTTTAGAATAAATAAAAAAATTTTGGGCTTTTTATTATAAAACAGATGTGTTTTCATAAGTCTGGATGACCATCGTCAATTTTGGCGGTTTACTTCGATTTTCGTTGGCCTTTTTTACGACAAATGCAGCTTACGGTGTCAAAGTATCAGTTTTTTTTTTTGCTTATGTTGGTACTCATGTCTCTCACTTATGCCGGACAAGCTCGGCCATTTTGAATTGTTGACAGCTGCTTTGCTTGCACCTGTTTTGGATCGTCTTCGATTTGTACCTATTCAAAAAAATGGATCAAAGAACCTGTATCAAATTTTGTGTGAAAAACGATATTAAGTGCGCGGATGCATTCCGAATGTTGACTGTGGCATACGGAGAAGCTACCTTGGACCGAAGCAACGTTTATCGGTGGTACAAAATGTTCTGAAAAGGCCGAGAAGATGTGAACGACGAAGAGCGTGCCGGACGCCCGAGCACAAGTGGAGAAAATGGTATTGGCCAATCGTCGAATCACCGTTAGAGAAGTTGCTGAGGACCTAAACATATCGATTGGCTCGTGCCATTCGATTTTTATCAATGATTTGGGCATGAGACGGGTCACCGCGAAATTCGTACCAAAATTGCTCAATAGCGACCAAAAACAGCATCGCATGAACATTGCTAATGAGATGTTAAACTCTGTCCGCGACGACCCAAATTTGCTCCAGAGGGTCATAACTGGTGACGAATCGTGGGTTTATGGTTATGACGTGGAAACCAAAGCTCAATCATCTCAATGGAAGCTGCCGCACGAACCAAGACCGAAAAAAGCGCGCCAAGTTCGGTCGAATGTGAAAGTTTTGCTGACAGTTTTCTTCGATTGCAGGGGCGTGGTGCATCATGAGTTCTTGCCACAGGGAAGAACGGTCAATAAGGAATATTACCTGCAAGTTATGCGCAATTTGCGCGAAGCAATCCGCCAGAAACGCCCGGATTTGTGGAAGAACAAAAATTGGCTTTTGCACCACGATAACGCCCCCGCATCACACATCGTTGCTTGTGCGCGACTTTTTGGCCAAAAACAACACACTAATGATGCCGCAGCCACCGTATTTCCCAGATCTGGCCCCCTAAGACTTTTTTCTTGTTCCCTAAACTGAAGAGGCCCATGAAAGGACGACGTTACGCTACGCTTGACGAGATAAAGACGGCATCGAAGGAGGAGCTGAACAAGATAAAAAAAAATTTTTTTAAGTGCTTCGAAGATTGGAAAAACCGTTGGCACAAGTGTATAATATCTCATGGGGATTACTTTGAAGGGGACAAAATAGATATTCATGAATAAATAAATAATTTTTGAAAAAACACAATAGACCAAATTTCTAAGAGGGAAGGCATTAGCAGAAGACTTGTCACTAAACACTTCCGCCGGCACTAAGGGCGCACCAGGAGATTTTTTTGTAATGTGGTAAATACCCCAAAATGAGATTTGATAAAATTTCAAATCGAAGAAGGCTTTTGTTTTGAGGCTACTGAAAAATCTGACAAAACTTATTCATTCTGTTGTCTGAACTGGCAGTGAACAGTTCTCTTATTTTCTTTTTTGCATATTTTTATAATTTTTAATTTCCGAGAGACGGGTCTAACGTTCCAATGCTGAAGTGAATAAGATGGAGCCGAAATATTTAAGAAAACTAAAACCAAAATACGACATTGCATCGTCTTCGGTTTCACCTGCAGCTTGATTTCTTTAGTAGCATTGGAAGCCTTGATGACTTCAGAAGTCTTGATAGCCCCGATAGCGTCAATATGCTCCTCCATAACAGTCGTCTGCTTAATGGATGGTTTGACCTGATTGATAAACTCTACTTTATGCTCTAAAGCGACCATGGGCTTGGGCTCAGGGGCAGCCGGTTGTGGCTGCTCTTTGTTCTTAAGACGGGTCAAGACATTAATATTGGCCGAAAGCTATTTTGTTTACTATATAGCATAGCTCGCACAAAACTGTTAACCATTTTTTCAATGCGACCCGCCTCAGTGAAAAAACGTAAACAAACGCAGCACAAGCGGTCTCTCTTGAGCGGAACACTTTTTCTCGCACGTAATGTGTTTTTTGTTACGTGTTCGGTTGAACAAAACAAACGAGTTTGTTTTTCGGCAGCCTCCGATAGCAAATGTTTCAAAGTTTGAAGGGGACAAAATGGATATTCATGAATAAATAAATAATTTTTGAAAAAACACAAAATTCGCGATACTTTTGAGCACACCTACTTCAGTACTGAATACTCAGTACTTAGTACTCGACCAAAGTACAACACTTTACGCCCACACCACATAATATGCCATGTCAGCGTGACGCGTGACGCTGAAATCAAATTTGTTCTTTCAATAAAATCTTTCGTACTAAATTTATAAGTGTTTCACATAAAAAAGCTTACACTAAATCTTGCTCATATTTATAACCACTTGCTGGGTAGCGAAAGTGCTCTGAATTCATTTAAAAGCAAGCCAAAATGATTTCATCTTCTTGAAGATTATGCTGAAGAGCCATAAATCCATTTTCAATGATTAATTATTGTCAGGCTGCAAATAGAAAAGGCAACCCTTATAAAAAAAAATATGCTTTGGTGCTGTCAGTAAACCAAAATTGATAGTCCCACTGTTCCAGCTAACCTTTTGCCTACTTTTATTCTGCCTCAAATTGAAACAAAGCCTGGCAACTCTGGGACTACAGTGAAAGCTGTCAGGGTCATGTCAATAATTCAAAGGTGAAACAACATTAATCAAAATACAAATAACAGCAAGATTTCAGCACAAATAATTGGCCTGTAACTATGTGTATGTGTGAAGGACATTGACCCTTGATAGATGAAATATACCAAAGATTTATGAGTTAATTAAATTGGCATTATTTTGATTAGCTTTGTCCGGAAACGGAAATCACCGTTTAAGTTTTAAGGCCCTAAATGGTGTTAAATTGGGTCACTTAAACGAGCGAGGCGAAAGGAAATGGCGACTGTTGCAGCCCCGCTTGGTAGTCGTAACTCATTCATAGCTCATAAACGGTGCTAATATTGAGTGTCGATTTTCCACCATGCCAGGCCAGGACATTGCACCAGCCCAGTGAGCCGTGTCTGTGTGTGTGTGTGGCTGAGTGTGTGCACAATGCAGCTGTTTTCCCACTTTAGTTTTTTGTTGCATGCGACCCGCTTTTTGTCTCAACGTCGACAGCGACGAGCCACAGCAACGGCAGCTGCTGCTTCATTACGGGAAGTCCTGTATCCTGTTAATAGTTTAACATAAACTGTGGTAAAAAGTGCCGACCCACCGCACACTTTATTGATTATCGCCTGTCAACGCCGTTGGCCAGCGCCACTAAAACACTTAACTTGGCTGCCTCGGAAGTTGACATACTTAAAAAAAAATGTATAACACCCAACCAGCTGCTGCTGCTGCTGCTGCCGCCGCTGCTCACTGGCATAGAAATCTAATGTTGGCCCACAAAATTTCTTATTGAAAAATTATTATGGAATATAAAGGCCAAGCTAACTTTAATTTTAAACGGAAAATAAAATCACAACTTGGTGTTGAGCGAAGTGGGAAACGAATTGTTTGAAAGTTAAGTTGGTTAATAATTGGAGGTAGGAACTTTCTTTATGGGCCGTACAATTTGTTTGAGGGGACCAATGCGAAGCAAACAAGATAGTTCAAAAGAGAATGCAGTTTAATGACCCTTCCCAGACTGCAATCCGTCCTTGATGAAGACAACTCATCCATAGGCTGGGTTCCTGGATGGATTTTTGGCATTTGTATCGACTTGCTGATCTCTTGTCTCGTAATACGAATTTGTGAAAGACTTTTGCTTAGAATCTCTAATAAAGTAGACCGGAACGGAGGAAGATAGAGAGCGTGCCTTCTCTCATATAAGTTTTTTCCAATCTATTTGGCGACCTTTCTAATTTTTAATTAGAAATTAGTTAGCTGGCTCGAGGTCAAGATTACAGTTGTGTACAAACAATTATATATCTCAGAGTATAATGACTCTATTGGAATTTCAATTTCATTATCATTATCTTCAAAGCAACAAATTAATTCCATTTGCTAATGTTTATTTGAACCTCATCTAATTACTTAAGCTTACTACAAAGTTAATGCCATTCCACTGGCAGCTTCCTCCTCCTCCTCCTCCCCAGATTCCTCTCAAAATGCAAATAAAATGACGCATACATTCTACAAGTATTTGGAATCTTTTGCTAGGTCGTTAAGCAAAGTGCAAGAGACACACGACACACACACACAGCAATAACTTTTAACTTGATGCGCATTTGTTGGTTGCGTTTTCTCTAGTGAATTAGATTTAAGTACCAGGTGGTCGGGGGTCGGGGCGAGGGCGAAATATGACAAGCTGAAGCGTTGAATAATTTGTCAGGCAGGAAGATGTTGTGTTTGTGTTGTTGTGCGGAAAATGGCGTGTGTTGATTTTATGGCATGGCTTCGTCTCCATTTGCAGTTAGTGCATCATTTGTATGCATTAAAGATAAATGGGAGCTGACATCGACACAACATAACACCTGCTAGGGCCACACCCACTGCCACCCCCCGCGAGACATTAAACTTGTGGCCATTATGTGGGCGTGGCATGTAAGTATAATATCATCAGGATCATAATCAGCAGCAGGGCCACTTGGCACTACTAACGTTGTTTGTAGTAGTTGTTGCCTGCCTGCCTGCCTGCCTGCTGGCACTTTTCGCCGGTTTGCTGCACATCAAAGGCGCCGCGTAATGAGCAGCTTTTCCATTCACCCACCCGCTTGTCGTACCATCCGTATCGTCTACTAGCGCAAATTGACTTTGTCTGTGTGTTTCTGACACCTGCGGCAATTCGTTTTCATATCCCTCTGCCTTTTGCTTCAAACATAATTTAAAGCCAACGCAAAACTAGTTCACGGGTAGCTACTGGAGCAGAAGTAGGCGGCGGGGGCAACCTACATATTTTCGGCCTGTTAGTGCCGAAGTGGGCGTGGCTTATGCATCTCTCTATTTGCTTTTTGGCTTGCTGTTTCATAGCCGCAAGTCTCAACATTCTCCAGTTTGTTAGTTACACTCGGCTCAAAAGCGTACGCAAAAGCAGTTTCCCAAAAGTATGCCACGAATTTTCCGTGCTGCGTGCATGAAACAATTTTGCGCGACGACAGAGAAAAGAGAGCGCCGGAGAGTGGGTGGGGAGGGTAGTGGGGGCAGAGTCTGCCTTGTCAGCACAGGTTTTTACCTGACATAACTGGGCTATAGAATAATCAATTTGTTAAGGAAAAAAATTCTTTTGAAATTTGAAGCATTTTAAATGTCAATAAGAATAAACTTTTTTCAGATGGAATGAGCTTTAAATTCTTTCAATTTTGTTGGAACTGGCTTTTAAGTGTAGGAGTTGTTGGGACATAGTTGGGTATATAATGGATATAAGTCTTAGAAGCATTGCTCTGGGTTCTTGTTATATAAAGCATTCGCCGATTAAATGCTAGGCGTCTTCTGTTCTGTTTGTCAATTGCAAAGATGGCAGCTTGTTGTGGCTCGAATCATTTTCTCACCTCGGATCTGACTTTAGGGCAATTCTGTACTTTATTAAAAAGTCCTTCCATGCACCTCTGTAAATCAACTTAAAACTCCATGAAGAACAGTACTTGAGGGCCACCAAATCATCTTGGATAGTACCTGCTACATTATCTCACTCTTCAAAATCCATTTTTTCTTTTGATCCCCCAGAGTTTACAGGACACCAGTTCTGTGCATACACCCAGAGAAATCTACCATATATAGGAACGACTGAAAAAGGCCAAACCTTAGTTTTCTTCTTAAATGTTAAGTACGCTTGTAAGTAAAGCTAATGACGAGAGGACTATTGATCTCGACTTCGAAATTCTAGGCGAGAGTAAGCTGAGAGCGCAAGCAAATACAGTGGACGCTCGCGAATTAGAACCAGTTGGTTCCTGGGGTAGTTCTAATTTCTGAAAAGTTCTAATTTCTGGACGCATTTTTGAAATGTCGTATAAGGCAAGAAATGGATTCTTTTCTGCTAAATATGCTTCGAATGGAATGTTAATTTAAAAAAAATTAATTTGTTTTCAACATTCAAAAAAAAAATATTTTATTCATTCATAATTGAGCAAAAAAAAGGATTAAATGACTTTTATTTAGAATTATTTTTCTTTTATTATCTATAGTTATCATGCTTACTGTAGTAGTCTGTTATGTTGTTGGAAAATATATATTTTTTAAGTCCACTCAAAGACTTGTCAAAGACTCGCGACAGGCTGGGAGACCTCTGTTATGTATTCATTTTAATATAACTGCTAAAAATTATAAATTCTATTCACCTCTTTAATTAATATCTCGTGAAACCAGTCATGAAATATTCGCTACGTCATCCAATCATTTATTGAGAAGTCGTAATGCAGTGGGTTGACATATCCTTTGAAACATCTTGGTTGCTTTGCTTTTTCAATAACCAATGGCTTTAATTTTAATCAGTATTTGCTCCGAGTAGAATTGAAATGCGTTCCTTTTGTATTTTACATCCAGGGGCATTCATTTCGCAAGCGGCAACGTATGTTCTGTCTGGTAGGCAACGAAAAAATAGTCCACTTTCGTCGACATTATATATTTGTGTCTCCATTAGCTCCATATCAGTGTTCTTTGCTCGAATTCTGTGTATAAAAGGAGGAACCGCCATTACATCAGTATCTCTCCACAAATTTTTAAAAAACGAATGCCATGTCGATTTTTATATTTGGATATTTGGTGAGCCATCGCTTGCACAAAATGATTGTTCCTCCTTATTGGGAGACACTTCACCAAAGATAGTTTTAGCTTTCGCTTTTAATATTGGTCCAGTCATAGTACACTTCTTTTGCCGTTGATTTAAAAACCATTCATAAAGACGAGCTTCCATTTCAGGATATTCAGCGTTGTGCAAGGATTTATTTTTACCTCCTGGTATGTGTTTGATACGGCATTCAAGATTACCTCCTTTTTCGATTTTATATAACTGATGGCAGATTTTGCCACATTGTAATCTAAGGCTAAACGGTTTGCTTGAACGCCTTCATCGAGTTGTTTTAATATTTTTGCTTTAGTTTCCAAAGACAAAGTGTTTTCCTTACGCTTATTCGACATTTTAAACTAGTTTTCACTTAATTTTTATCCCCGAATATGTGCCTGCTTGTCCAAAGTTTGCATGTGAATGACCGAATATGAGTGCGCAGTTGGTTGAATCCCCTTTTGTATATGCAATTCGTTAAAAGGCAAACCAAAATAAAAACTCACCAGAAATTAAAAAAAAAACCCTCGCAAATTAGAACCGCGGTTCTAATTTCAGAGCGTTCAATGAAATAAAAACACTGGTTCTAATTTCTGGAAGACTCTAATTTCCGAGAGTTCTAATTTGTGAGCGTCCACTGTAATACGAAAATTCTAGATCTCAGTATTTATTTTGAAAGGACTCTACTTAAATCCAGAAGATCTATTCTTAACTTTAAAGAATTTTCAATCATTTTCTATCACTCTAGAATTTCAGACTTTCAATGCTGACATTCAAGCAAATGAATTCTTCAATGTACACATAATGAATGGAGAATGGGATCATGCTTAATACTTCTGAACCAACTGAATTTATAAGGAAGAATTTCGATCCCCAAACATAAGCGAGGTAAAGCTTCTGAAGTGCGTTTCGATATTTTTCGATAAGAAATGCCGCTCTTAAATGAACGAAGAAGGCGTAGAGTCTTCTACCGATATTGACATTTGATTTGGAAACATTTTCCACCTCATTTATGGACGGCATCCTTGCATTCTGAAATCAATTTATTTAGACGTTAGAAGAAGTTACAGTAGTTGACAGTAGTCAGTAGTAAATATGGAATCTATGTACAATGTACATTGTTTATACATACTTACACCGAGAAATCAATGGTCTTGGAGATTAAGGGCATGAGAGGTTGACCTACGATAACTGAAGCGTGGTCCATAAATAGTTATGCTATTCAAAATGGCAGGGATTCGTTAGAATTCGTGCATTCGCGTTGATTGATCTTAATTCACTCACGAAAAACGCACGGATCACGGATGTTCACAAAACTCCAAGTTTGTTCACGTTTACGTCACGTGATATGTCGTGACACTAAATGATACGGTCAAATTCATGTCACGGGTGCAAACAGAACGTTTCCTGCACACTTAGGACTAGCCTATGATCTAAAATAACCATAGCTTGCAAAAAATGCGACCAGCCTCAGCGAAAAACAGAAACAAACGCAGCATAAGCGGTCTCTCACTGAGCGGAACACTTTTTTCGCACCTCATGTGTTTTTTGTTACGTGTTTTCGGTTGAGCAAAACACACGAGTCGGTCATCCGACAACCTGTCGGCAAATGAGCAAAACACAATATGTGTCAGAGAAAGGTTTTTTTGTTTTTGTGCGTTTGGTAGGCTGTTTGTATGTGTGGACGCTCGTTATACAAGGACACACACGAGCGCAACAAACAGTCACGCATACATACGCAAAAAACAGTTTGGAAGTTTGCTCTCGGCAAAAGTGTCAGTGAAAGACAGAAGAGAAACACGAACGGAAAAAAGGTCTTTGCTCTGAGAGCAACAGAATTGAGCATAAACAGCAAACTGTATTTTGCCGAAACTTTGAAAGTGTTGAGAGTTTTCTGCTAGCTCTGAAAATAACTTATGTATAGATCAGAATAAAAAATCTAAAAATAAATCAATCTTGACTTGCTCTTGAAAGAAGAATTTTCATTCTTAAGCGCGGTTTCCACTCGCCGCAGAATATTACAGGCGAAATAGACGATGTTTCGCAGATTCTTAACAGAGTCTGCAAAATTGCTGTTATCAACATGATAACAGAAATTTGGCACTGTTATAGCGCACTGTTATAGCGCTGTTTAAATTTAAATATGCTGTTGGCAAACAAAACAAATTGGATGTTATGATTTTTAATTAAAGTGATGTTGATTAATTAATGATGTAGAATAATGCAGAACTCGCACAAAAAATATTTTATGTTCTATTTGAATATATTTTTTTAAATAAATGAAATGAAAACAAATTATTATTTTTTACTATTATGCCTTCTAGCATTCTTTAGAGTTATCGCAATGACGCCCAATTGAACGTTGTTTAAAAAGGGGTGCCGAAAGGGACAACATTATTAAATGCTTCAGTCCCTGCTGCTTAGATTGACCCATAGCAATACTGTATATTTGGGAGACCAAGCTCTCAATGGCACACAAATTCTTCTCGGCTTCTACCGTGAACTATTTTGTTTTGGTCTCTCCGCTAACTCTACTTTTTTGCACAGTCGTTTGTACTAAAAATTTCCTTCACATTGTTTTATTGTGTCTCCACCGTTGCGGTCTTGAAATAATATAGTAAACAAGTAGGTGTATTAGTGAAAAAGGAAAGAAGAGTGAAAAATAAGAGTAAAAACGTAAGTAGATAAAACAATATCCAAAAGGATGAAACACAGCGAAATCAATAGAACAGTGGGAGCCGGAAGGGAAAGGACGAGGGGCTGACAAAAGGGAAAAAAAATATATCAACGCGGCGACACAACGCGGCGTCGCGTAGAATCAGCCTGTCTTCGGTTTCCAAAACGAACTCACCACGCTGGCTACCCGCAACGTCTTTGAAAAAATGACGACGGTCACTCTTCGATGAGAAAGTCAGCCCCGACGGTGTTCCGTAGAACGGGAACCAAGGACGGGGGGTCTCGGCGACCGAAGTCCCTCTATCAAAAAAAAACGAGACATATAACGTCATATCGAAGATTTTGTATTCACAGACACTTCAATAAAATCTCAAGAATTATTGCACTAAAAACGGGAAAATTACGTTTACAAAAAATGTGTTCATGGAAAACTAAAGTATTACTAAAAATTTATTAATTGTAAGTAAAAAAAAAATATTTTGTTAAATTTTTGTTGTGTGAAACTAAATATACTGGTGTTTGGTTCTATAAAATGATCGTCATCTTTTTATTAAATAGTCTAGAACTTTTAATCAATGGCTCTGGATGCCGTCAAAGAAGGTTAATCCAATGGAACGCCACCTGCGCTACCTGTCAGGAAGCGCTTTGCAGATGGCATTTGGTGGGGCACCGGTTGCTGTCCTTCAGCGCTACCCAGACAGCCTTGCATTCCATCACTTGAAATATATAAATTTAATTATAAATAATGTTTCAACATGTAGCGGCATGACTTACCACTTTTGTCAAGCTTCCCAATCGCTCTTATCTTTCACTGCGTTTATTAAATAAATTTTTTCAACATTAGAAAAAGCCTGTGATCGTCGCTTTCTAACAGATTTTTTTTTTGGTACGCCTATGTTTGTGCTTCTTACTTACAATTCCGTGCGAAATATTGATTCGATTCGTTCTCACATAATTTCGCGCGGAATGAGGCGTTAACAGCACTTAACTCGCTACGTAATTAGTAACAGAACGTAGTGGCAATACGTAGTCTTTTTTCGTGTGAAGTGGAAACTGGTTACGGAATCGCGACACGGAAAAATTTCGCAGCTGGTTGTTTTATATGGGGTTTTTCATATCGCGGCCATTTCGCGCCAAAAAAACCGCGTTTAAAAAAAAATATGACTTTTCCTTAATTTAAATCTACAAAATTTCTTAAGTCAAGCTTAATTCATTCTTGTATTCTTTAGTTTAAATGTATAAAATTATCAAAATATTCTTGCATATCCCGACTTGTTTTTAAAACAAGGGCACTGTTTATTATCAACTGAGGCTCTAAAAATTAACATCCCGCACTTAAGAATAAGAAAGGTCTAAAGTGTAATTTCCATTTTTTTACTTAACTCACATGCTCAATAACGCTTTGTCAAGTTGCTCGGGCACTTCACCTTGGCCAACCCTTTTGCATAACTTTTAGAGCAAGTTACGACTCCCATTTCTCATACCAACTGGCTCCGTTTCCCCGAGCGCATCCTAAATGCTCCGCTGAGTGCAGCTGGCAATAAATGCTAATATTTTATTTAAAACGCTCATGCTGAAAGCAACTGCATTACAAGCTCCACACACACACACACCCCCCACACACACAGAGAGCAAACAAATTAGCTTTGTCTGTGCTGCTCTGGGAACGAGCTCCGAAGCACTTGAAATTAAATATGGCGCATACGCCGCGTGGCACGGCAAGCATTTTGAATAATGCCTGTGTTGCGCAATTCACGCATATTTGCACATCATTTGCGTTCGCTCAAGTCTCTCGCTCTAAGCCGCTTTTCTATGCCCTAACTTTGCTGCCTAATGTTTCACATGTTTCGGCTCATTTCCAACCCGTTTTCCGGCTCACACATGAGACCGAAAAAAAAAATTCTTCTTTATTTATGCAAAAATAATTTTCAAATGTTTCGCATATTTTTGGACGTTTTACTTTGTGCGCCCGGGTTTCGTACCGCACATATTCATAACCACAGGAGCGCACTGCCAGCCTCCAGCCTCCCCCTGCTGATGCGGGCCAGTCCTTTGCATCAAGAATCTAATAAAACTTTTGCCAGCTACAACCAGGTCCCGACTGCGTATTTGCTTATCATATGCAAATTTTCATGTTTCAAGTTTGAAGTTTTCTTTTTGCACCAGCAAAAAAAAAAAGAAGACCGAATACAACCCAAGAATGTTTAACAAGCTACCTGAGGGCGGTCATGAGCAAAAGTTCAAATAACAAAATTTCAGCTTTTACTTTTATCCAACAAGAAGATGGAAAAAGGGAAAAACAACCCTCCTAATGCTGGAGAATGTGTGTGTGTTTGTGTGTACAACTCTCTCTTTCAATTTGGCCCTCAGCTACAACTGCAAAAAGTAGCTTCAATTTGGTAATTATTTCTAGTCGGCAACAACAACAACAACCACACATACTTATTAGACATACAACATGATTTTTGGCATAATTTATGTAAAAAGCAATTTGCATAATTTTCCAGAAAATGCAGTCCAGACAGATGATAACCGGGCAATCATTTGAAGCTTGTTGAAAGGAAAAACTGTTTGTATGATATGCTATTGAAATTTATTTGATATTGGTACGAGTAAATGGAATATAAACATAAATTAGATGTGAAAGATTATTTGATTTTGTCCTTGAAAGCCTGGATTGAAAATCGTAGAGCTGTTTTGTATAATTTATTCCTAAAGCTAAAGCAACTAACAATTCGATGTTTTAACCGTAAAAAACTGTCAGAGCCACAATTTTCAAGTAAGAGCCTTGTTACTCAACATATGTCAAGAACTTCCTAATATGTAACTATTCTAAAAAACAAGAAAGAAAGTCGGTCAAGCCCGACTATAGTATACTCTGTAACTGTAAAGTGCTGCACATCACCACTTTCCTTATAATTCCTTTGGCAGATCGATAAATAATCCTGATTACTAAATATGTACAGAAGGTAGGAATCTTCTATCTATAAAACTGTGGGAGATATGACCTTTCTTTTACGAAAATTTACCGGAGGCTAAGGTAGTAGGGAGGCAAAATAAATTTATAAACTTGATCTGCCATGCAAGGGTTAAAGCAGGGTGATTTTTAAAATAAAATTAGAACTGCTCAATAAGTATTGTGAAAGTTTTTCAAAAATCAAGCTCTGCATAAAAAAGTTGGATATCATCTCACGGTAGCGCTCACCATTCACATGTACGTTACGATTCGCATCATCTTTGAAGAAGTACGGACCAATGATGCCACCAGCCCATAAACCTCACCAAACTGTGACTTTTTCTGGATGCATTGCTAGCTCTGGCAATGCTTCTGGCTGATATTCACTCCAAAATCGACAATTCTGCTTATTTACGTACCCATTGAGCCAAAAATGAGCTTCGTCGCTGAACACAATTTTTCGGTAAAAAAGTGGATCTTCGGCCAACTTTCCAAGAGCCCATTCACCGAAAATTCTACGTTGCGGTAGGTCGTTCGGCTTCAATTCTGGCACCAGCTGTATTTTGAAAGGCTTCACCTAAATCCTTTTTCACGTTGTTGAGTAACAGAGGCCCAATTGCTGCGAACGACGACGAATCGATAATTGATGGTCATCATTAACTTTGGCCGATACAGCTGCGATATTTTCTTCAGTTCGCACTCTACGTAAGCGTGTTGGTGGTTTAATGTCCAACAATGTAAATTTGGTGCGAAATTTAGTCACAATAGCCCGAATAGCCGCTTCAGTGGGTCGATTAAACTGACCATAAAATGGAAGAAGCGCGCGATGAACTTTCTTAAGGGGGTCTTCTCATTCAAAACCCGTTTTTTGGACCCTTTTTAAAAAAATTCTTATTTGAAAACGCAAAGAATAATTGAAAACTTTTTTATTTTTTGTATTACAAAAGGTTCAAAGTAAATAAAAAATTTTTTTGCCTCGATACGAGGGCTGTTCAAAAAGTAATGAGACTTTAAAGTTGGTGGTGAAAAAAAGGTGTCGTCACGGCGGCCACGATTCCGGGTCTCGGAGCGTCCGAAATGAAAAAAAAACGGGTTATAATCAGTATAGATGTTATTCTCGGCTGAACCTCAAACTTAATTTTGTGATTTTTTGACAAAATGGCGGCCATTTAAAAAAAAAAATTAATTTGGGCTTTTTTGTAGTTTAGGTAAAAAAAAGTAAAAAAATTTTGTAAAATTATGGTCGAGGTTCAGCCGAGAATGGTGACAATTCTGCGTCGATTCCACTTTGTTTCATGAAAATCGGTTCAGTTGAACTGGAGATATCATGGCCGCCAGTTCGAAAAACGTGGTTTCGAGATAAACGCGTTTAAAGTTTGAAGTAATTTTTGGAAAAAAAAAATCAAAAAATGCTTAAAATGTTTAATGCAGTTGAAGAGCTGACAATTCTCCGTCGAATTCACTTTGTTTCATCAAAATCGGTCCGGTAGAACCGGAGAAAACTTAACGCATAGGTCAAAATACGAGGGTTTAAAAAAAGTTGCTCAATGAGAAGACCCCTTAACAGAGCACGCATTTTGATAATAAAATAATGAAAAAAAAGTGAAAAAAAGGTACTAATAATTTGCAAGCGTTGTTCGTTTGTAAGACGATTCATGGTTAATTAATAGACCAAACTGAAGATGTTTGACAGTGAAACAAAACACGAAACGTGCGTGAGCTGTTTAAGCCAGTGTTGCCAAAAAGATAATAGCTAAAAAATCACCCTTTATAATAAACAAGTGAGCATTTTGCCACACATATCTTAACACGCCTGGTAGCCTAGTGTGAAGACTATTGCTTTCGAATGCCGAAGTCGTGTGTACGAGTCCTATTGATACATTTTTTTCGTCAAAAACGTAAAAATATTTATTGTTGTTCGAGTTCGTTAAATGGATTAAGCAGCTACAACAAGTGGAAGTTTGGAGACACATTTTCCACTTTTCCCCCCGCTTTTCTTCCACAGGATTATGAATAGCAATCATTTTGAGAGTGCGGTGTGTGTTTGAGTGTGCGCTGCTTTCAGCCAGGAGAAGCTTTGCTTTAATTTGCTTTATGCTAAATAGATCTCTGCTTCTTGGTGGGTCATTTCATGTTTACGTAATTCGCTGATTAAATTTACACCTCGGGCTATTTATGCATACAAATTTGGGCAGAGACAGTCTGCCACTTTGATGTACGTGTTCTATGTGCTCTTCTTATGTAAATTCCGAATTAAGTTGGCCGGGCCATATAAAAAACGTTAAGCAAAGTTTTAGACACCTGCGTTTGTTGGTTGTTTCATTTGTCCTAAGTGCACGAGTTGTGTGGCAGAAGTGCAACAGTTTGGCATTTGTTGTTGGATAATGCAAGTGGTTCAAGTGCTTTCAAGTGTCTTGACTTTCAAATTGAAAGCAACGGGCCATGAGTGAGATGCATTGGCAGAGCGCATCCATATCCCGTATCCATATCCCATTGTGTTGACTCTGCCATTCCCTGTTGTGGCGGAGCTGTCTGCTGTCCGGATTGCCGTTTAAAGCTCAATTGGTTTAAGTGCAAACGCATTTGAGTCCTCGCCCGCTGTTTGTGGGGGAACTCAAAAAACAGTTAGTTGTCTGAGTCCCTCAATTGCGCATTCTTACCATATTGCTGGCGATTTTGAAGTATGCTGTGGAAAGTGTAGTGGGTGGGGCGGAAGAAATTGTGTGGCTTTAAGATAAATTAACCACAGAAATGCTTAGAGCCAATAAAACTTTAATGGCCCTTGAGGGGGGTGAGAGTAATGAAGCGTCTATTGCAGTTGGACACATTTTGCTTTATTCAAAGTTAACAAGAGGGTTGCTTTTTATAGCTCTGGCTATTATGAGTGTGACCAGGCTCGATTTTGGCACTTCCATCAAAAAGTTTGGCATTCTTTAGCACAAGCTTGCTCAGTACCTTTTTTTAACTTTATATTGAATTTAACCAGTCAAAATTAGCTTCTTCTATTTTCACAAAAGTCTCTCAAAAGATATTGCCAAACGATATTGCCAACAATAGTCACGACTGCCGCAAATTGAACGACATATAAATCATATTGCTATCTTTTCCTGATCCGGTTACGAGAGTTTTGTGGGCTTAGAGCGAAGCACTTTTACGGACGGTCGACGGGGGACAAATCCAGAAAGATTATCTTTGCGACAGATTTCTTTGGCAACGCTTTTGACTTTGCAAAGTCAGCAGCTTTTGGTTTTTGCAAGACAGCCATAGCAGCAGGTGGGTTGTGAGTCGGTGGATGGTGATCGATTAGTGGCGACCAAACAGTGATCAAAACATTGACCAAATCAGTGACCGAAACAGTGACCGATATAGTGTCCGATATGTGACCAACACAATGATCAAACAGTGACCGAACAGGGACCAAAACAGTGATTAAAATAGTGACCAAATAAGTGACCAGAACAGTGACCGAAACAGTGAACGAAACTGTGAACGAAACAATGACTTATATAGAGATCAAAACAGTGACCAAAAGAATGACCGAAACAGTGACCAACACAGTGACCGAACAAGGATGAAAACAGTGACCGAACCAATGACCAACACTATGACCAAAAAAGTGACCAAAACAGCGACCAAAACAGTAACCAAAACAGTGACCGAAATAGTGACCAAAACACTGACTGAAACAGAGACCGAAAAAGCGACTAAACACAAAACAGTGACCAAAACAGTGACCAAAACAGTGACCAAAACAGTGACCAAAAAAGTGACCAAAACAGTGACCCAAAAAGTACCGACAAAACCAAAACAGTAACGAACAGTGACCCAAAAATTACCAAAACAGTGACCAAAACAGTGACCAAAAGGACAAAACAGACCAAAACAGTAACAAACCAAAAATTACCAAAACAGTGACCAAAACGTGCAAAACATGACCAAAAAGTGACAAAAAAAATAGAAAGCCAAAAGCAAAACAGTGACCAAAACAGTGACCAAAAAGTGACCGAACAAAGACCAAAACAGTAACTGAACAGTGACCCAAAAAATTACCAAAACAGTGACCAAAACAGTGACCAAAAAGTGACCGAAAAAGTGACCAAAACACTGACCAAAAAGTGACCGAACAAAGACCAAAACAGTAACTGAACAGTGACCCAAAAAATTACCAAAACAGTGACCAAAAAGTGACCGAAAAAGTGACCAAAACACTGACCAAAAAGTGACCGAACAAAGACCAAAACAGTAACTGAACAGTGACCCAAAAAATTACCAAAACAGTGTCCAAAAGAGTGGCCAAAACAGAGACCAAAACAGTGATCAAATCAGTCACCAAAAAAGAGCGTAAGCAGCGCTCTCTTTGCTTGCATTCGATGCCCAGACGTCGAGCAGGGCAGTTCAAGGCTGGGTTGTGTCGCTTTGATATCGCACACCAATACACTCTCACTTTTTAACCTCGCTCTTCTTGAACATCGCTGAATTAGATCGTTTGAATATTATATCTTGTTAGAATTATAATTGTGAAAGTGAAAGAGGCTGTAGATAGATCGAACTAAAATTTATACACTCTGGGAAAAAAGCTCTGATATTTTGATATTTACACTTTGATATTACTATTTTCTCCATTGATTTAGCGTTATATAAGAGATTCGTATATCTTAAGTGTAAAGCTTTTTACTTACTCGAACTCGGAATCTTTGGACTTGAACACGAATGGAAAGCCGTCTCAACCAGCTGCGCTATCGCACAGGCGATTCAGTACTACTAATAATGAATTGCCTAATAGTGTTCCCCAATATATTATGACCGCTGGTAATTCTCACGTTGGAATTCCCTGCCTTGGGAATAGCAAAAGGGGTAACTGAAATTTGCTGACGGAAGTTAATGAGAAGGCACGTAATCTATTGACACTGGTTTAATTTAAAGGGGCAGAGCACTGATTTGATTAGATTAATTCTTGAACAAGTGCACGATTGATTGTGTGCTCTGGCCAGAATGTTGGGTATTCCAATTTATTACATCAACCACTGTTCCTTCTGCATACAAAAACCCTGGAGCTCGTCTGTGTCCTCCTATTCTGCTTGTTCAGCAATTCCATTGCAGTTTTGAGGGAAAGAGAGGATGAAAAGCGAGTTAAACTCTATCCAATTCGAGTGGCTGCAGTTTATGCTGTTTGCGTTTTTGGTTTTGTTTGGGCCGTATGCATTTTTTGCACCAGTTAACAACTCTGTTTCAGCTGCCTGGCATTGCACTTGGCTCGCCCAACCGGAGAGTATTTGAATAATTCATGCATGCAACTTGCATAAGTCAGTTGCAACTCGTTTGTTGCTGCCGCTGCTGCTGCTGTTGCAGAATGGGATATGTTGTGATTATATAAGACTTGGCATAGCAATCATCAGTCAATAGCTCCAGGTCCTTCGACTTCAATGAGCAACCAATTGAAACCATTTTCATGCTGTTTAATTGAAAATGCCTCGGCCAGCGCCTCGGCATTTCGATGCCCGTTAAATGCTAATGAATTTTTAATTCATTTCGCTTTTTCGGCCTGAATATCCCTGTGGCGTAAAATAAAATTGCATTTAAAATGCCGCAAGGACACACGGCAGCAGGTCTGCTTTCTAAAGGATTAATTAGCTGTCATTTATTCATTTATTGATGGCATTATACAGCACTTTCCACCTACCTATGGTCAGACCAAACATTAATCAAACCAACTTTTTGCTGTTGCGCTCTATAATTGATTGAAGAGATGGCGGGGGGGACCGCGGGGGGAGCTAATTAAATAACAATGAAGTGGGAGCGGAAACATCTGTTCTACAATATCTCAATTTTCGCATCAATCAATCAATCAATTGCACAACAATCACAAAACTCGCCAAGTAATTAGTCATAACGCAGAAATCCTTGAAAACCCCAAATCTGCATAGGAAATATTTTTAAAAATTATGCCAAAAAAAAAAAAACAGAAAGCTTCTTTTTAAACAGATTCCAGCTGTTGTCCAAGGAGAGATAAGTTGGCCTGTCAAGGAGCTTGATTTAAATTTATGACTGTGTTTTGTCCAAAACACACGGCGCAGCTCAAAGAGTAGGAGAAAAAGAAATGGACTTAAGCTGATAAAAAAAGAGAAGGAGAAAAGGAGAGAGCAGCACAAATTATGATAGAAGTTTCGCCTGTGAGTGTGTGTGTGTGTGTGTGTATGGGAGGATGTGAGGGGTGGAGATAGGAATTGATTATCTGGTTAGAGGGGTAGATGGTTCGAAATGTGTGTGGAATATTAAGTTTGGGTCAAAACTGAAACGAATAGTTGGTACCGGAAAGGCAAACAAATGCTGATCAAATATCAGCACAACAACAAATTTAATTTAAAACGAATATTTGTGTTTACACTCGGAAAAAACAAACATTCTAATAACAAGAATTTACGTGTTTAAACTGAATTGAGCAGCACAACTTATAAGCCAGTTATATTGACTTCTCTTTTTCGAGTTCGAACTCTTGCTTATTCTTTAAACGAAAACAAATGCAATTCATCCTTTAAAACGCGCCGCATGATTGGTTCCACTGACGCAAAACTGTTGAGCGCGGTGACGAAAGGACACATGTGGGTTTCAGTAACATGTCAACTCAAGTCAATCGGTTGATGAATGTCAAAGTTATGCAATGTTTATGTAACGACATAAAAGATGGCTTACCCTGAACATGTCAGACGACTGACGGTTTAAGACTTAAAACTTTAGGTTATTTTTACTGATTTTTGTAAGGCTTTCGACAGTGTTTCTTATTGTATTTTGGTTTTGAAATTGCTTTTGTTGGGATTTCCCTTGGGTCAACTTAATTGGATCGTCAGTCTAGAACTCAGAAAATTGTGTTTAATAGTTGCACCTCTTATCCAATATCTGTGACCTACGGGATTCCTCAGGGCAACCATCTTGAACTATTTCACTTCGTGCTATTTATAAACGACCGGCCTAATGTAATTAGGCATTCTCGTGCAGCTACACAGAGAAAAAAGTAGGGGAAAGTTAATACCCTTGCAGCTTCCATTGAAAACAAAAAAGTTTTTCCTCAAACAAAAATACTTTTTGGACCTTACTTTTCTATGGGATAATATATTGATGTCTGATTTCGACCAAACTTCGGTGAAATTTGGAAAAGCTATAATAGGAGGTTTAATTGGTTAAATATTAAAAAAGGTTTTTTGTATTTTTTTTATAGCGATATTTTAAAGCGTGTTAGTTATTTGATAAAAAAGGTTTGTGGAGAGAGTGTCAATGGTGATAATATAAAAAGTGTTGCAATAAAAATGGACGTTTTAATTAACAAAAAGTTTTTCTCACTAGAACTATTTTTGGACCGATCGTTCCTATGGGAGCTATATGCTATAGATCATCCGATTTCGACCAAACTTTGGAAATTATGGAAAAGTATATTAAATAAGTGTCTAATCACGATAATTTGATTGCGTTTTCATTTAAAACAAAATAGTTTTTCTCACTAGAACTTGTTTTTCGACCGATCATTCCTATGGGAGCTATATGCTATAGTCATTCGATTTTGACCAAACTTGTGAAAAAGTATATAAAATAAGTGTATGCCAATGATAAGGAAGTTTTCATTGAAAACAAAAAAGTTTTTCTCACTAGAACTAGTTTTTCGACCGATCGTTCCTATGACAGCTATATGCTATAGTCATCCGATTTCTACCAAACTTAGTGAAATCATGGGAAAGGATGGTTAACTAAGAAATACGTGCTTTGGAGGCGTTTCCATTAAAAACAAAAAAGTTTTTCTCACTAAGACTAGTTTTTCGACCGATCGTTCGTATGGCAGCTATATGCTATAGTCATCCGATCCAGCCGGTTCCGACAAATGTGCAGCCTATATGTACCAGAAGACTTCGTGCAAAGTTTGGTGCCAGGATAGCTTTTTAACTGACGGGGGATAGAAACAGACTGACGGACAAAGCTAAATCAACTCAGCTCGTCATGGTGATCAAGAATATATTTGGCTTTATGTGGTCGGAGATGCTTTCTTCAATGCGTTACAAACATCCGGACAAATTTTATAAACCCCGCGTGAGGGGGTGAAGGGATGGGTCTCGCCACCCGGCTCGCTGTTTTGGTCACTGTCATCGTCACTGTTTTGGTCATTAGTTCGGCCACTGTGTTGGTCACTGTTTTGGTTATTGTTGGTCACTGTTTTGGTTACTGTTTGGTCACTGTTTTGGTCACTGTTTTGGTCACTGTTTTGGTCTATATAGCATTCTTTTCGGCGCTGTCTGCAACACATCTTTTGTTATTGACTTGTAATCAGCAAGCATGCGCTGTGTGTTTAAATAATTTTAATGTCAACATTTATGTTAATGCTCTGTTAATAAACATATGGGAAGGCTATTGAACACTTCTTTCCCTGAGAAACTGGTTTAACTTACGCTCTCGCTATATGGGCTGGCCCCTAAACCTGGCGTGTAGAAAATCTACATGCCTCATGTAGAAATTAGAAAAGTAGTAGTGGTAGTAGTAGTTTATTTTGGTATCACGTGGCTTGGTTTATAACCATCAGCCATAACTTAACATATTGAACACATTTTATAATTTTTAAATTTTAAAACAGAAACATTAGAATTTGAATTTAAAAGGAACAATAAGTAACAGAAAGAAAAAAGAAACATTTTGGTTTTTGGCTACTTAAAGATATTCATTTAAGATCGCAAGGCGGTATTTCAGCACATGTTGTAGGAATGAAGACACCATCTCCCAGTGTTCTCCGTTCAGCCAGCTTATAACCTCGATGCGTAGTTCGCCCAAGATTGGACAGACCCCGATCAAATGCGCAACATTCTCCGTTACATGAGTTTACATGCGGCCTATAGTTCAGATTGAGCATTTCACATCGAGCGCGGCATATCATGGAGATAGATTGAATTCCTAAACGATCTTGAAAATAGTTCTGAGTTCCAAGGTTGTGGTTCAGTTTTTTGTAGATGAGTCTGGACTCACATAAGGACGCTAGGTGTAGAAAGTTTTCCCACTTTCGGAACTCGATGTTTTCCAAAATCTGCTTATGAGAGGCTTCCCAGGACTCTGGACGATCAAGGTTGATATCAATGTTACAAGCAGATGCTGTGGCTTGCCATTTCTCGAACACCTGAGTTTTGTTAGCTAACATCATGCCTGCTACAATACGGGGTAATCTTTCGCTGGGCATATCAAAGACTTTTCGGAAGTATTTGAAGTTTGGAGGCAGTGTATGTGGAGCGATGGTAGGCCGGTTTCAAGGTGTATGGCGTAATTAGGAGTTGTACTTGGAAGTTTGAAAATACGTTTAATGAATATCCTTTGAAAGCGCTCAACTTCTTCATACTGGCTACACCCCCATAGTTTCGATGCATAGCACATTACAGACCTAACAGCAGCTTCAAACAGGCGAAATTTGGTGCTTGGCAGGATGAGCGGTTTTCCAAAAAAGTTTTTCCACATGCTGTTTATCGCTTTCAATTAGAAAAGTAAGCACGGCATGTTGAAAAGCTACATAAACGTAGTGGGTGGAAAATCCCTGTCAAACTTGTAGGAAAACTACATTTTCATGAAGTTTTTACATATGTTGTTTTCTCTGTGTAGTATGGAGGAGGAAAGAAACACCGTATTTAAGAATTGGTCTCTCTAGTGAGACTTACAGATACTTGGTGAGAGGTCGCTTAATTCTGTTAACGAATAAGGAAATGCTGAGATGCGTCCAAGAAAGACCAGTTGATCTTGGATAACATCTCGTTGAGGCTTAGAAATTCAACCAATCGAAAGCAAAAGAATGCCATACGTTGGGTGGAAGGAGAATTGATGCTCGGTATATCTACCTAGCTTAGAAACAATTTGTAGTATAGGGTGAAAAATGTCCTCTGAATTTGATAAAGGCGGAATTCTAGATACCATCGAATTGGAAACATCGATAAGAAATACAAGGTCTAGGAGTCCGTCCCAACTTTTACTTATGCTCTGCCTTAAGATTAAAAAACTCATGGACGAAGATGAGACTAGTTCATAGGAATTATTACAAGAAGCCCTAGAGATATGTGAAATATTGAAATCCCCAACGACCACCAAACAGTCCCGACCACCCAGCCATACTTTGTATGTGTTCGGAATGAAGCAACCCTCTAGTACTGCCGACCAACGCTGTATCAACGTTCCGTCGACGATTTTGCGACTGTCGTCGACCCACCCTTATACCTCTCACAATGTATTCGACTGACGTATTTTGCAAGGCGATGCAAGCTCAATACGTTAACGGCTATCCAGGCACGCTAGGTCGACGCAATGCCATGCAGGAACCGACATGAGCGATGCTCGATTGCCGAAATGCCATGCAGAGAAGACTCCAACCGTACTAGAGGGAAATTGAACGCTAAGTAAGAGGCAGTGTGTGTGTTTGTGTGTCGCGTGTTGGAGTTTTAACTGCAACAAATTCTATGTATGTTGTTAAATTTCAAGGAATCAGATCTATAAATAAAGTAGAGTTCAGTAAGGATCTGATGATTTGAAAGAGAAGTTTCAGAAAAAGCAACAACATTTTGCATAAAACAAACGCTGTTATGGAATATGGTCAGAAGTTGAAGGGACAGAACTGATATAAGGATTAGTATAATTCTTGAACAGGTGTACGATTGTAAGCTCCTGTCAGATTTTTGGCACCATCGCTCTGTCCATTTTTTAAGTCAGGGAGCGAAATCTTAAAGGTTGAATTCTTTCTAGTAGCTTTGAAGTTCAATTTGTTTTACTTTCAAAATGAAGTCAGAAACATTAAACTTTGTTATAATTAAAATACGATTTTTGAGGGCCTTTAAGCTTGTCCAAATTGTTAGTCGAAGTGGCGTTTAGTTTGAACTATCGAACTTCAATATTGATGTCAAGTTTGGACAATTTGTAAACGAAGCCAATAGCTGGTGAAGGTGACCGTTGGTGTAAAAGCTTTTTTAAAGGTTTCCACAAAGCTTTTATGGTTTCTAAATGGATCAACTTAGAACTTCAACTTATAATTTTCATAGATTCAAAAGGAATATTTTCAGATTTTGGACATTAATTATAAAGGTTTCATTCCGGACTTAAGGTCCTTCAAAGTCTCAAGAGTCTCAATTTTAAACTACATTAAACTGCATCAATTCCATGGTGCAAAGGGCAAATTGTAAGCAAATAAACAAAATAAACACAGACCCCACACACACACACACACAGGACGCGCTGCACAACCAACCGCACAAGCAACAACTAGCCAAATCGATTACGCAAATATACACAAAACTGAAATTCCAGTTAACAAGCGAACCAGTCAGCCAATTCAACCAATCCTACCAATCCAATGCAATGCAATCCAAAAAAAAAAAAGGAGGAAACTTTGCGGGCCTAGGATATAAATTATTGCACAACTTTGCCACAAATGCAATTTGATGAAATTTCTGGTTATAACTTCCAAGAACTTTTGCGTATTTGCTCAATTTAATGGCTCAAAAGCAGAGAAATAATCCAAGTAGCGCGTAGTTCGATTATTTAATGCAAATCCCATGCATTGTCAATCAGACGATGGAGGCTCCTCCAGTTCGCAGTTGGCAATGCGATTTTCAATTTCCAATTTCAATTCTATGCAAAGTAGACTGCCAGCCGCTTCCCCCTGCCTCTCAAATGATTGCAATGTATGCCAACTATTGACACAGAACTCTGGCACACACACACGCTGGAGATTCAAAGCACTTGAGCAAATACACCGAAAGCCGACGAGCCAGAGACAATACCCAGACTAAGAGACAAAGCACACACAGACTCGATAAAAATAAAGGTTCTGGGAAATGTTTTCGTTTGCAATTTGCATGAATTTTAATGTTAAAATAATTTTATGCCAAAAATTAGAACAGAGGAACAGTTGGCGCCTTAGGATATAAATGATAACTATTTAGTTATCCACAAACGAGTTGTTTTAAAGCGATTCAGTCCCCAGTTCAGTATCAGAAATTAAAATGTTCTAGTATAATCGCAATTACCCGACTTAAAGCGATTTTCAGTTGAAGTTAAATACGAGAATATCTTCCGCTCTACATAATATGAATGCCTGGCTGTCCCCATGCCCATGTAGTTTACTAGCGCTAATCGCATTGAACGATCTCAAAATCAAAGGCAACATAACAGCCAGATGAGACACTACTCTTTACACATACCACACCCCACCGCCCACACTCCACTCACTCCTCTCAGACCCAGACATTCGAGCGTGTCGCAAGTGCATTCAATTACTTGATGGGTCTATACAGGCATCCATACAATGTCTCTCTTGCTCTGTGCCATCGTCGCTGTCGCCTTTAATACAATTGCCATTTTTGTAAAAGTGGCAAAAAATGCAAAAAAAAAAAAACGTATAAAATTGATGGATCAAATGATGCAAAAGCATTGGCTCTGCCAGCATCCTTAAACTCAGTTCCAGACTGTCAGTCTCCCGCACCAAAGTCAGGTATGACACACCAGTGAGACAATGAGCCATGGCAGCAAAGTAAAAATGTTATGTCCCTGGAGCAATTTATACATAAATATGATTTAAAAGCCATGAGGAAAATGCTGAAGGCTGAATGTGGATTCAGTGGAAATATTGTGAAATGGACAAAAAAATTTGATCCAAAATTGCATATCCGAATTGGTTAAAAGTTATAAACACAAATGCAAACACAAATGTGCAGTAGGGGCTTAACTGCCCTCTAGTACGGCCGACCAACACTGTATCAACGTTCCGTTGACGATTTTGTGACCTTATACCCCTTACAATGTGTCCGACTGACGTATTTAGCAAGGCGATATCCGCTCAATACGTTAACGACTCTCCATGCACGCTAGGTCAACGCAGAGCCATTTAGAAACCGACATTAGCAACGCTCGATAGACGAAATGCCATGCAGTGAAGCGACATGAGCGACGCTCAATAGACAAAATGCCATGCAGAAAAGCGACATAAGCCTCAATCGTTGTCGTCACGACGCATCACCGTACAAAAAGCAACGCAAATACTGTGACTGACCCCAGCCGTACTAGAGGGTGGCTTAAGTGAATCTTTTTTAAGGGGAGACATGATTGTATTTGTCAGTTGATTTCAGGGATGCGAACCGGTTCTGTACTTAACTAGACCAAGCCTTACGAAACCGGTCATTTGTGCTCTTTAGACGAATCGATGGTTTTTTGGATACTATTAACTATTAACTATATATAGAGCTAAACGATACAGTAGACTTATAAACATTTTTAACAGGGATGCTAACCGTTCGGAAATAACAAGTGGTTCAGGTTCGGTTTATTATAAGCCTTGTTCTTAATTCCACTTCCGCAAAAGTTTTGTGATTTGAGAGACCAAATCTAGTCCGAAAACCGGTTTTAAATCACAAAATTTTTCTGGAAGTGGAATTGAGAACTAGGCTGAAGTTATATGGTATTTTAAGCCAACTGAAGTGCAGTTCCGGTTCGGTTCAGTGGTTCACTCTCAATTTCTTAAATATTTATTAAAGGCCTGCTTTCGTTGTGAATCTCCCTTAATTTCCCCCAATCTCAACTTTTAAAGCCCTTCCTTGAGTAAGCCCTTAATTCCATCTATTCTTAACCTAATATTAACTTATCAGGTCTAACATTCAGAAATGTCTTTATAAGTTCGGAAAACTATTTTTATACTCTGTACCAAATAGGGATGTCGGAAATAGTATCGACATATCGACATTTTTGTACAAAAATACGCTATATTTCTCCGAGGCGATATATCGGATATCGTATATTTTTTGGCGATTTTTCAGCGATGTTTTGCTTGCTGCGTTCGGTCACACTGCTGCGATCAACTGTTTCTTGTGGATTTTTGATGTGCAAAAAAATGCTTCAAACAGATTTTATTAGAGCGGATGCACAAAAATCACAGTGCAAATTTTGTAATAAAACTATTAAGACCAGTGGCAATTCGACAAACATAAAGGCGCTTTTAAAAGCAAAGCATAGAGATGCTTGCCTGAATTGCAATCGTAAAACGGTAAATGAAAGTATAATTGATATGGACATCCGCGAATTGATGTTCATTTGTGTGTGAATTGGCGGCTGGGTCAAATATCGAGTAATTTTCAAACGGAGCTGTTAAAAAAAGTAAACTACTTTTTGACATTTATTTAATATTTTTAAATTAACAACAAACATACTTTTTATATAAGACCAAAAGAATAATGATCGGCTGTATAGTTTGCCGACAATTCAATTCGAAAGTTTGTGTTTTTTCCAAACCTACAGACATGAAATTGAGGTACAGTGTGTAAGTGTGAAGATATAATAGCCATATTTGTTACGCGATCATTATATAAGTTCGGATCGGTTAGTTGGGAATATATCTATATCAAAAGAGTAAACTTCTTTTGTCAATCGCTTCAGTCAAAAAACGGACGACGCCGCGGCCCGTGGCGGGAGGTAATTATGAACTAAAATGACCGCTTAACAAGCTCTCGGGGACTTGAGAGGGGGAGGTAGATGCCTCTTGGTGTAGAGTTTAGACCACGGAGTGGAAAAATCAGCAACTTATTTGAGCTGTTATTCAATTTGATCCTCTAGGGTGAAAGCAGTCTTTCGGGACTGTTAAGCAAGATGGATCAGATGTAAAAACCACATCCAGAACTTTGTTCTTACAGTTTATGACACAATTCTTCTGACCAAGCGATTAATAAGCCATGTAGTCCATGAACTTATTATTTTCCAAAGTGTACATAATAAAGTCCCCTAAAACCAATAAGCAATCGGGGTCGCTCAAAAGAGAAGCCACATAATGTAGATAAAACTGTTGTTTCCAATTCGGAAACACTACGGTGACATGACAAAACGCTCACGGACAACAGGTCCATATCGAAATTAATAGATGTAAGCATCGAAATTATACTCAAAAATGATTTGGGCCTTATGTCCACATTAAATTCGGACATATTGCCCACATTTCATCGGATTTTTCGCCCAGTTTAATTTGAGATACTGCAGGGTGCAAAACGAAATGTGTGCCTCTTGCATGTCAAAGAAAAGGCGAAACTTTATAAGTTCAAAGCTTCTTCATGAGAAATGGGGCGGCTTTTAAGAGAATGTGCAAGCCGAACGATGTCCCCAAATCGCCTGGCGGACGCACGGCGATTCATGTACAGACTCTGGTAATCTGGCCGATTGTGATGTAGCGGGTAGTGTGTGTGTCTGCGATACTGCCTCGGGCTATCTGAGCTGTCTATTTTGGGAAAATTAAAAGCACACAAGCCAAGAATTTGAGAAGGATCTCGCTTGGCTATGCCCTTCGGGCTGTGTTGAGATCCCTAACAGAATGCCGGTTAACGAATATACCGAAGCCGAAGGCTGTCTGAAATCGCCTGGCGAATAGCTGGCATATAGTGCTCAAACTCTGGTAAAGCTGGGCGGATCGGCCAGGCCGATGGTTACCCTAAACCAGAGGCCGGCACGCCGCTACCTACTAGGCATAGGCAAGCTCTTAAAAGCAGCCCAGTCGGCTCACACATAGTAAAGCGAACTTTTGTTCAGGTTTTGCGCTGCTCTCGCACACACCAATGCCAGAATGGGATTGTGTTTTTTTCGGCCCCGGCCGTAAACTGACTGCCGAATGGATACCTAAAACTCTTTCATTATAAGAACATTAGATCCGTTTGTAGAACTAGTCCATTAGTATGGAAAGCATAAATTTGTCAAGTTTGTTATTCATCACCGTGCGTTTAATGTCATTTAAATTTGAATACGGATTTTACGCCTATGGGCTTTATGTCCGGACATAAGGCCCAGAAAATTTCCGAGTTACATTTCAAAGTAATGATTGAAATTTTTGCATATGGGCCTTATGTGCGTGGGCGATTTGTCATGTCACCACTACTTACACTAAGTTATAAAATCGAACTTAGAAATGATTTGAATATTTTCTGTAATGCAACTTCCAATAAATTCCAAATATAACTTGATGTAAATAGTGTGAAGGACTTTTTTGTAGGAGTATTATTTATACATATTACCAAGGACAAACAGTCCTGTTCAGTCCAGTCTTACCATCAACCCACATTCAAATGATAGTTTAGAAAACAGACTTCCAACTCACCTGTAAAGATAAAAGAGATGAATAATTGTGTGTTAGTACGTCAATCAGTTTAAATTAAGTTCTTATGAATCAATCAATTTAATTGAAATAATCCAAAGTGAAATTCAAATCAAAAACTTGTACAAGTGCTTACATACGCCACCATCAAGTGGCAAGCAAACACAAACTGTGCAATGCTCTTAACAGATTACTAAATACAAACACAAATAAGTACAATAACTTTAATAATTGTTATTGGTTAGATTAATAATCCCTGTAAAACAAAAGGCAAGTCAATTAGACTTAAAGTCAATATTTTTGCAGCATTTAATCGCTTTTAAGGCTGCAACCGCTTATCATTTCAACATGGTTTGAGGCTTCAAAAAAAAGTGTGGATACTCAAACAAAAACTCACCTGTCACCAAAAAACAGTTTGCACATGTGTATGTGGTGAAAAAATTGTTTGCTGCACTTGACCAAAGTTACAAAAAAAAATGGCAACAACAACACATCACTGAGAGCCAGAATTAGCCAGGCAGCAACACGGCCAGACAGGCATAAGGCAGGAGAGACCAACAAAAAGTGCCCAACCATGCGACATGCTGTCATTGTTCTGTTCTTCACCCCCCTCCCAACCCCAACAAGGACTGTTGCTTTCTGTCATAAACTCTAATGTTAAAATGTACATATACTTATAAACATACACGGAGAGAAAAACGTTTGCTTAGGGATGGAATTTAAAAAGTTTTGTATATAAGAATTCAATTGGGTTTTTGTGGTTGGGAATTATTTTCAATCACTTTGACATTGAAACAACTTAGTATTTCTTGCTCAGACCCACTTTCTGTTCGATTGTTCTTATGACAGCTATAAGATAGTATAGCCTTTCGATCCGGGCGGTTCCTACACATTAGCTGCGTGCAGTGAATAGAAGACTCAGTGCAAAATTTCAGTTTTTGTTCAACAATTGGTTTCATCACTTTCCTTGTTTCAAAGTCAAATCGGATTTAAGCTGATAAGGAGGTAAGTGAACTGAGAGAGCATTCTAAATTCATTCTTAATTCTAAAATGCTCCAAACTTGAATCAAGACTCAAAGAAAAAATAGAGAATTTCATACTTGAATCAAGAATTTTCGTACTCTACAGTTCGATAAGAGTGAAAATTCTCGATCCAAGAACGAAATTCTTGATCCAAGTATAAATTTTTGATCCCGTATTTCTTGATCCAAGAGCTGCAATTCTTCATCCAAGTCGGGTACAAAGTTTAAAAAGGGGGGAGGGAGGTTTAGTGATTTCGGAGGGGAATGGGCATCGTCCGAATTTATTTTATAAACTGACGCGAGCGCTCTTCACTCGATTGTTTTCCCACACTCCCCTCTCCCAAAAAAAAAACGATGGAGTGAGAGCGGGCTCATCGCTATTCTCTCAAATGTGCTTGCTCTCCTCTTTCAGTTACTTTTTATCACTCCCTCGCCTAAAAACACCAAACAGAACGAATTTAGCTCGATTTCAAGAGCGTTTGGACTTAAATTATTCGTTCTGGGTGAAGAATTGCGATGAAAGTACTTTCATTCCTTTTAAGGGCAAGAAAGAAAATTCTTATTGTACTTTTAACTTACAAAATTCTTGATTCAGGTATACAATTTTGTATATTTTTTACAGTGTCGTTTCTAAATCTATGGGAACAGTTTTTTTCTTATCTTACGAATGTATGAATACTTGAATAAAGAACATTTCGTACCTATTCTAAGTATGCAAATACTAATTTGAAGTATAAATTGGCCTTAATTCAAGAGATCGACACTAAGGTTAATCAAATCTAAAATTTGTTAAAGTTTAATAAACCAAAAAGGTCTATAATCAAGTGTTTTATTAACAAAACTCTGTACTTTTCTCTGAGTGTATATGCAGTATATATGTATAATGATTGTATATGAGTGTGTGTGTTTTTTTTTTTTTTGGGAGACTTTGTACTTTTGGCGCTTGGTTTTTGTTGATGTTGCGCTGCTATTTTTGTGTGCGGGCTATTGGGAAGGGGACAGGGGACTGGGGACTGTTAATAATGCGTTGGTTGTTCTGGGCCTCGGCTTTTTTTTTGTTGTCGCAGCTGCAAAACTCATGCTTTTGATATGGCAGATAAGCCCCGCATAAAATATTTTATTAGCCAGCTCCGTTGAGCTGCTGCACTCTTGACTTGACAATGAGCCGATCTGTGGCAGCGGCAGCGGCAGTGCGGGAAAGTGTGTCCAAGTTTCAACATAATGTTCCGTAATGACTTCGCTGGCGCCAGCAGCGCCAACTCAACTCATATACACGAACAAGTTTTTTTTCTGCTTTGTGCTTTTTTGCCCGTAATAGAAGGGGGCGAGAAGTCTATTGAGTGTTTCATGAGGCTGGCCATAATCGAAATATATTTATAAACTTGCAAAAAAGTTGCGAAATTGCCGCCAAAAAAAGTGGGGGAAGTTGTAAAGAAACTAGGCGAAATGATGAGTAAATTGGACTAAGCTAAATCCAATGGAAGGGAATGAAAGAAAGTTAAACGAAAGAAGTGGCAAATTCTTTAGTTTCTAAGAGTAAGGACGAAAGGAATGCAGAGTTTTAACTGGGAAAGAAATTTGATAAACAACATTAAGAGTGTAAATAATTTAAACTAAAATCTATATATAAAAACGCTAAGAAATTTTCATACAAATGTACGGCCCCCTTTTTAGCATAGTAAAACAAATTCAATTAACCCAAAATTTATACCATATGTTCGTATGAGTATTTAGACCCCGCCATTGCCAAAAACAAATAATTGCAATTATTTATTGTTATAGAACGAATTAAAAGTTGTACCAATACACACACACTTCACACAGATATGTGCGCAGACCAACGCATTGTTTTTGTTTCAACAGGCCAACACTAACTGTGTGCTGTGCTCAGTTGTAATTTGACATTTGTAAACATAGAGAGTGGCTCTCAGTACGCTCTCCCAGTGAAGAGGCGATCAACGGAATAAAAAGCTTCTACGCATATTTTGCTTTTGCTGTAAGCAGATTTATATTTGCTGGGTCTAGATGAAATCCAATTGACAAGAAATTTTTGTGCGAGGCAAGTGCTGCTAAAAAAAACTGTATTTTGGAGCGAAAACAATAATTAATATTGTCAAAAAAAATTGTTATATTTCTAATCCAATTGATATGTTCGTCTTCTTTTCTAGAATAGTAATGTTGGAATGAGTATTAAGAGCAAACAAATTGTATTGTTATTATTTATTGTTTTATAGCGAATTAAAGATAAGGTGACTTGCAGATGGCATTAAATTCAATTGACTAAAAAAAATTGTGCGAGAATAATCGGTATTGTTCGGGAAATTCGATGAGATACAGGAAAGGTACACCATAAGGAAATTCACTAATCAAATTTAAATACACCGAGCACAATTGGAGACTGTACTGTGATCTTGAGATCGAATCCGTATTACATCGAATCGGAAATATATCGAATCTATGGACTTATTGCCTGTGGTAGGGTCAGGCACTATTACTGCGCTACAAAATCCCTTAAATAAATGTATATATTTTGTCTCTTCACACTTTCCTAGGAGCCATCCCCAAGCAACATTTCCTAGGCTGTCGGCTTCAAAAATAAAGAAATGCATTGAAAATTGTTATAGGACTTACACTTTCATCAAAACTTTAACAAAAGATCAAGGAAAGAAAGAAACAATGTTTATAGCTTTCTGGGTAGTTTAAAAAAGACTAAACTATGCCAAGTTACTTACCCAAATGTTGGCTGACTGTTCAAATTGGGAATATAAGTTAGCCGGGGTTTCCTGGGTTTCAAACCGACTCAGACACAATTCATATTTGGACCAAAAACTATGCAAATTTAAGACTTTTTTGACATATCATCTTAGACTTCGTTTAATCGTTTAATGTTAATTGTTAAGTTGTTCGATGGTCGAATTTCGACCACAGGCTAGATTGAATTAAAGAGCCAAAGCCTAGTTAATTGATATTAGTTGTGTGTTCGTACAGACATTTGCCTGCAGGCATATTCAAAAAAATTCATTTATTATAGTTATTTTAATATAGAACACAATAACACGAATCTCACCTTCCTTATTTATTTCTGCAGCAACACTTTCCCAAGCAATTTTCACAGAAATGTTGTCAAAATTCTTATTCTCTGTGATTTGCCAAAGACATGGTCTTGCCTCCAACTGCTTTTATTCAAGTAACCTTCTCCTCACGTTAAATATTTTCAATTCTCTTCAATTCTGTGGTCTTGCGCACAGCTTTTGCCTTCTCTTTTTTACTAATCCCTTCCAAAATAATTGTAAACAATATATTCCTGAGCTGTGTTTCAGCTGTTTTGCAATCCAAAAAACGCTTTCGAAGGGCCGCTATCTATACAAACTGTGGATTTCGTTCTTGTTGCTGGATACAGAACAAACGAATAAGGAAACAAACAAGTATACTCTGTACCTGTGAAGTGCTGCCCATCACCGTTGCGACCAGTGCTGCCCATAATTGTTTGTTTTTCTTATAACTCGACAACCGTTCATCCGATCTCTACCATCCTTTTGGCGGATCGATTATTAATCCTAATTACTAAATGTGTCCAGCAGAAACGAACCTTCTATCTTTAAAACTGTGGGAGATATGACGTTTTTCTCCCCAATTTGCGGGGGCGCGAGAGGGCGTGTCAAAAAATTAAAAATAAACTTGATCTGCCTGCAAGTATAAGAAGCATAAGTCCCATACATGTCAAACCTCTATCTCTTACCATCTCTGAGATCTGTGCGTTCATACGGACAGACAGACGGACAGACGGACATGGCTTTTGCAAAAACTTATTATACTCTATGTACCTTTGGTACAGAGTATAAAAAATACCTGTCGGGTCACGCAGCCAACAAAACCTAAACATTCATTCCTGTGGTGGAATTTAACGTAACTAAATATTACTGTTTATTTTGGAATATTGCCCATGATCTTGCCTAGACACAAACATTCACACATATTGTAAATTCATATGCCGCAGCGACTGCGCTGTTTGCATTCTATCGTTCCTTTGTAATTGCCTAAGCCAGCCGTTGTAACAGTAACTCGCACATCTATCAGTATTCCTTTATCGCTTTTGGGCAGCGGCAGCAGCTGCAGCACGCATAATCAATCGCCAATTTGATCTCGGAGCGAACACTCGCATCTCGAATTCACTCGCATTATTTAGTTGCACAATTGTTGCTAACTAGAATTCGAAGCAAACGCGTTTCTTACACTAGCAGACATTCTCGGTCTCGACTCTACACGCAATACCCTTTCATTGTCTCGGTCCCGTAGTAGACGCTCATTTTACCAAAGACACGAAGTTATGGTACAGCGGTGGTTCAGCATCGTCAGCTGCCAAAACACATAAAATGAAGGGAACAGGGTACTTTGAAGTCGGGGCCCTCGACTTCAGCTCGCTCTCATGTTTTATTCTAAGCGAGCTTGAGTAAATATAGTCAAGCTCTTTATTTACTCCCCTTTTTTAGTCTTTCTCTTATCATTTGTTGTACATGTTTGCCCTTCTTTGACAAAAAAACAAAACTCATTTTCAGGGTGTCTCAAATTCGTGGCTTTAATTTCTTTCAATTTTTTTGTTTTTCTTGATGGTGAAAATGAAAATTAATGAATGCCTGGAAATGTTTTTGGCATTGTGCCAAGTGAAGGCTAACATACCAAAGACACTAAATTAAATGTCATATGTCAAGTTCCCGGCCAGCACGTGTGTGTCTGAGTGCGTTACTTTTTCTTATGCTTCTTGTTTTATTTCATTTCCAACTGCTGTTTGTCTTTTCCCTGCTCTTCTAATGCTCACTTGATGTGTTTTAAATTAAATTTCAATTCTGCTGCTGCTGCTGTTGCCAAATTGTCTATTTCCATTATTTTTTAGCATGAAGCGTGAGCATAATTCAATTGCTTATCCGCCATGTTGTCGGGGAGTTCAATTAGATTAAGCCAAGTAGCGACAAAGCTCAGCTAAAAGGTTTATTCAGCGAGAAAAAAAAATATTAATTTAATTTTAATGTTTCACCTTTCACGTGTGTCAGGTGGTGTCTGTAGATAGCTGTTTGTTTTTTCGCAGAGTGTTAAATTATTTAATGGCTTGTGCCAAAGGTAATAAATGTACCAGGGCCAAACAGCTAAAAAAAAAAAAAGGAAAGTGCTCTTAATGCGCTTAATAGTTGGCGCAACATTTAATTGAATTGCATAAAAAGTGGCGCAGTATTTCAATGCGCTTAATGGAAAATCCATATGGCAAAAGTACATGTCAATTAAGCACACACATCCGTCACTCGGCAACCGAAATGCGACTACCAATTAGGTGTATTTGTGCTGCCACTGCGCTAAGCATTGCGGTTTCACACTTGAATGAACTGTCTTTTAAATAATATTCAAGGGTTTTATGCTTCAGCTGACAGGCTGAATCGATAATGTCACCTGTTTGCTCTTTAAGCTGATTTAAGGCAATAATCTTACATTTACTGGCAAAAAAAGTGTCAAATCATTGCCCATCCCAGCCACAAAAGAAAACACCATTTCAACCCTTGCAAAAATTCTACCCAAAAATTCCAATAAAAATTTTTACGATAAATAAAGTGAATGAGCAAGAGAGGCAATAATTAGGAGAGCATGAGTTTCATTTTGTTTATTTTTCTTTGCATTTTTTGAAGTGGAAACCAACCAAAAAGAATGAAGCTGGCAAAGTAATTAAAATTTGAACTGGCCACGGAAAAATGGCTACATCGAGCCGCTCATTGAAGTAGAAAGCCCTGCCTGATATTGACTAAATAGAATTTAAATCAGGTCGCTAAAGCCCACTTACATATATAAATCGGAAGGCTCGCCGTAATTTTTGTTATAAAGTCTAACTGGTTTTCTCTTCAGAATAAACAAACAAAATCTAGTGGTATTCATAAGGAAAGTATAACCTTCTTATGCAAACAAGAACTCATGGCCCTGTTCAACTCACACTATGACCATGTTGCTGCAGTTATCAACAGACAGCCATTTAATAACAGAAATTTAATAGTACCTTATAAACCATTCAAGCCAGGGACGGAAAGACTTATAACTTATAATTTGGCATTGTGAGAGGAAATGAAAGGTATCCTCCCGGGTGCTCATGTTTCTCATTTTGTTTCCTTTTTATTCCATGCTCAGAAGTTTGGATCTCATTAAAATATTCATTCGTACATTAAATTGAAAGATTAAATTTAGGTGATGAAAATGTTCGTAACCGACTTGGTTGCACGAACCGTCCGTCGGCCAAGCACATTTTGCCTCACCCCGCACCCGCTTACTACGCCTGACTTCCCTGGTCGTCCCAAGATATCAGACCGTTCAGCAGTACGGGCCTTGACTAATGCGCTTGCGATTTACTGTTGTTTTTTTATTTTCTCGTTGTTATAGCTGTAACCTATAGTATTTCCAAAATATTTTTTCTATAAAGCAAAGCTTTTTTTATGAAGAGTACCAGTCCCTCCCAGTAATCGTTGTGTCTATCGTCTAGGATGTCAAGTAGTTCCTGATTTGCAAAATATGGTTTACCCAGGGTCGCCCATCTGTGATCTTTAAGGGTAGAACATCTTCCCAAAAAGTGAGTCATATCCTCATTTTCTGCGGTGTTATAAAGTGGACAAGGCATGTGCACCGATCTGTTGTACGTATTTGATGACAACGTAATTAGATCAATCCGCGCTTTCATCACCCATGAGATGTTGCTGGTTGCCAGATGTTGCAGTTTTAGGGCAGCTGTATGGTCGAGGTATCTGTAGTTCCTTGTTTGGCTGGACCCTTTCCTCGTCACCCGTTCCGCATGCGCCTTTTGTCTAAGGGCTTCCACAATCGTGATTCTCATCGTATTCCATTCTTCCACTGATCTTAGACTCTCTTTCCAGTTGATAGCGAGAGGAGCGCATATCTTATCCAGCTCTTGTGCCCAAAAAAGTTTTTTCTTATAATTTCGGATGTAAGGATGTGCGGCAGTCGACTCTCCCCATAGAAAAATAGTGATTTCCCTACGTACCCAAGGTGTAAATCTAAGGTATAGTAGTGCGCATCATCCACGCACGTCTCCAAGGCTAGGGCGTACCCTGGGGCATTTGGAGGTGGCCTTAGGATTTTCTTCAAGAAAACAGTCTGCAGATTATCCACCACTTGAAAATAGCTGTATCCCCACACCAGTGCGGCATAAGACTGAAGTGCTCTGCATACAGCGTTGAACAGCTTCCATGAACAAGAAGGATTTCCATATGTAGTTGATGCTGGATTTCGCCACCGCGTTTCTTCTAACTACATGTTCTTTAAAAGTGAGGGTGGTCGTGAAGGTTACTCCAAGATACTTATATTCTGTGGCAATTTTTATAGCCTCTTATTTATAGGTCCATTTTTCTGCCGCAGCCAGTCTTCCACCCGTTCTAAAGACCATTATCTCAGACTTCACTAGGTTGACTTCCATTCCCCATTTATCGCAATATTTCTCCAACACAGCTAGTATAGTTAAGGCAATATCCCAGTTGGATTTGTCGGAACGTGGTTACCAAAAGAATGCCCTCTGGCACACTTCTTTTTACCAGGAAGAATGCACTACCAACTTTTTCAGTATGATAGAAGGCATATAATCTTTATGAAAACTGATGCACGTTCCTTTTGGCAGCAGGTTAGAAGCGAAGAAGTCTGCACAACAGGCAAACGTACCTTCTAATGGCATGCATGCAGCACCCCTGCTATTGGAAACCACTATGCGAAATGAGGCCCGAACGATTGACGACCGTTAATTTGTTTCCAACATGTTCTTTTTAAGTATGTTGGAAGGGATATAATCTGCATAGCAAATGGTCTTCCAGACGAATGATTGTTTATGAAGCTCGTAACGACTTACGGTCACCACGCAAAAATGGATTCGCTCTCGAATCGACTTGGTCACTATTGAGTATTTCAGTATATCAGTGACAAAGCTACTTTTTAAAAAAGAACAACTGAGCAAGTGTGAGAGCAATTCTAAAAACGACCTGGCAACTTTAAGCAAAGATCTGGCAACACTTCTCATATTCAATATGGTGAACTTTAAGCAGTGAATCACCCAAAAACCGCCAAACTTTGGCAGTCGTAACTAACCGGCTTTATTTCCTTTCTTTTTTTTTAATTTCACATAATTTGTGGCCTTCCAAAAGTTTCTCATCTTAGCATAAATGTTTTAACAATTTCCCAGATTTTGTATCTCATCTAATTTCAACGCAGTTTGGGGGCAATCTAAAAAGTTTCTCATCTTGGCATAACTCGTTCAGCATCTCTTGCTATTTAACTTTTGCTTAATTAATTATTTAAATTGCAAAAATGTAATAAATAAAAAATTATTTATCTCAACTCGGACAATCTAGAAAACTTTCGTCGTTGCCTTCTATACAAACATGCATACATACAAACGTACGTACATACATACATACTCGTATATTAAATGCACTTTTCTCTAAAATTATTTTCCGCTCTAACTTTTTTTCTTTCTCCTTTTTTTTGGAGCGCAGCCGAATGAAATATTTTGATTTGCTGCGCTGCCTGTGGCAAAAGTTCGTTAAAATATTCATAATTACTTGGCGTGTGATGCGGCGGCACTTGAATGGCCACCCCCACCCTCCCCCCCATGCCCCCCTCAGGACACCGAACGAAAACTTGCCAAAGAAAACAGAAATTGTGCTACTTAATGAGCGGAGGGTGAAAAGTTTGTGCAAAAAAACTTTCGCTATGGAGGCCAGCAAACGAAAGGGGGGGCGTGGCAACTTGGGCACGTTTAAAATAATTACGAATTTATTTAAGCTGCTTTATGGCGGCAAAAATCATTTACAATAGAACCAAGAAATAGAGAGAGAGGGAGATAAGAGGGGGAGGGAAATTTATGACCAATTCTGTGGCTGACAATGGACGCTTAACCCTTAAGTGCCGCAAAACGGAACGGAATTTATGCTTATGTCATAGATTTGCAAATTTACACCATGCTTAGTCGTAAAAAAAGATGCGTTCTACATTTTTAATGGTCATTCACATACTCGACGACGACAGAAGAACAGAAGTACACACAGATACATACATAGCAGGGCGGCACCCACAATACCTTTGTGGCAGAGGAAGTTTGCCAAAACTCGGATCCTTCTCGTTGCCAAAAGCGGGTTAAAGCAACAACTCGGCCCAGTGTACTTGTTGTCCGTACACTCAACTTAAACGGCCTTTGCCTTTTGTGTACTCTCGCTGTGTGTGTGTGTGTGTGTGAGTTTTGGTGTACTTGTGCGTAAAAGCCTTATAAATAAGTTATACACGTGGCAACCGTATCGTCGTCAGCGAACAGTCGACGATGACAAGGACACCAAAGCCGAATTAAGGCTACAGCTGAAGGTGCAGTAGCAAATCTGCTTTTAACCGTCAAAAATTCGAAAACTCTACTAAAGTATCAAAAGCTGACACTCCAAATTTAGCTTTTTATAGAAAGCGATTGACAATGTACATAGATTGTTCGATTTTCCACAGATTTCAAAGAGCTGTGACTTAGAAACCGCTAGTTAAAGCCTTTATATGATTATTAGCTTTTACCAGTGCCTTTGTTGGCATTTGTGAAAGTAGATATTGCAGAATTGGCAAGTCACTTATTCCATACTTTTGTTTGTGAAGCTTTGAAACTGAGTTTGGAACTAATCGGGAGAAAAATTGAATTTAACCCATCAATTTCCACTCAGTTGGATGGATTTTCCAAAAAATGTGGACATCATTTAATGAAATTTCTATAAAGAGAGCATAAGAAATGAGTTTGAACCCGATCGATGGAAATTTAGTTTTTTCTGAGCGAAGATCTTTTACTGGGGACTGGGGGAACAAAACAAGAAACATTTTGACCTTACTACAGGTTTCTTCAGTGAACCAAACAGTGACCAAAACAGTGATCAAAACAGAGAACATAACAGTGACACAAACAGTTATGAAAACAGTGGCCAAAACAGTGACTAAAATAGTGATCGAAACAGTGGCCAAAACAGTGACTAAAACAGTGACCGAGCAGTGACCAACATAGTTACCAAAACTGTGATCAAAACTGAGACCAAACAGTGATCAAAACAGTGAACAAAATAGTGACAAAAACAGTGACCAAGCAGTGATAAATAAAGTTGTGTCGTACTGTACCAGCGCGCACATATTGCATCAAATTGGCGCCTTCGATCGATATCGATAATTATCGATGGCAACCCTACTAAAAGCGTGAGCCGACAGCGAGCAAAGCATATAAAAGGCCGACACTAGCGCTTAGGAAGTCATTTACCCACCAGGGTTCGGAAAACACAGGTAAACCCGCAGAGGTAGTTAGACTCCATTGGTATGGAGCCGTAGGGCATCCACCTTGGTTTGTGTAGTTTGGATTGCCAATCCTTCCCAGAGTTTAAATACCCTACGGAGGCGTAGTGCTTCCACTCGTCTCTAAGTCTTGGACAGTAGTGCCACCACCCCGTTCTTGTACATTTTTGAAGAGCCAATCCTCTCCAGAATTCTAATTCTCTACAGAGCAGTAGTGCCTCTGCTCATCTCTGATTCTTAGATAGCCAATCCTCCCCTGAATTAGAATACGGCACGGAGCAATCGAGTCTCCACCTAACTCTTGGATAAGTCCGTGAGCCCACCCCGTCCAGAGTGAGTGAGAATTCCCAACAGTAGCGCCACATCGAACTTTCTTACCTCCTGCGGGACAAAGTAACCGGAACGACACACCGAAAACCAGTTACTGACACCCAAAAAAGGATCCAGTCGATCGGAGCCAACCTAGGAAACCACGACAGACTTCGTAACCCATCAGATTTAGCATAACATGGAGAATTAATATTACCTTATAGAGTACCCTGAAAAAATCCCAGAACTGAACACATTGGAACCTCGGATTGTTGTTTAGGGAATTTATTTGCAGCAACCACGACTATAAGAACTAATAAATTTCTGTAACCCTGGACTCGGCGAGCAATTCCCAGGCTCGAGTTCGTTACAAAGTAGCCAAAACGGGGACCAAACTTTGACCAAAACAGTGGCTAAAACAGAGACCAAACTATGACCAAAAAAGTGACCAAAAAAGTGACTAAAACAGTGACCAGAACAGTAACCAAAACAGTGATCAAAAAAGTGACCCAAACAGTGACCCAACTTTGACCAAAACTGGGGCAAAACAGTAGTCCCCGACACCCCGACAGTAGAATGCAATGATTTTGCCACCAATTCTTTACTTTCCTTTACCTGCGCTTATTGGGAAATTAATTTGTAGAACTATTTGTATGCTCAGTAACAGATTGATACGATGATTTCATCAACAAGCAATGTAAAGGGTGATTTTTTAGCTATTTTCGTTTTGGCAACACTGGTTTAAACAGCTCACGCACGTTTCGTGTTTTGTTTCACTGTCAAACATCTTCAGTTTGGTCTATAATTTAACCATGAATCGTCTTACAAACGAACAACGCTTGCAAATTATTGAATTTTATTATCAAAATGCGTGCTCTGTTAAGAAAGTTCATCGCGCGCTTCTTCCATTTTATGGTCAGTTTAATCGACCCACTGAAGCGGCTATTCGGGCTTTTTTTACCAAATTTCGCATCAAATTTACATTGTTGGACATTAAACCACCAACACGCTTACGTAGAGTGCGAACTGAAGAACTGAAGTGTTAATGATGACCATCAATTATCGATTCGTCGCCGTTCGCAGCAATTGGGCCTCTGTTACTCAACAACGTGGAAATTTTTTAGGGTGTGAAGCCTTTGCCGTAGCTCTGCAAAATGTTGGTGAATCGTGAACGTAACTGTAAAAGCCGATGGGTGAATATAGTGAGCGGCTACCGTTGGAAATGATATCCAACTTTTTTTGCCCAAAATGCAAGAGCTGCTTGCTGACATGTGGTTTCAACAAGACGGTGCCACTTGCCACACAGCACGCGCAACAATGGACTTATTGAGAGGCGAGTTCGGTGAACATTTTATTTCACGTTCGGGACCGGTCAATTGGCCGCCTAGATCGTGCGATTTAACCTATTTTTTGTGGGGCTATGTTAAAGCTCATGTCTATACAGACAAGCCCGCTTCAATTGACGCATTGGAAGACAACATTGAAGCATTTATTCGTGAGATACCGCCCGAAATGTTGGAAAGAGTATGCCAAAACATAACACCTTTGAAACCTCAAACTTCCAAACATTAAATAGCCGTTTTCGTTTCCATTTTCGATACAAATCTTTTGTTTCCATTAGAATCAAATCTTACACTTATACTGTAAAACAAGAGGAACCAAACATTTAATAAGGATTTTGGTCAAATTTCAAAAGTAATCTCGACTGGAGTGTGTATAAATATCTAACTATTCGTATGCGTAGCCCATGCCTACGTGCATTTATCACATTTCAATTAGAAAATTGAGTAGCTTAGAGTCCACTTCACTTGACAAATTGTTCAAAATGCGTACACAATATAAATTACAATTAAGTTCTCCGTTCTCAGTGTGTGACAGCAGATAAATAGGCAACTGAGACATTGTCATTAAGTTGCAGGTGACTCCAGCATTTGCCTGGAATGAAACAGATCAAAGATGATGCCAATCAATTTTCCCCCAAAAGCTTTGCTTGCCTTCAACTTGAGTGACTCCTTTTTGTTTGTGTGCATAAATTGATTTTAGGGCTTAAAGTCAATTAAGTGGCTAGAAGGACTGCCGATGGAGCCAACTTGCGGTTTTGTTTGGCTACTTTGAGTGCGCTTAAGCGCAATATCCGAAACTTTTGGCTAAGTAACAATGCCGGGTAATTATCACTAAAATAATGAGTTTTTGTCAGGCTTCCTAATTGAATTTTCAACAATGCAGCTGCACGTGCCGAGTGGAAGACGGAGCCGGTACTCACCTGCGCATAATTTTATATGACAAACTGTTTATTTTACTTTGACACATAAACATAATTTTATGCAGAATTTCAATGGAGGATCTTGTGGACTTTGCCGAGCTTTGAAGCTGAAACTGCATAGATTAGCATAGAAAATCAACCTGGGTCCAAGTTTGGTTTTCAATTAAAAGAGCCAACGCTGTCTGGTGTTGGGCCCAGAGGGTCATATATCAGTTGAGGTGGAGGTGGGAGTGCAGGAAGAGCACATCGTAATTTACCTGTATCATCAATCTAACACTCGAAGCAGCAAAATCCGCGCAACCAAAAGGGAAACGGGAAATGTGGCGCTTATAAATTTCCAAACAACATGACAGCTCTTGAACTGAAGTCAAAGCTCGTAATTCTTTGTATCAGCTACAATTACACAGGGCTACCAAGTGCGAAAGCTAACGAGCATATAAATATGCACTGAGAGAGGAGAACTTGTGATTAAGAAGCCAACCTACTACTACATTTTGGACCTTCGAGCCGGATATCGAGTTTTGCTTTTGAAATTTATAAGCTTATTTTGATATCTCAGTGATTAACTTGGCTAAGGAACTGAATTCTATTTAAAAAACAGATTCGCTTCTCCATTTCAGGGGCAGAAATTAGTTCAAATAACGAAAATCATTTCACGCTTTTTCCAGTGTATGTGCAATAATTGCTTTAGTGCTGTTGCTTTCCCTACGAAGAACTTTTCCCAAGTCATACATTCATTCATTTGCGCCATCATTGCGTGATTTGTATGTGCTGGTAATATATGCAGGTGTGTGTGTGGGTGTGTAACACCAGGAAGAGCCATAAAACTAATTATGAAAGTTCGCCCTGGTCAGTTGTTTGGTTTTGTTATTCCTCTTGATAATAACCATAACATTAATTAATGAATTAAGCCTTTGATCCAATGCTTTTTGTGTTACGGATTTGCATGTGAAGCAGCCATTAAAATTAGTGCAAATTAAAAGAAAACATAAATATTTCTGTTTCACTGTTTTTGGTGAAATAAAATGAAATGAAATGAATGATGAGACCCCAAAGATGCCGGGGAAAACCCATAGAATTGAGTCATAAATATGAACCGTGGATAGAAGCCGAAATCCATGTTAACTAATCAGACAAGAAAAAAAATAAACACTGCGATCTAAGCAAGTGTGACATATGTAAAAACATAGCTAACCCAAAGACTCTAGAACGCACATAGATAAGTAAGGGCCATAGATATGTCAATGTTCGATTTTACTTGATGGCAAATTTTACATATTATTTTAGGACTCAACCTTGTTTCCCAGAATGTGTTTTGTTTGGTTATTACCGCCAAATGTGAAAAGCGTGACCTTTCCTACTGAAGATAGAAATCCTAAACCGAAAACATAAAATGAGTCCGATCGCAGATTAAAAACGAGTCGTTTATTGAAAAAAAAAGTTCAATCACGATAAACATTTTGAACTTTGTAGAAATTAAGTATATAAAAGAAGAATCCAAAGACGTTTCTAAAAAAAAGCGCATCAATATTCACTTTTACCAAAAGACTCGTCAAGTGATTTTAAAACTGACGGAGGAGTTTCTGAAACAGGACGGACCGACGACGGGGGAGCGGAGATGAACTCACTCGTCACTGATCAAGTTATACTATGTGGTCGATCTTCTAAAAGATACAGTTTGTACACAAATAGATTTGAGTTTTATTTTGTGGCTTTGCTTACGTCTGGCAACAATATTATTCTTTTCAGCACTTTACTGATGTGTCGTTGGCTGCAATTAAATTTTCTGGCTGCATCTCGTTGACTTTGTTGTCTTTGTTAAAAAGTTGGGTTAGCTTTCTGACAGCTTGGCCGGTCATAACCAACTTCTCTTTATTTTAATTTTTCGTTGCAAAATAATATAAATAAAACACTTTACCTTTGTCAGCGAGCATTTCGTAGAATTTTACAACGCGATCACGAAGACTTTCTTGCTCGGATGGCATGATGCCGACTACTTGTCAAAATTTTTGTCAGGAGGGCATGAAAGCGTGTTGACAGGAGAACAAAGAGAATGAAATGTTATCCCGAAAGCTTTTATGTAAAGCTCAGTTAAGGGCGGGCCCTCTCAAAGTTTGTGCAGATTTTTAGTTGTCACCCGATACAAAAAGGGAATCGACTGCTGAATCAGAAATTACAACTGCATTGCTACCTGCGTGAGTGCCTACGAAAAGTTTGTTCTACAATTGCTGTATTATGCTAGTGTAAGTCTTGGGTATCAGTAATTTCCTGTAGCCAAATAGAAAACCTGCAGGCTTTCAGCTGGGCCAATACAATTTCTAAATTTTATGTCTTTCTTTTGAATAAGACCCCGCACCTTCTCCAACACAGAGAAAAAAATCACAATATTGCTCACCAATATCGGCAAGTGTCATATAGGCATAAGAAAAACTTTTTCTTCTTAGTGGTACCTTCTTTAAACTTGGTATTTCTTTGATTTATATGATTTCACTTAATTTTTCAAAGTATTGATGTAATGAGAAGTCAAGAAACAGTAGAATGCAACCGGTAAGCTGCCAAACGGATCGGAGAGCAACGACTCCGTAATTATCGCAATCGACGGCAAGCAATAAGACACGTGGGGAGTACGAGTGGTACAGATCGGGATTTTATACATTAGATCTTAAATTGACTTTACAGCCTCGAAGGGCCAAGCCGAGCTTCTTTCAATCTCTTGGACTGTGTGCATCTAATTGTCACCCAAGAATAACGGCACAGTTACAGTTTAACGCGGAATTAGACTTTACAGTTGGCGCCAACAACTGGTGAAGGTGACTGGGCTTGTAAGTTTTTTTGAAGAAAAAACTTTTTCATTAGGCGTGATGGAACCAGTGACCGCACAGCAGGCAAATACACTAACCGCTGCACCACACCCGGCCACAGATTTGATAGATGGCATTTGGAAAAAAGCTTCGCCTTTTCGTTTTGAGTTTTAACTGCTAAAGGGGTCGTAGCAAAGCTCAACGGGTAATTGCTATATACACTATTACTATCTACTACACCCACAACCTTGCCTAATGCATTGTTAACTGCATCTCCTACGCCAGCTAATGGTTGACTAATCTGTTGCAATCATGATCACACCACCGCAGCATCAACTACCACCGTACAACAGTGACTTATACGGATCACCTGTACTTTCTTTATTAATAACTTAAGTCAAGTTGGCTTAAACTTAATTAAAGTATCCATTCATTCCCCCCCTTTCTGAATATTAAAATGAAAGTGTTAACTTTAAATTTGTAGACAAATTGATACTTTTTTAGGATATTCCCTTCCGGTTGTAGTTCCTAAAGATTTGACTTGGCTTAAAGTCGTTGTTATTCTATATGGAGTGGGCCATAAATAACAGTTGGCATAATAGTAAATTGTTCTTGGCTCGCCTTGTTTGCATTACGCATACGCCACGTGATGCGAGCGCCAAACTGAAATCGATTTACTGCCACATTTCTCTGTTTTTTTTTTTGCGTTTGGTTCGTGTGGCTGCTGCTGCTGTTGTTGCAGATGGGCAATAACAAAATATTTATGCGATGTCATTGGGGCGTCATTTAAGTGTGTTTGTGTGTGCCACAAATCTCTGCCCATCTGTTTTGGGCTTAGGGCCAAGCCTTAATTTGAATTTAATTGAAGCTCAGCAAGAGAGCTCTGATCGTGGAGGGGGGTGTGTGGCCATTGTAACTGGCACATCCAATTAATGGAGCCACCCACCAAAAAAAAAAAAAAGGAACTAACTAGTCGGAAATGTGTGTCGAGTGGACTCTGTACACAGACTCTTAAATAAAATATGGCAAGCAGCAAAAGTTGAGAGTTTCGTCCTTTTCGCTTGTTTGTTTGCCTTTTCTGGCACATAAAATGGTTGAAAAAATGCGTGTATGCCACTTAAGCTTACATTTTCATTTGCCTGGCCGAATGACTTCTGCCATTTACAATCACTTTTGGTACCCAAGAAAATTGGAGAAAATGGCGCATAAAATTAATTTTCAGCTTGTTTGAAGTTTTGACCCAAGAAGTACATAAAGGCAACTAGTTTATGCCAACATGCCGCACTGCGGTGCAATATGACAAAAAAAAAGAGCAAACCAAAGCCAACAGCCAAGAGTTGTTTTCCAGCTTGAGAAGCTATCAGCTTTGGATTTTTAGTACTTCGCCCAGAAAAGGGGGGGAAAAAAAACTGAAACGCAGGAAAATAGTAAAATGTCAGCGTAAAACTGTAATTTATGGACATGTGCGTGGAGAAACTGGTTTGGCTTTTTATGCTTTCTTTTATGGCGTTTGTTGTTCCCTTTTGATGCCACACACACACACACACACACATCAATCACACACAACTTTTGACCAAAAGCAAAGCCAATTTCTGTCGATTTTCATCAAAATACAAAAAAATTCTCCCTCTCGTCATCTAAAAGAAAATTGTACACCAAAATTTAGAGAAATTTTTTTAGTCATTTTGGGTAAATTTAATACAGGATAAAATGGCCAAATGTTCCTCCGACAGTTCCTTTATCCTCTTGTTTTCATAGCAGCTGAAAGTGTTGATCGATTTAGCTCTTAAAAAAACTTATCTTAGAATATTTTGTATATCAAACAGAAGTTCCAAAAACAAAATTAAAACAAAATTATCCAAAAGACTCCAAAAGTCTAAGAAAAATACAATTAATAACACGAGTTTTGTGGACCTCAAAACAAAACACATTGAATTGACTACCCCCAAAAAAAAAAAAAACTAAACCTCTCTAAAAGCGAGCAGAAGGACCCAGAGGACATATTCACGCTACACTTGTTAAGCAGCAAAGGCAAAAGCAAAACCAAAAGCACAAGCAAAAGCGCAAGCAGGGGGGGGGCCCAAAAGTCTTGGGCTCTTTGTGCAAACGACAGAAACGAACGCGCGCATAAATTTTTGTAGGGGCTCATAAAAATTTATATAATTGAGCCGCCTCCCCCATCTACCCCCCCCACTGCTGGCTGCCGCAGACGCTGCTGTTGGTTTATGTTAGCAAGAAGTTTAAAGCAAATCAAAAACTTGGCGATAAGCACGAGTTGGGCTGACAGGCGCGCTGATTGGTATTTTCCCTCTTCTTCTTCTTCTCCGTCTTATGCTGTTTTTCGTGCCGACCATAAAATATTTTACATTTTCCACAACAGAAAACCGTCAGAAATTTGTGCTATGTGCTAAAAAGCACCAAATTCGTAGCATACTTTTTAGGGCTGCCAAAAGGGGACCCACGAGGGATACAAAAACTACACCTGCACAAAACAACATACATAAACACGTAATTAAGCCTGAAAACGTCTCAAGGATTAAACATTTTGCTTGCCTTTTACACGCTGTCATCAAGTAACCGCCATTCCTCCTGACGACATGATCTCTTTCTCTCCGTGTGTCTCTGACAGGCATTGGCCACAGCTGTCGCTTGCTTATTATGTTTATTATAAATAATTTTGTTCCAGCCTTTGGTTTTCTTTTTATTGTAGCCCTTGACGTTTCGAAATACATTTTCGCCAGCATTTCGAGAGTTTTTTAAGCGTTTTCTGTTGACAAAAAGTGAGTGGAACACAATTTCATGTTGGATAAGCTTTGTTTTCAATTTGATGTTATACGTATTTAGAAGTTAAAACATTGGAAAATGTTTCTTTGTTGTTTTTTTCATCGAAAATTATTTTTGAGGTACAATCCATTGAGCAAACATACTTGTTATGGCCCTTACAACCAGGATCGTGATGAGCCCATGTTTATTTTTTTGGCCCCCTATAATTTGACCCACTATAATGCATAAACTCTTTCTCACAGAGGGAAAAAGCCTAGAACATTAGTCTCAAAATAAGCACAATCGATGTCAAAAGCAGGACATGACCGGATTTTAACACTTCAAGAACTTCTTCAGAATGCAAAATCTTGATATGAGTTAATAGTTGAAAGTTGAGTTGAGAGAGTTGAGAACATTTTAAACTCAAAAAATATTTTTGGTCCAGTTCCACGTCCAGGTCTACGTCCATGTCCAGGTCCACGCGCAGGTCCAAGTCTAGGTTCAGGTCCAAGTCCACGTCTAAGTCCACTCCCAGAATCACGTAGAGGTGCATGTCCAGGTCCGCTTGTACCACACCCCAGTTGCCTTGAAAATAAACTATTAAGCAAGTAATTTAACTCGAAACGGGGGTGCTGTGTCGACGCATTTTACATTACAGATATTTAATATCGATGTTGCCCAGAAAGATCCCTCCATTTTCCACCATCATGCATCTGCCATAGGAATATCAACTACGAGACCCACATCAGTTTTGATTTACTTAAAAATTTCTGAAAAACAAATATATCAGGCTTGTTCTCAGATCCGCTACGTTTTGAAAAGTAAACCGAAAGCAATTCCGTTTCGGTCTGGATTTGCTGTTCTCAATTCCGAATGATTTTGCTTACGTTTTACTTTTGGCAAACAACGGACCAAACGAAATCCGCACGGGAGAATCAAGCGAAACGATGGAAAATGAAACATGCGGAAACGAAATAGGCTGACTTTTTCGTTTTACTTTTCGGTTTGGCAGGCGCCTCCAATATCTCAAGACATTTAACAAAAAAATTTGTTTTAATTTAGCTATAGACTTAAATGCAAATCAAAATTCATTTAAAAGCTCTCCATTGATCACAGTATTAAGGAAAATTGGTAATTGTTTAGTAGGCTATTTAATTTAGGTGTGAGGGTATAGTGGGGAGTTTTCAAAAGTTCCGATCATAGGATCCCATATGGAAGTGGGAAGTTTAAACAAATCATTGCAACATAATAAGTGATTTTCAAGGTAAGTCATTTAAGTCTGAATGACGAGCGATTTTTTTTTAAAAGGCGGTTCTTTAAAAAAAGTTTGCGCGCCTGCAGTAAACTATAAAATCATGCTAATTTAACAAACTGAAGAAGAGGGAGATGAAGAACGGTCGAGGATTGGAACAGGAGGGTGGATGGATTGAACAGAGGGCGATGGATTGATGAGGAGGAAGCGGAGGGTCGTAAGGGAGCTTTGAGTATCTTACTATGGTAGTAATGTTATATTTGCGACCAGCCACTGTTGAGGCTGTGGGTCCTTCTGGGGAAACCCAAAAAAAACGCGCCTGTTCAATTGGTGATGTGGAAAATAGTTTACAGCAGTTTCATCATTTGGCAACTGTAGGAGTGCGTAATTTGCCAATTACTTTTCATTCAACCGAACAGCAAGCATTACTTTTAAAACGTAAAACGCTTTTTGTGTTAGGAGAAACTGAATCAATTCCGTTTCCTAAAAGTTGCAGTGGAAGTGGAATTAAGAACAGGCCTGTATAAACAAATTTTTGATGCCGACTTTGCTAAGCCTGTTCTGGGAATCGAGCCCAAGACCATGCACTAAACAGGAATGGCTTGGCATATCATGGTACACGATTGTTCCTAATTATACTTTTCCGCTCGCTGTTCCTGACTTATAAAGATGTAATCTCAGAGAGGGATTGAAGTAGGAACACTTAGAATCTTAAAATTTTAGTGGAATATTTTCAAAAAATAAATTAAATCTTTAAGCCAATGTCAGGCCTGATTTAAAAAAAAAATTTAGGTTTTTATCGGGTAATTAGTGCTAGAAGCTTCGCAGTTTATATAAACACTAAAGTGACAAATAGTAAGTAAAATTGGCTTGTCAAGATGACACTGCCCAAAGTGGCAAGAGCCTCTCTCAATTTCTTGGCTTGTGCGCTTCTAATTTTTAGAACAAGTGAAAGGGACCTACAGTTTAACGTCGAATGCGAACGGCAGTTTTAGAAGCTTTTTCATGGCTAATTACTGCAATGCTGGCGCCAACAGCAAGGCCGGGTGTAAAGTTTTATTCAAAGAAAAAACTTTTCATTAGATGTTCCGAGGCGGGATCGAACCCACGACCTCATGCACAGCGGTCGCGCACTCTAGCCGCTGAGCCACCCGGCCACACAAAATTAGAAGTGTAAATCAAGCTCAGAACTGATACTCAGTACTCAATATTCAGTACTCGATACTCCAGTACTCGATACTCAGTACTCCATACTTAGAACTTGAAACTTAATCTCGATACTTAGTACTCGCTACTAAGTATCAGGGCTGCAAACCTCCTAAAAATCGGGGAGGGGTTCCCTCCGGGGCTCGAGCCCGCGAAACTTTTTTGTGTTCAGGTCCAAGGTGGTTCGAACCTGGGTTCGAATTTTACTTCTTTTCGCTAAATTGGAAAACATCTCCAGATCTCCACCAGTCTCCTGATATTTTTCATGTATACTTGCTTTTCGACTGGTAAAATAAACCATTGAAAAAACGAGCTCGACTGATACCTGTGTTGCGGGAGCTTAAAAAAATACAACAAATGCGCCAGCAGCATACCTTTTTCCGACGTCCAAGAAACATAGTCGGTCAAGCCCGACTATAGCACCTGTGTGTCTGTACTTGTGAAGTGCTGCCCATCACCGTTGCGACCGGTGCCCATGATTGCTTGTTTTCCATATAACTCGAATATCGTTCATCCGATCTTTAAATATCCTTCAGCGGATCGATAAAGAATTCGAATACTAAATATTCTGGAGGTTCGAACCTTCCTACCTATAAAACAGTGGGAAATATGACGATTTTTCGATATTGGGGGAGAAAAGGGGCGGGGGGTGCTTGGAAAAAAAAGAAACATATGGTTCTGCCTGCAAGTATAAAAACATATGTCCATACATGTCAAACCTCATCTCTGAGATCTGTGCGTTCATACGGACAGAAATACAGACGGACGGACAGACGGACACTTTTGCACAAACTAAATATACTCTGTGTAACTCTGGCACAGAGTATAAAAATAATTTAAATAACTATTTCCGTTTTCAAATAAGATTTTTTTTAAAAAAGGTCAAAAAACAGCCTTCCAAGCAGCAATACCCCCTTAAAGTACTTTTTTCTCTGCGTACTTATACTTCTGTGCGGTGGTTGAGTTGAGTGAAACTGTGCTCATTTCAAGAATTTGAGAGAACCTCTTGTGCTTGATTTGCGTTGAAGGCAACTTATTTTCTGAACAGTTTTTTTTCCACTTGGTTCTGCGCAGCATAAACAAGACGCATCACAACATATAATTATCCAAAGACTGACGATCGAAATGAAGAAGGTATCATACGGGAACGAAGCGAAACTACAAATATTTATATTTATTTTTTTGAATTTTCTTGAGTAAAAGCTATAATGAAAAACCGAATAAAAAATTTGAGTGAGGAGCTGAACTGGGAGGCAACTGCACCACGGTGTGTGTTAGGTAGATCCTTTAGGCAGCTTTGCCAACGTCACTTCGCTCCCCACGGTGAGCAGAAGACACTTTTTAATTAATTTAATCCCAAACGGTGCACAGCACAGACCAATCGGCAACTTTATCAGCTTAGTTTCACTAAGGGAGTGGTAATCTTGGACACATTTTGTGACCGTTTCTATGGTCAGTCTTCTCCAAATAGAGTAAATGAGACACTTCAAAAACCATTAAACTTCGGGTTCTTTGTGCCTGTAAGTGTCCTTTAGGTAGATAGTAGTTGGTAATTCTAGTAGTTCGTCATAGTATATGGGTACACCCAAGTTGTAATACTCTACGCGTCCAGAGTAACTAGTAGAACTTTCCTACTACATCAATCAGCGATAGAAAACAAAGTCAGCTATAGCTATTAAAATATCTATACAGATAATCTGCCAACTTTTAGCGCCAATTCAAATCAGTTAACAAACTGTCTGCCATTTAGTGTCAATTTCCGCTTGATGGCACTCTCCATGAGATCATTAAGCATGAAATGTAAACGAAATTAATATCTGGAACTCGGTGAAGCCAACGCATTGGAAAAGGTAATAAAGCCAGGCAGTAAAACTCATCTGGATGTGGTCTTAAGATGCTTACTTACATACATACATACATACATACATGTATGTGTGTAGTAAATAAATACTTGAGCAATGACATGTCAACGTAAATAAATGATTAACTTGTCATTTGAAGTGGAGGTGTAGTGCCGGTGGAGTGTGTAATCCTGGTGCTTCTGTTTGTTGAGTGTTATTGTCTATGCCTGTCTAATATTTCGTTTTGTGTGCGTACTTAAGTTGTCAGTTTGCATATACATATGAAGCAATACACCCCCAACTCCATCGCTCCTTCATCCAACTCAATCAAAGTTATGTCACATTTGGCAGAAACACAGAAAAACTACGTGTGCGAAAGTTCAATGCTAACCAGAAAGAAATACACAAAATGTGACAGGCATTTTATATCCGCTTTGGTCTCGCATAAATCTTGTAAAATAATATTTATGATGGCCCAGAACTAAGAACTCGGAAAAAAATACATAATCATAAAAAAAAAAATCAAATGTCCTTCTAAGAAAAAGTAACAGAAAAAAAAGAGAAAAGCTAAATAAACCAGGCTAAGGACTAAGTTTTGCTTTTGGCGCAGCATACACACATGACCTTAGAAGGCCAAGCGAGCGAAAGAGAAAACTTTGTGCAGAAATTTGAAATTGTAAGCAAATTAGTTTATCATGAGCAAAAGAAAAGGATTTTGGGTCTAAGAAATCAAAGAGATAATTGCAAGTTATTTGTAGTATTTATGAAACAACTGAAAGGTCTAAAAGAATCGCAATAAGATTTCTATAAACAGTTTGCTTTAAATGGATTTCTTTGCCAATTTGGCTGACTGCAGCAATTGCAGTTAAATTCGCTGGCCAATTTCGTTGCCTTCAGTTTTGGGCCCGGCCATTTCAGTTCGCTGACTGGAAACAGGGAAAATTGGTGCATGCAACGTAATAAACTGCCTGCCTCAATGGTGGTAAAAGGAATGAACTCAACCGCAGTCACAAGCCCACAGGCGAGTCTCAGGCTCCTGCTGCTGCTGCTCCAGCTACCTGGGCTGCGTTTAAAAACTTACTTCCTTCCGGTTTGTTAGGCGGTGAAACGTTACAGAAATTGCCAAGCCAAAGCCAGCGGGCAAAAAACTGCCAAATGCAGTGATACAAATGCGATTTGCTGCCGGCGAAATGGGCGGAAGAGGTGTGTATTATACACACACACACTCGCACACACACACACACACAAAGTGGCAGGCAGAGATTTAAGGCTTTGCTTGCTGACACTTTTTCAAGTTGATGGCGCCACACACACACACACACACACACACACCACACGGTTACAGACGTTACACTCTATTTGGCAACGGCGCCAGGCCACGCATGTTACCCAACTCAAAATGCCGTGGCGGAAATTATTGAGCGAAGGCGGAGAGCGGGCGAGAGACAGAGTGGAGAGGTACTCGCATTTACACACATTAAAAATGCAAAAAGTCAACGGCTGCGCAGGAAAAAGCCACTGATGCTCTGTTGAGCATTATAAAGCCAGAAATATATTCATACGATTACAATAAGAATCGAATAATGTGCCTGGCTACGACCATTCAGTGGTGCCACCCGCATATGGGTGTGTGTGTGTGTGTGTGTGTGTGTGTGTGTGTGCAGTGCAGCATGTGGCTGAAGGGCTGAGGACCTATCCAGACGGAAACGAGCAAACAGAATTGGCTTTTGGGTCTTTGTGGTATGAGCGAATAATTGGATAGAAGAATTATATTTTATAGTTTCAGTGACGGTTTCTCATCTCCTAGATAGCCCCTAAGTGTCTGATAAACCAGGGATGCAAACCGGTTGTGAACCGAACCGAACCGCAAACCGAACCGGCATTCCTTCAAAAATGCTGAACCGAACCGAAAACCACAAAAGAAAACGGTTCGGTTCGGTTCAGTTTTCTGACAATTTTGGGAATTTTGATGGAACTGCTACGATAAGTCCTTATTGGTGCCGGATTTATGTAGCACCCAACCATTTTGAAACATGCAATTGTCCACCGACCTCTGAATATGCCTGTCATAAGTTAACATTCTTTCTTTGGAAGTTACCGAATTATTTGTCGAGCTTCTTCACCTTAATCCAACTTTAGACAGGAGTACAGCTGTTAAAGTGATATCATAATGGACGAAGCAAGCACTTCCAACTACTCAAACTTATCAATTCTCTAGGAATTCAGTACAGAAATGGGCAAAGAGTCTTATATCACTTTAGAAATCATTTTATTTCAAATATCGAAGCAAAAGTTCGTAGAAAAGACACTAGAGGTGAGGTTTAATGTTTTTAAAAGTTTTTCGGTATAAAATAGCTTTCTCTGAGAAAACTTTCAATATATAAGGGATTAGCTAGACCAAATAGAGTTGGTTCAAACAATAACCGTGGGTGTAATACCTCTTAAAACCAGAACTAGTACTTTATAATGTGTTCGATCCAATTTTATTTTTCATCAAATAGTATGTCCCACTTAGGTTTATGGTTTTTCAAACTTCTGCAGCTTCAAAAGTCCTAAACAATTACTTTCTGAATAGGATATTTTTGAATGTTAGACTTTAGAATGGGCTTAAAGACTTAAGCTTTGGTGGAACGAAGGGTAATCTTAGAACAAAAAGAAGTTTTGGACTTGCCTTAACTTCAAAAGTCAAAGAAAATGACTATCCGAGCTGATTTCAGGGTAAACTGCGACGTTATACTCAACAAAAAGACTAAAGAGTTGAAATTAAGGGCGATCAAAGAAAATAATGGCGTTTCTAGCACCTTATCGGACTGTTTTTCCTTCCAAACTTCGAAAAAATATCTTTTCGCGCAGACTTTAGAGCAAACTGGGGCTTTATACTTAAGAAATGTCTTAGGGCTTAAGACTCGGCAAAATTAACAACGATCCTTGAACAGAAATGCGTTTTTGACAACTTATGGACTGCCTTACCATCGAAAGTCGGAAAAGAAATAGATTTTCGCACAGATTTAAGCAAAATTCTGGACGTTTCTCTTAAAGGTTGTTGTTCGGCGGGAATAAGGGCGATCCTAGAAATAAGTTTTTGTCATTTTTTTAAATATAATTATGAAAATATCTGGTCGTTAAACTTAGGATGGGCATTATGGGTTGAGATTTTACACATTTTCGCCAGTGCGTTGCGAATTCCTTTCCGCGCAGATTTTAGGGATCGGGGTTATTTGCAAAAACAGAAACTGGCCTTCATTAAATTTATAATAAATAAAGACTGAACCACTGAAGCGAACCGAAACCACGGTTGAGTTGGCTTCAAAAACCATGTAATATACCGAACCGGTGCACACTGGGCGAAACAGCCGATTTAGCGGAAGAAAAAGCAAATTTTACAAAATGAAAACCCGCCAATTCTTGATTTGCAATTGCAATTTTTATACGCTCAGCTGTGAGCTTTCAAACATAACATATGTAGCAGCAACTTTCGCAAACTATTTTCCAGCTTTTTCTAATGCGCACAGATTTGGCTTTCAAATTGTCAAAGTTTATTTTTCCAGCTGTTATATTTGGTTTAAATTAAATTAAAGGTAGGTATTAGCGAGAAAAATTGTTTCGTGACATGTGCGTGTCTGTTGTAATGGTAAATCGTGGTAGCATCTTTTGAGACTTTCGTGGAGTGCAAGTTTTTTAATCCGGCAGTATTCGGTCTAATTCTTTTTATTTTTGTTTAAAATATTCGTTATCTTTGTGAAATGTCTATATTTAACTGCAGCAACCTGCATTTGCTAACAACTGAACACTTTTCAGGCACTATGTCGGCGGCACTCCCATTTTGGTATGGCTTGCCGAAAACGTCCCTGCACAAAAATTTTCGGCAGTTGAGGCGTATGTTTTTGCAAACGTCATTGATAAATTAATATGTACTGATGAAAAGCTGCAAGAAATTGGCAAACTATTAAGGAATTTCTACAAATTGATTGAAAAATTAAGGTGATACATAAAATAAGGAATGGTATAGTATATAGTATATAGCTGTCATAGAAAAGTAGCGTCCGAAAAGTAGTCTTAGTTAGAAAAACTTTTTTGTTTTCAATGGAAATGTCCTCAAAATTGGCTTGTATTTGTTTCATACACAATTCTTCAAAGTTTTGTAAAAATCGGATGACTATAGCATTTAGCTGCAGTATGAATGATCTGTCGAAAAAATAGTTCTAGTGAGAAACCCTTTTTGTTTTAAGTGGAATCGCCTTCAAAAAAGTGTACATGTTAGTTTGTTATGCTTTTCCATGATTCCACTAAATGAGGTCGAAATCAAACATCTAAATAGTATACCTGACTTTTTTTTGAGTAAAAAGTTAACTACGCAGCAGGCTGTTTCTCTGAGTCTCTATGTGTTTTATGATTGTGAAAGGTGAGATATCGTATATCATATTTTATCAGTAACTGCAAACAATTTATATGATAGATAGTCAGTATGTATTTTTTGCTTTGCCCGAACCCGAACGGCTGTTTGAGAAGCTTTTGCATGCCTAATTACTACAAAGCTGGCGCCAACAGCAGAGAGTGGCGACCGGGTGTAAAGTTTATTGAAAGAAAAAACTTTTCATTAGATGTTCCTAGGCGGGATCAAACCCTTGACCTCTTGCACAGCGGTCGCGCATACTAGCCGCTGAACCACACGACCACAGAAACTTGTCATATAACTTAATTTTTATGTTCCTAACATTTAAATAAATAAATTTGATTGGGTTGGCTGCGCACAGCTAATTTCTTAATAATTAAGCGACACTTGAAAAAGTCCTATTAAAAAAAAGGGAGCAAGAATTTTTCAGAAAATGAGACATTTTTCCTGGCGAATCTCGTTACCGAGAAGAACGAATGTTCTGAAGAACAGAAAGTCGGATGCCGTGATCTGGCAACATAAGAAGTAGACCTGGATCAATTTGTTGAAGAATTTTGCGGAAGGTTAGGCATTTGGCGCAAGTAGAGCAGTTATGGGACACGGTTTTCTCAATAAAGCGCATATCCAAGTCGGAGATGGCAAAAAACTGAACAACTAACAAGCTGATAGTGCATCACTTGCATAGAAATGTAGCGCTTTTTACAGCTTACTAGATGACTGTAAAATAGTTCTCAGTCGGACCTGACTGCGTGCCAGAAGCACATCCCGTATACAACTTTTGCCTCTCAGAAGTAGATGCCAAACCCAGCAATCCTCCTTTCGCTTTTGTATAGGAGCGAAACGCAGCAGATCTGTTCTATTAGAAGGGACGTTTGCATGGGTTGTTGTTGTTGGTTCAACTTCGGAAAAACGCTCGGCTCTCTCTCCTCCATGCTGCATGCGTGCCATTAGAAGGAAAGTTTGCGTGTTATGTAGATTTAATGCCTCCAACATATGGCAAAAAGAACATGTTTGGGAAAATCGAACGATCGCCAATCGTTCGGGCCTCATTTCGCATATTGGTTTCCAATAGCAATGGGTGCGGCATGTGTGCCATTAGAAGGGACGTTTGCATGTTGTGCAGACTTCTTCGCTTCTAACCTACTGCCAAAAGGAACGTGCATCAGTTTTCATACAGATAATAAGAATTATATCATACTGCAAAAGCTGGTAGTGCATTCTTCCTAGTAAAAAAAGTGTGCCAGAAGGCAATCTTTTGGGAACCATGTTCCAATAAATCCGACTGGGTTTTCCTAAAAGCAAAGTAAGCATAATACAACAGGAATAAATGCATTTTTCTACCACAGTTACTTTCGACAACTGAAATCTTTTTATAAAATCAGAGCCCCCATAAGTCTCGAAAGAGTTTGTGCGATATTTATTGATTCAAGGGGAATTCTTTGCCATTTCTCTTCAGCACTTTTTGCAAAAAGGCACGTCCAATACTTTTCCATATTTTGTTTACTTGTTAAAAATTCAGTTTTAACTGCTTTCAAATTCAGTAAAGCCACGTGGACATGCAAAAACAGCAAGTAAGAACCAGTTAAAAAATAAATAAATTGAAATAGCTATTTTACCAGGAAGTTTTCCTATTAATGATTAGTTGTACCGAGCACGGTTCCCAGTATAAGAAGTCAGCTTCATATTCTTGTTAATCGTTTCACTTTTTCTTTCGTTCAGCTCTTTTAGTCACCTGTTTGTGTTCAACTTTTGATAAAATTTTGTTTAAAAGCCCCGTTTTTTTCAAGCTCCTTAATTTGTTTGTAGCCATCAAAGTGGAACACTTCCAAGTAGTTTCCTTAGTTTTCAACGTACTTACGAGCTTAAGACGAGTGTTTCATTCACTTGCGTCCCACTCGCAATCTACAAACCATTTTCATCACTCAAAAGATTTCCTGGGTTCAATCTGAGGCCTTTTTGCAAGCAAATTAAGCAATGTGTGTGTGTGTGTGAGTGAGTGTGTGCTTAAGGAAATGGTGTTCTGTCATTTTTCTTTTTGTCAACTTAGGCAAATCAAGAAAAGGCAGGGGAAAAGAAAATTGTGCACACACACACACACATAGGCAAATCTAAGACCCTAATAGGCACCAGACGTTTTCATTCAACACTTTACAGGCAGCCAAAATGGCGCCAGAGAAGTAAGTGAATGAAAGAGTACGCAAAAACAAGGCGAAAGGCGCTTTCAAAATGGTCACAAAGGCAGGAATATTCATTTACAGCAAAACCAAATACGCAGTCCAAAAATAAAAATGTCAATTTGCCAAGTGTCGACAAACGGCAGGTGGATAGGTGCAGCTACAAACCTAAAAACTTCAAATAAAAAAAAATGAAAGGGAGTCGGCTAAAGAGCGGGTTACCCCCAAGCAGCCCAAGGCGGGTGTCAAAGTTACCACAGCAACCACCACCAGCAGTGCAAAGTAATTTCCGCAATGCCCACACACACAAAAGCCAACCCTCAAACCCCCCAAAAGAAAACCACTTTAATTTCCTCAGGCTCCGGCTAGGACCAGGGCAACCCTTGTTATACACACACACACACACACACACACACGCATATAATAATATCTCTCTGCCCTTTTTTCTATTCAATGTTTTTGGGCTAAGACACTGACACAGTTACCACCTCAACATGATGTTCGAGTGTCCCTTTTCCATGTGCCAATTGCCTTGATTTTCTTCTGCCCAGTTTAAAATGTATTTAATTTAAATGACCCAAAAGGGGTGGCAAATTACTGGGCCAGGAAGAGGCATATTTGTGTAATGACCCACCCAACCCTTTGTACCTATTCTTTGAAAAGTTTCCATAAACTTTATTCGTACCGTATGGAAGACCAACAAGTTTCAAGAGCAAAGCCAAACTGTCAAAATGTACAAAGAGAAAGGCAAAACAATTTTTCTGAAATGGCCAAAAACCAGCTAAAGTTTCGCTTAAGTGATTCACTCTTGAGGCTATGCATTACTTGCACTTGAACGGATTGAACCTCGATAAAGTTGATCAACAAAGTTTTGCATATTGATAAACAGACAACATTCTGAAGGGGAGAACGAAGCTTATGCACATATACAGGTTTCTGCGCAAAGAATGAAAAACTTATCCAAAGTATCCTTCTAGTGGAAATGTCCTCATCAATACGACTCTTGTTAACAGCTTGGGAAGATGCAGATCTTGACAAACTCTCAAATCGCAGACAAAATGTTGGGCAGCCACCTCCTCCGGGAGCCTCAACAGACTCTGACATCAGCGCTATTTCATCGTCGAATGCAGTAAAGGAATTGACTCAAAACATTCAGCCACTCACACAGGATGTTACCGATCCAAAAATTTAAAGGCTGCCGTTTAATATGCTTGTTGACGACTTGACCATTTTCCAACAACAACTAAGTTTGGGGGAAGGTCGACTTCATATCAACGATTTTACAACACGAACTCGTTGTTTCATTGACACAGGATCCGTGATCTCAGTGATACCGCGCTCTATGGTTAAACAAAAGACTCGGCTATCGAAATTTACTTTATACCCTACAAGTAATGACGCTCATTGTTTGGCAATTAAGGCCAGCCTGAGTCCATCTACAAATCCCTCAATCGAGGCATCACAAAGCCCTCAACCCAGGCACCACAGCGGAGCACTCCACCGTGGCACCCCAAAGTCCATAACCGGGGAACCATAACGCCTTCAACCAGGGGCACAACAGAGCCCTCAACCGAGGCACCACAAAGCCTTCAACCGAGACACCAAAAAGCCGTCAAACTAGGCCCCACAAAGGCCTCAACCGAGGCACCACAAAGTCAAACTCTCAAAAGTGGTACCACAAAGCCTCAACCTAGGCCCCACAAACCTCAACCGAGGCACCCTAAAGCCCACAGCTCAACCGAGGCACCACAAAGCCCTCAACCGAGGCACCACAAAGCCTTAACCAAAAGCCTAACAGGCACCACAAAGCCTTCAACCTAGGCCCCACAAAGACCTCAACCGATGGTACCAAACAAGCCTTCAACCTAGGCACCACAAAGCCCTCAACCAAGGCACCACAAGGCCCTCAACCAAGGCATCACAAAGCCCTCTACCGAGGCACCACAAAGTCCTTAACCGAGGCTCCAAAAAGCCCTCAACCGAGGCGCCACAAAGACCTCAACCGAGGCACCACAAAGCCTTCAACCTATGCCCCACAAAGCCCTCAACCGAGGCACCACAAAGCCCTCAGCAGAGGCACCACAAACTCTCAAAAGTGGTACCACAAAGCCTTCAACCTAGGCCCCACAAAGACCTCAACCGAGGCACCACAAAGCCCTCAACCAAGGCACCACAAAGCCCTCAACCAAGGCACCACAAAGCCCTCAACCGAGGCTCCAAAAAGCCCTCAACCGAGGCGCCACAAAGCCCTCAACCGAGGCACCACAATGCCTTCAACCTATGCCCCACAAAGGCCTCAACCGATGCCTCTACCGAGGCACCACAAAGCCCACAACCGAGGCACCAAAAAGCCGTCAAACTAGGCCCCACAAAGCCCTCAACCGAGGCACCACAAAGCCCTCAACCAAGGCACCACAAAGCCCTCAACCGAGGCACCACAAAGCCCTCAACCGAGGCCCAAAGGTCCAAAAAGACCACAAACGAGGCCCAAAAGCCTAACCGAGGCAAAAAACCTCAACCGAGGCACCACAAAGCCCCACAAAGCCTTCAACCTATGCCCCACAAAGCCCTCAACCGAGGCACCACAAAGCCCTCAGCAGAGGCACCACAAGCTCTCAAAAGTGGCACCACAAAGCCTTCAACCTAGGTCCCACAAAGACCTCAACCGATGCACCACAAAGCTCTCTACCGCCCTCAACCAAGGCATCACAAAGCCCTCAACCGAGGCACCACAAAGCCCTTAACCGAGGCTCCACAAAGCCCTCAACCGAGGCGCCGCAAAGGTCTCAACCGAGCACACAACGGAGCCCTCAACAGAGTCACCACAAAGCCCTCAACAATTCACACCGAATGCTTGCCGAAATAATGCATCAGTGAGTGTTAGAGAGAGACAGAGAGCCTCTCTTCTTGGCGAACCCTGGTACAAGGTAGCCGCACACTCTCTCTCGCCCTCTTTGCTCGCCGCTTAAGTGTCAGTCTGTGAACAACAGTCGTGAGCGAAGCAACTCCGCGGATGAATTTTTAGTGTTCTGCCACTTAATTTTGTTTGACTATAGCGCCTTCTCGCTCTCGCTCATTTTGACATTCAAAGAAGAGGCGGTAAGAGAGTAAGTGCGGCTACCTGGTTAAGTATACCTTGCCCTGGTATAGTGTTCTGACTCTCAGAGAGGCAGTCATCTGAGCCGAGAGAGCGAGGTGGTTTTGAAGGTAAGGCAAGTTTAAAAAAATGCCAAAAACTAATTTCTTTTCTTTTCTTAAAGCCTCTACATAAGGATAACGTCCCAAATTTGATATAAGTCTGCTTAAAAAGATATTTCTTTGCGGTTTTTTTGAAGTTAAGGCAGTCCACTAAAGGTTTTAAAAACGTTTAAGGCCCTTTCTTGAGTATATCGTCGCGACTTACCCTTAAATCTGCTCGAAAGGCCTTCTCACATATGCAGCGTAGGACTAAAGGCTTTATCACAACACCAACAAGCGTACAACAGATTATGAGTTCCTTACTTTGCTGTTCACTACAGCATATAGCATTGATGGCCTGCGAGGTTCTTTTTTGAGATCCCTTCATTTGGTAACAAATCGTGTTAAAAATTTAACTATTTCCCCCCTCCAACTGCATCATCAGTTTTAATCGAAAAGCTTCAACTTGGCCACCCTTATGATTTTGGGTTAAGCACATTTTTCATACACTTCGTTTCACTTGCCATCTCAGAAACCAATCTCTTGCTCCCCCTCTGTCGCTCTCTCTCTCTCTCTCTCTCTGCTATATCTGTGCTCCATCTGCTACTATCTGGGATGTCTCAATCTGTTATGCAATGTACTCGTCGTAATTCATAAGCCATTTCTGTGTTGCCTCTGCCTCAGCCAAATGTAATATGCTTTCGATAACATTTTGCTCGTATGACAAATTTTTTGTCGCCAAAAAAAACCCCCCTAAAATATGAAAAAAAAAATGGAGAAACGCACACAAAATTGGCAAAAACAGGAAAAGTTTGCCAAAAGGACAAAGTGTTAAATGTTGACATGTCATGACATTCCAAAGAGCAGCCGGCCAAGCAGCTGGGGTCTAACGAAGGCAGGAAGTTTGGAGAGGAAGATTGGTCAACAGAAATTGCGAGGAACGGCTTACATGGTGACAGCTGACAGGCGAACCAATGAACTGGGATATGACGGCACCGTCACCCGAGTTTGAGTGTGCGTGTGTGTGTGTGTGTCGACTTGTTATCCCTTCCGCTTGCCCGGGCTGTGTCTTCATTTTCATTCTCATCTCCGCTCTTCTAGTCGCTGCTTAATTTCGTACGCCATTTTGTCTTCACTCTCTTTTTGCTCGTACTCCTGCTCCTTCTGTGCTCTGTCAGTTATTTTTGCCGAAATTTATTGAAATTGTTTGTCAAATTCCGCTTACTTGTTTTTCGCATTTTGCCAAAAATGACAAGGACAAGCAGACATCCGTTTTTCTTTGCCAGTTTTCCTTGTTTTTTTCTCTTCTTCTGCAGTTAATCTAAGAACTCGCTGCCGCTTCGTGCCATATCAACTACAAGTTCTTCAAGCCATAAAAATTGTAAGCCCTCAGCCCTTCGTTTTGGAGGGAAAATATACATTTCTGAGATGGAGATTCTGTGAATTTGAATGACGTTGTAAAATTAGACGAAAAAATATGCAACCAAGGCAAAAGACATGGCATGAGAATTATCTTTCAACAGCAATGGAATGGCCACAAGTGCCAAGGAATGCAAGGGTTGGGTTTCCATCTCATGTTGATTTGCATTCCGCTACACAAGGAGCTGACACTGAAATTCTTACACCAGTTCTTATGTCAATCCTCAAAACGTGGCTTCACAACTTCAGATCAAATACATAATAAAAATGGAAACAAAATTCCCGCCTGCGAAACTGGAAAATCTGTGCCCAATCTTTGGGACTTGGCTGCCCATTAGCTGTCAGGTTAATGCACCCAAAATGTTAATAAAAAAAAATACACATGCACAGACAAGTATATGAATTTATGATAAGCTTACGCAGGGGGCATAGACAAACCGCAGAGCAGCAATAGCAGCACGGAGGGAGGCAGAAAACCGCCTAAAAATCAGCCCCATAGAGAGTGAGACAGAGCGGGAAAAAAAACTTTAAAGTTGCCCCCACAAAATGTGGACAAACTTTCAACGCGGTCGCGCCTTGAGTTGTGCTAATGAATTCCCCAGCAGACACTCACATACACACACGCTTTCACATACGACAGTAGCAGCAGCATCAGCTTATACACAGAGTTGTCATATCCCAGCAAACATTTAGTCGTCTTCCTTGTCTCTAACAAATGGGAAGGCTTTGGATTCTTTAACCAACACGAGATCATAGAATACAGGGACGCCCAGGGCCTGCTTAAGGCAAGGCAGACCCAATCCAAATGAAGAAAATTATCATTCAAGCATCAAAAACCACAAGAATGAGGTAAAGAAAACCCTACTACCGCTGAGTGCTGTGTTTGTGCTTGAATTATTTATACTCCTAGTGCATAGCCGGTAGCCACCAGAGACCTGCAACAAGCCTCTAATGTTCAATCACACTCGTGCGTTTACTTGGATTGGTTGGGCTCGCTGCCTTGGTTCGACACACTCAAAATGATCGCAAGCACATTAAGTCAGAACGAGCAAGCTCTTTGCTGCGCACGACTAATAATATTAACAAGCTTTTCATAGCTACACTCCTGCTTTCTTGCTTTATTCGGCTTGTTGACGGCGATCTTTGACAAGCCTCTTATGCAATTGTTGATGTGTTTTGAAAACTTAAAACAACAACAAGCCACAAGAAGAAGAGAGAAAGCAGATGTAAAATACAAATGCAAGCAAGAAAGATAGTAGGTCAAGCCCGACTATAACATACTTTATACCCGAATCCCTGTAGAATTCCGAATACTAAATATGTCCAGAAGGATTCGTAGTGATTCTATATGATCTTCGTGTGCTTAACACAAATCTGTCTTCGGAAATGGTCCATCACGTCTAGATTTTTGGTAATTTGAGCTTAAGTTTGCATAAAATGCTAATATTGACCATTTTTTGGGACGTTTAATGGGCATCCTATACTATTGTCTTAACTCTCTTAGCTTTAAAATAAACTACCACAAATGCTTTTTTAACTTTTTTTAGGCGAAAATTTACCATTTTGAATACTAGCACTTAAGCTTACCACATTTTGTAGGAAATCAATTGGGGGTGTTCCAGAAATCTCTAGAGATTTTCGTATAAACAATTGGATTTTGAACTAGACTATGAGGAGTTTACATGTAAAGTGTCAAAAATAAAGTCGCCCACTAGATTGTAGGAATCGAAAACCGTACGATCTAAAATATACTTGGCTGGCAGTCGGTTTCAAATCTCACTAGTTTTGTCATCTAATCTAGTAGCCTTGCATTTTGGCGACAATCCACATGTAAGGGCAAGCAGTTGTAGTTCGAAACGAAACGGTTTCTACGAAAATCTCTAGAAATTTCTGTCAAATCCCTGAATATGTACACATGACTAGCCAAATATAGTGATCTTGTGAAGCATATTTTTTGGCAGTAGACGTCTTAAAAGATTTGAGCACATGTGTTCAAAACAGAATATCTTCGCTTAAAAAAATCGCAGAAATGTTTGAGATAGTTTATTTTAAGGTAAATAGTCTAGTTTCAGCAGCCCAAAAAAGTAAGGGTTTAAAACAAAATATTATTACTCCGAAAAGTTTACCACATATCGACTAGCGGTTTTTTTTGTTCGATAGATAATTGATCAAGCTAACTTTTGTTTGTTGTGGTGTTGTTGCAGGGGTTGTTGTTGTAGCCCGCTTCAAAGTCGACCCAATTTTAAAAAACATAGGTGCCTGGTGCGTCACGATTTCCAGAGAACGCGTCATCGGATAAAAAAATTTAAATGAGGTTTTGTTGGGAATTGATGTGGTTATGGTCGAAACTAGGATATCTGGGATCGGTCTATATATAGGGAGTAAGGGGGTTCTCAAAGTCAAAATTTCGAAAACTGACCTATTTTTTACCCCTTAAAATGGCCCTAACTCCGCTATTTATGGACCGAATCAAAATATCCTAGTTCCGACCATTGCGTACGGTAAAGAGCAATTTTAAAAAAAAACTATAAGAAAATCGGTCAACAAATGGCCTCGCAATCTGACGCACCAGGGTGAAAAAAGTGGTTCCGAGATAATCGCATTTAAATAAAAAAAAGTTTCGACAACCTACTGTACTGCGCCCGACCTACCTGTACAAAAATCAAAATATCTCAAAATATCAAAGTGCAATTTTAAGCCACTTTAAAATCAAACTACTTATAATCTAGAGCAATGTGAAGCATTTCCGAAATCAGATTCATGTTCAGCATAGAAAAATCATTAAGAATCACCACCAATCCTTCAATATACTGGAAAAAGTCAAATTTTGTTGCCTTGTGCAATCAATCAAAAATTACAAGTTTTGCACGATTTACCCCTAGAATCAACGGTAGCTGTCTAGTAAAGGTCCCTTTGGTCAACAAATTTAATAGGAATGTTCTTCGATAGACGGCAAATAATAAAGATTTTCATTTTGGTTACCCACCCGACAATTTCTCGTATATATTCGGACCTACGAGAATTACGTAAGTTTCTCTGAAGATCGAAGTCCGCTTTTCCTTAGAGATGCGTGTTTCAAACGGACATCAGTTATGTTGTAAGATAGAGACGATACATGCAAAGACTCTTGGTCACCCTAACGGCTATTCCCTTTAACATTAACATAGTCATCTCTTTCTCGCATAAACCTAGGTTTAAGACTACTCTGTAAAAAGACTGTAACATGTATGCTCAAAGAGACGCGACTAGAGCATTCTATTGTAAGCCGTTGTAGAGAGTGGAAGTGTAACTTAAATAAAAGAACATCACAAGAGACTAAACTAAAAGTATAACCTGACTCGTATTTCCTCTCACAGTTATTACGATAGTTTCTCTTTAATTCGAGATTCGTTTTTCCTTAGAGATGCGGGTTTCCAAAGGAAAAGATTCAGTTTACGATCAGTTTTTGCTAATCAAAAAGGTTTCGAGAATGGACACGAACACGTGCCTCGACAAATTACGTTTTGCTGCCACAAACTGAGCGACAGGTAATACTTTTCGGACCGAAACGAAACACGTAGAAAATGACGAAAATTGTCAGGTGGGATCCTAAAATATGATTCAAATGCGGTGCAAGTTTCACATTTTGGCAACATAATTTCAAATCAAACAAGAAAGAATGTCGATCAAGCCCGACTATAGCATACTCTGTACCTGTGAAGTGCTGCCCATCACCGTTGCGACCGGTGCTGCCCATAATAGTTTGATTTCCCTATAACTCGACTATCGTTCATCCGATCTTTACCATTGATTACAGTGGATGGACAAGAAATCCTCTTCTCTTCTGTTTCGACTTCCTCCCGTCTAAGCCTCGTCAGTACGCTTCAAATGCTGTTACACAATCAAGCCATCATTCCAATTTATACAACGACGCGGTGAATAAGAACTTGAGAATTGCAAGAACGCAAAATTCCTTCTTATTATTTAGCTCCATTTGTAGGGTAACCGAAAGGTATTTGCAATGTTGTTGAAGGTTGTTCAATGTATCTTTGTTGTGGTGGCCAGTGTTTTTGTTACTGAGAACTTTGTCTCAGAGTGTGCTGCCCATTTTGCCTTTTATAAATATGTACCAGGAATTTATTGTTTGTTTAATAGGGAAACCGTTAACGTTTTTATAACAAACATCACGGCGAGCCTTCCCGTTTTGTTCATGGGTTTTAGCGACCTATTTTGATATTAGTTATGTTCTCCCACTAGCTTCATTTAGCAACATAATATTCTCAGAAATACTTCGCTCTCAAAATGCTATTTTCAAGTATTTTTCCCCCCTCCCAAGTGTGATCCCAAACCCTCAATTCTAATCATAGGCGTTAAGCGATGCCTACTAAAAACTTCCGAATCTTATCTTTCGCATTAACAAAATGTTTGCTAGGCAACCCCGTACACACACACACACAGAATTGTCATATAATTTCTAATGTGCTGCTTTTATGATCATATGAAAAAAACACCCACGGGTGCAGCCACAACGCACGTGCCTGAGCCTATGAGTGCTTCTGTATGCGCGTGTGTGTGTGTACTCTGTGTGTGCAAATTAAAATGCATAAAAGGATAACAGCAATGCTGCTGCTAGTGTAACACCGCAGCAACAGCAGCCCATCCTAGGCAACCTCGCTCATTGTAGGCAAATTTCACCAGAGACTGCAGCGGCAAATTGTACTGCAGGGAAAATTGTGATTTTCGCGCTCATCAACCAACAACGACGAAGAAATTGCACGTGTTGCTGCCGTGTCTGGTTTAATTTTAGCACCGTGGCCGGGGCCAAAGAGTCGCGCCTTGACACTACAGCAGCGGCAGCGGAGGCAGCAGCATTGCATACTATTAGGCGCTCATAAAAAATGTAACGTTGTCACATAAAAATAGATGCCAAAAATCTCGCGCGTATGTGAACAACAAAAACAACTGCCAAATATAATAGGAATAAACCCTGGCATAATGTTGTCGTCGCCAACCAACATTTTGAGTTATAAACTTTTATACGATTTGGGGCGCTCTCAAGTTGAAATGTTCAACTTGCTTTTTATGACTGTAGTTAGTTTAGCATTTTGATTTGTCTCAGCGATTATTATTGGCAATCAAGCGAAGTGCTAGCTAGATGATGATGACTTGGGGCTAGTCGCTAGCTGATTGCAGTCAACATGTCACAAGCAAAGTGGAGAAATTGCTAGGAGAACGTAGCCAAAGGCAAGTGCTGATGCGGCTGCTGCGGCAGCAACTGCTGTTGCTGTGAAATTCAATGAGACAGACAGACAGGAAATGGCAAGGGGAAGTCGTTGACGTATGTGTTCATGTGTGTGTGTGTGCGTTTGTATGTTTATTTATGCTGCTTGTTTTTGAATTATATAAAAGTCATCATGACGCGCAAAGAAACTGTAAAGTATGGGGTCAGCGGAAACTTGCAAGTTTTATTAGAAAAACAATTTCACTGTCATATTTTGCACCGCATGATGAGACCAGAAAGTTGAGTTGATATATGGTTTAGTACGCATAAAAGTCGGGAGACATAAACTTGGCAAATTAATACCAGTCGTTTTTAGGGATTCACAGAGTGGAGCCACACAGGACGCCATTTCATGTTCATTTCAATAATTTTTCATATGAGCATAGAACGCGTACATCAAACGGAATCGTTCTATGGTTAGAAAGAAATAAACTTCAAACATTCTAAAATTGTAATTCTGTGATTTTCTTTAATATGCCAGTAAAACGAAAGTCTAATAACAAGACGGATGAGTGCAATGAGAAGTCAAGAAACTTTTTCGCAAGCGGAGCTCAGAAGAATGTAACAGGTACCCGTCAAGCGGATCGGAGAGCTTCTGGAACTTCGAAGCAGGCGAGCAATCGACGGCAGCAATTTGCTAGACACATTGAATGCCAGCATGCTTTTGAGATTCCAGTATAATTCAAGCTACAGAGCAGGTTGAGATCTACAGAATTGCCGTAGCAGGCGACCCCCCCCCCCCCCCCCCCTTTTTTCCCCTACTCTCATTCATATTCATTCAGATGCGAAAAATCGCCGCCAACATTTATGTCAAAATACCCTATCTGCCATGGATGAAAATGTGCATAATGTTGCTGGGCATTTGATGTTTTACGTCGATTTACTTTGTTGAACGTTGCGTTTGACCATGACGCCATGAGTTCCTTGGAAAATGGCGCCGCAAAAACGATTTGTACTGTTCTTGCTTTATTTTTGTAAATAGTTGTGCCCTGTTGCATCTCTCAACCCTGGAGGATCGGAGAACCATTGCGTCCCTAATGTTCTTAAATGAGCTTGTATTAGGCTGTATTGATTGTCCGTTCTTGTTAGGCAAGATAAGCTTTAATGTACCAAGTAGGAGTCTCAGATATTTTCAACCCTTTTCCCACCAAATTTCCCGATCCAACTATTCCCTTAATGAACCTATTTGTAGGGCTCTTGAAAAGTTTAATTCCTTGCCGGTTAGTATGCGTTTTGACTTCGACTCCAACATATTGGTAGTAAAGAAACTGCTAAACCAACAAGTACGTTCACTTCTTTCGGACTAGAGCTAAAAGCTGTTGTGCACTCGGATGTAATTTTCAAAGGACTAAGAGTTAATTTGTGTTGGTTGAGTCGCAGAGCTTTAGATAAATTAGGGGTCGGTCAGTTGGTGGGCAAACAAAAATGTTTGGCAGGAATTGGAAAGAGTCGGATTGTTTCTTGTGATAGCTTGAAAGACGAGAAAGGATTGGCTTTTGCTCTGAGCAGGAAAATGTACGTCATGTAACCGTTGAGAAAAGGCAGGGAAATCATGTTAGTTGATTATCGGAAAAGGAAACTTTATTGACAAATGAGTTACAAGTTGATGAAGACCCAACTTTGTTGAAGGACCCAGATCAAGAGATAATTGAGCGTTAACAGGGCAAGAATCGGGTCAACTCAAGTCATCAAAAAGGAATTTTGGGGAACTCAAATACTGGCAAACAGGAAGAGAAGTTGACTGGAAACACTATGATCAAACTGTTCAGGATCGGAATAGGTTTTAAGAAATTGGATAAGAAAAAAAAGGAATTATGCTTAAAGTCAATGGGAAGGATCAAAGGCTTGCATGAAGTGGTTCCGAGGTCTTTTTAATGGAAAGAAAAAGAACGAAAGCGGTCCAAGGAAATTGATTTAGTTGGGACTAGGCGGGATCAATTTGAAGCTGGCCTTGAGTTAAAGGATAAGTACCCTAAACCGTACGTAGTGGTAAACCGTAAGTAGTGGTCAGGTAGGGTTTCGGATAGGCACGGGACTCTGAAACGGGACCCTTGCAGCGGGCACGGCTGAAGCTCTGACCACGCTCTGATATTTGACGCTCTCATATTCGTCGGCCAGCTGGACCAGTTGCTAGAGAGTCTGGAACTCATGGCGCCTAATGAAAAACCGGTAGTCGGGGGCCGCATTTTCATATGCCCGATACAACTCTTCGTCTTCCTTATATCCCGCGTGATGCATTTTGGTGGGTAATTCAATTAGATAGTCCATGAAAGTTTCGCCCTCCTGCTGCACGCATGCACGAATCTCGTCTTCCAACCTTTCAAAGTAACGGGGTGGCAAGAAAAAGGACTAAAACTCCCGGCGAAACGTTTCCCATGACGCTTGTTGGAGTCGGCTGGTCCGAAACCAACGTGTGGCTCGATCAGCGAATACCTCAGACATGGCTCGAGGAACAACGTCTTTATCCAGCCCATAGGTCACTTTGTTCTATTCCACCTCTTCGATGAAGGATAACGGGTCCGACCCCCCATCGAAGTGTATTCCCCACTTGCGGATGCGGTCAGGAATTGCCGATGTCGAGGAGAACATATCAAAAGATAGCCCCGCCGGCTTGGGTGGGTCAACCGGAGGCAATACGGTCGGTTCGCCAGTGTCTGGTAGGGCCCCCAAAGGCTTAAACGTAGGTCGTCGACTGGGTGAAAGTTTTTCGGGTGTAGGGGCTTGAGGTGGTCCGCCTCCAGGGATAGCCAAAGAGAGGGTGTCTACGCCCGTGCTGGCGGTCTCATCGATCGACTTAAAAAAGAGTGCCTCCAATTCTGCTAGGCGCGTCCAAGTTTTCTGTGGCAATGTTCCTGTGGTTAAAAGGTAAGCGAAATTTTTCCTGGCACCCTCAGCGCGGCTTCCAGCTTCAAAGCCGATGTCGCAAGCTCCTCCTTACGTCGTGAGTAAGTCCAACGCACGCCCACCCCGAGGTTCTTAGGAATTATCCCCTCTTCGTATTCACCAGTACTTTTGCTAGTCATATTCGCCGTTCCTCTCTTGCTCGCAGCTGTCGTTCCTGGATCGGGACTTTCCTTTCTCTCGTGTTTATTCTTCTCGTTTCACTGCCGGCGAATTCAAACACGTATGCTCGCACGTAGAGGAAAAGGTTCCCTCCGTTTTATTTTGGCAATGGACGCGCTAGGGAAACGGCTTCTACTTTAGCACCTTTCTCAGAACTTAAATGGGTCTTTAGGCCACTTTTTTTTCTCCCTTTCGCCTCAGCGTCCCTGCTCGGGCGCCACTTGTAAGGAAGCTCCTTGGCCGAAGTAAAGTTCTCAGTCTTACCAAGGTCTCTCACAAGAAATTTTGTAAGATCTGGGACATTGGGGGAAGGATATGCTTTGTCGGAAGCCGACTCCGTAGAATGTTGATGGGGTACGAGCTAGAGGTAGGAGAATGCTTTTTTCGATAACATTCTCTGTTCTTTGATTCCTCTTTATTATCTTTTTCATTACTCCCATCTATACTATTAACCAATTTCTTTATTTTCTCTTGCTACTTTTTTATCGTTTAAACATTTGCTAATGGGACTTGGGGCCAAACTTTTTTCGGGAGATTTCAAAGCAGTTTCTGGCCACCAAAAGAAGTAAGAATTGGCCACTGTGACAAGAATTTCTCACGCTTACACTAATTGCAATCAATTTGTCAAGCATTACCACCTTCACATCATCAAAATCTCTTTAAATTTTTGGTACTCACCGTTGCTGCACGAAGCGTTGCATTGCCTACAAATGACAGGCCTGGGGTGCGTCGCAGTCGTTGGACTTGTTGTTCTTGTTGTTGCTGTTGTTGCTGCAGTGTGGTAGTTGCAACGCCTTCGTCGTCACCGCTGCCGCCGCTATCATCGATTGGCTGTTGAGTGGCCAGCAATGGGCAACTGCTTGCCACACCCAGTAAGCCCAACAGGCTGCTGTTGCTGTTGCTGTCGCTGCTGTTGCTGTTGCAGATGTTGCTGCTGTGCCGTCGTCGTCTGCGATGGCGATGGTGTGGATGATGTTGGCGCTGGCGTTGATTGTGACGACGGCAGCGTTGTTGTTGCGCTGCGGCGTCTATTTTAATGGCGGCAATGGTGCTGCTTTACAGCAGCACGCAACCTACACAGGGGAGGTGTACGATCTAAAATTTGCTGTACTTGGTTGTTGCTGTCAATGTCTCAGTGTGGCTGTGGACACATCCTTCAATTGCTTTGCACCAATGACAATTCCATAATGTTTGTGTTTGTTTTATGTTGTTTTTGGTTAAATTCCTATATTTGTTGTTGTTGTTGTTGTTGCTGGCAGCAGTTTGTTGTGGGTTTTTTGAAACAATTCCAGTTAGCAGTCTTGAATGTTGGCATGGCTAAAAACATTAACAGAACAAAGGAAACAATTAGCCAAAAGAAAAGCTGAAGCCAGCTGCCAAAAAGAAAATTAAAATTAACCAACATTTTTTTTTTTTGGCAAACTTCCTATCCCAACGACCATGTGAGTCTGGGGCCCATATCTCTTGGGGCAATCAATACGAAGGCAATCGACAGCGGAAGCAAATTTTGGTGAAAATTATAGATTTTTTGTTCGCCCTGCTGGCATTTGAGCTTTGGCCAGTGTAATTTATGTTAGGCATGTTTCTACTTGGCTCCGATTCGAAGGGTTCCAGTGGGCCACACCCATTTGACAAATTGCCAGCTGAATTTTTTTTATAATTTTCTGTGCAGTTGTCGAATTGTTTGGAATGCTTAAAGCATTAAAAAAACTGGCATGCAATTTTTATAGCAAATGATCAAATTGTCAAAAATTGAAAATTCTTTCTTAAGACGCTTGTGAATTGAAATTGGAAAACTTTTTGAGTTGCTGCCAACAGGTTAACCAATTTATTGATCTCCTTCGATAATCCGCAATTGAAAGAAGACTGAGCTGAAGAAATCTCAAAGATTTTATGCTTTTACAAATAGAGGATTAACTGTTTACAATTTTGACCGAAAATCCTGTTTCCTCTGGCCCTAAAGTAGCTTATTATTCGAAACACTGACACACTGAAGGTTGCCATATATTTATATGTGCCAGTTATCTGGCAGGACTGTTCAGACAAGTAAAATACAGACCATATATGGCACCATTCAACTGGTACTACACTGGCAGGTGTTTACTCGAGTAAGGGTGCTTTCAGACACACTGGCAGGTTGCCAGATTACTTTTTGTCAGCTATCAGCTTCAGACTGAGTAGAATACGTTGAAATTATGACAGATTTCTCTTAGCATTTCTACTGACAATGCCTCGGGCAGGTGTTCACTCAAGTATGAAAGCAACTAACACCTAAAAATATGGCAGCCAGCCACTGTGTGTGAATGCGCACTTATGGTCTCCTCACAGAAAAAAAAGATCCAAAAAAATATCCATTTAGACTGTATATTTCTTTAATATCCTTTTATCATCCAACGGAGCTGAAAAATCATCCAAGGGATGATCATTTTTCATATCCTTTGGACTATTTTTCAGTTCCATTGGATGATAAAAGAATATTGAAGACATATCCAGCTCAAATGCATACGGGAAGTCATCCAATGGATATTTTTGCATATGCTTTTTTATCTGTGCAATTATACACATTTTTTCAAAAGCATTATGATCCATAAGAGTTAATCTCGCGTCCATCACTGTCTTTATAATATTTTGTGTTTGGCTTGGTAAGAGTCCCCATTGTCTCCCGTTAGATTGTCTTCATTAAGTGTTTTGTAAGCAAGTCTTTAAGGACTATGATGACGAGGAAGTCATAAAGCGCTAATATCGTTCTTCGAGTAGGTCCATCAGGGACCAATGCCTTTGCTTACTTTTAATTTTTTTTTTTTTTGGAATTTTCCACTTTTTTCTGTTGTCCAAAACGAGTAGACTCTCTTTCAAAAATATCCCAAGCAAATTTTCGGTATTCGATATATCGCTGCTGTGAACTACCCGAATGGTGTTGCCATATTTTGAAGAAAAAATATCGAAATTATTTCCTGCATAACTATTATATACCTCTAAAAATTTGTTTATTACACATAAAGATAAAGTGTGGCGCCATACGAACTGTGGGAGTGCTGCCTAGAGTCTGCTCCAAGCCAAGTCCACCAGAACATCACCAATGCTGGGGCACCAACTGTTTTTATGACCCTGAGGTGGCCCTTTCAAACAGCTTTCCACTGACACAGCAACCAACAGGGTTTGAAGTAGACTAACCAGCTACATCCTTTCGCTGCATTCCGAATCCCATATATCATATAAGCCCGAAGAAGGCACAATAATCGGTATGAAGTTGATAAAGTAAGTAATAACTTAGACTTTTCCAGAGGATTTTCCCAAATATGAAGTCTTTCTGTGAAATGAAAACCGCGAAATTTGAAAATATACACAGCTCATCCGATTGGACTTAAACTTTAGGGAATGTATGAACGCTTCCCCAGGAGGGTTTCTAAGTTTAAGAAATTTGCGGAAAAGGGGTCCAAAAACCTCGAAAACTGCAAAATTTTACGGTTTCGGTAAAACTTTGGGGGGGCTCGACGCCTTGCCAGCGAAGGTTTCCAAGTAGAACAAATGGTCGGAAAATGGTCCAAAAACCACGAAATTTGCAATATTATACTGTTCATCCGATTGCAAAGAAAATTTGGGAATAGTTGAAAGATTGTCCGGGAAGGTTTCTTAGTTGAAAAAATCTGCGGATTACGGTCCAAAAACCTCGAAAATTGCCAAATTTACGTTTGTTGCTAAAACTTTGGGAAATTGTTCTACGCTTGCCCGGGGAAGGTTTTCAAGTAGATGAAACCACGAAATTTTTAAAATGTTCGATTGTTAGGAAACTTTGGAGAATGTTTGGACGCTTGCCCGCGAAGGATTCTGATTTGAAGAAATGTGTGGGGAAATAGTCCAAAAGCCGCGAAATTCAAAAACTATACCGTTCATCCGATTGATGAAATTTTGGTCAATGGCCGCGAAGGTTCCAAAGGTCCAAAAATCGCGAAATTTGCAAAATAACCTTGAGTATTTATGAAAGCGCTTATTGCTTATATTACAATGCAGGCGTTGGTAAATAGAGTTTTTGATTTGAGCCTGGATTATTGTGAAGATTTGATGACGCAATTGTAGATGGCTAAATAGGAGGTATAAACAAAACGGTCAAAAAGTCACAAAAATTTCAAAATTTAGAGCTTGATTATAATGAAGATGGTTAAATAGAGAAAAATAGAACGGTCCAAAATGCGACTTACAGCTAACCAAGCTTAAATACAGTCGCTCTCATAAGAATCATAAGGACGGCAAAGACGCCGGGTATTCAGCTAGTTACTTTTAAAATTCAAACTGCCGACTATTTATAAAGAAAAAAAATATGAAAATAGGCAACATTGCGTATGAGTGATTCACAAAAACTTTAGATCCTTGGCGCGCCACTTAAAACCAGAGATTGCAACAACCGGTCCTCTCTTTGCAGCTCTCACAAAAAAACTTAGTTTTTCGACCGATCGTTCCTATGAGAGCTATTTGCTATAGTCAACCAATTTTGACCAAAATTTGTAGAATTGTTTGGGAGCATATAAAACAAATACATGGTAGTTTTGAGGACATTTCCATTGATAACAAAAAGTTTTAAATCCTTGCAGAGGGTATTATAAAATTGTCCGGATGTTTGTAACGCACAGAAGGAATCATCTCCGACCACATAAAGTATATATATTCTTGATCAGCATGACTAGCTGAGTCGATTGAGCAATGTCCGTCCGTCTGTCTGTTTCAACGCAAACTAGTCCTTCAGTTTTGAAGCTATCGAGCTGAAATTTTGCACAGCTGCACACTGCACATATGTCAGAACCGAAAATCGGATGGTCACTTCTCGTAGCTGCCATACAAATTTTTTTTTACATTTTTTTACCCTTGAAGAGGGTATATTAAGATTGTCCGGATGTTTGTAACGCATAGAAAACCGGCCGGTCGGACAGTCAGTTTAGCTGCCATAGAGGCCTGTTCCGATTATCATTTTCACTAAATTTGCTCGAATTCGATTTGGTTACCTGTTCCTGTTTTCACAATTGGATAGACTATCGATTTGAATTCACATTGCTTGGAACCGATGAATTCAAAAGTAAATGCGATTTGGTACATAAAGGCGTCCAAGTAATGGCATAAAGTTTATTTTGTACCATTGTTTAGTGTATTTAGATACTCTTTGCAATTTTACATTCCCTTAAGAAATACCACCTTTAGTACCTGAGTGCGAAACGACAATCACTGTTTCAAGGATAATGGCAAACACCCAAGGGCCAAAGCAACGAAGCTGGAATGTCCTCCATAATTCTCTATGGAGCGACGGGTTGGGCACCCGCTATGAACATAGCATCCTACAGCCGGCAATGCAAGTAGGTATATAGACTCTGCCCCCTCAGAATCGCCAGCTGTTTCTGCACCGTATCGGTGGAGTATGCGAACTGACCCTGTAGACCTGCTAGCAGCGGATAGACGGAGTGGACGCACAGGAAGCAGGGCACAGCGTGACTCCACAGTGTCACAATGTCAAAGTAGGTGGACTTACCGGCTGATATTGAACCTGAATCCCAGGCTCAACAGAAGACATGGGCAGGTAGATTTTTAAATGTCCCAATTGCTGACGGGACACATGTGTTTCTGGGCATAATTGTATCGTTTTCGCTGCTGTCTTGGTCACGAGACGCCGTCGCTTTCCCTTTTCAAAACGAGCGCAGAGAGCCTGACTCACTGATGGATCAACATTGTCATGTAGTTGTCCGTCGAGTGGGTGCTAAACAATAGTTAGCATGGAGCCACTATTGTGGCGAGGAATATTTTTTCCATATTTCTTACTCTTTTCCCTTCTTTCTAATTGACTAACTTTCTGTTTTTTCTTGGTGTCTCTAATGAAAGTCTCTTTTGGCGGTGTCTTTCCGCTTTAGCGCTCATGCAGCTCTTGGGATTCCCAAGCAGTTAAGGCGTCGCGGGCTTTGAGAGACGGTTGCGGGACTGACAGTCGGCAGGCTAAAGATCGCTGACGATAGTCTTTGGTCTGTCTTTAAACAGTTTAGGAATTTGCTCTGCTATACCAATATATATTTAGGTAACAGATAGTGCTATGAAGAAGATATGAAATCAGCCCTTAGACATCTTCATTAAATAGTTAAAATTTTCTTTAGTTTTTAAGCAACTTATGGATTTTTAAAGACCAAAAGACTTTCAAACCCAGACCAAAAAATAATCATCTCTTCAACTTTTATTTGATAGACCAGCCATGTCTAAAGTCCGGCTATAATTTGTAAGATTTTTTAATGAGTCCTGCTTAACTCCCTCTCTATTCCTTTCTTTCCATCTCTTCAATGGATTAGTGTTTATTTTTTGTTTGTTTTGTATGTCTCATACAGCATTCCTATTTCCATTTGCATATAACACAATACAGCTGCACAAAACTAGCAATTACAAGTCACAAAATGTACAGCGATGCATAAAACAGACGAAGCCAGTTAAAAATTGCACAACAACAACAACAAAATGTGTTGTGGAAAAATTTGAAATGCTAAAATGGAAATGTACCAAATGTACCAGGCAAAATGACAAAGCCAGCTAAACTTGGAGATGGAGTTGGACAGGGAGAGAGAAAGCGACAGAAAATGGGAATAAAATGTAAAGCAAGCGCTGTGCAAGTCGCTTAATGAGTGCGCCGACATAAAAATAATTATGAATTAAAACCAAAGTTGTTTAGTTTTGCTTTTTTTTTATATTTTTTGCTCAACTCATAATTCAAATGCATGTAGTGGTAGTAGGAAGTAGACAAAAAGGGGCGTGTCCCAGCAGAGACAGTTGCCAACGAACTCTCGGGGTCTGGGAACTGTGCCGGGGCTTTAGTTTTGTTTCATTGTCTACGAGAAATGCGACGTCATCGTCAGACATTGTCGTTTGGGCTGGCGCCCGTTGTCTGTCTGCATTTTCATTTGTGGCGCATACAAAACGAAGGCAAAGGAGCTGCTGCTGCTGCTGCTGCTGTTGCCAGCAAATGTCCATCAACAAGCACACACACACACACACACACAACCAAATGGCATTTACTGTATGTTTATGTGAATGCTCTTTTCGTCGCGGCGGGTCAGCGCTAAGTGCTACAGAAATGCCGCATAATGCGCTCCTATGCCAGTTGAGTGGGAGTTTAAGCCCTCTGTGCTCAAGTTACCAACTAATGAGTTGGCTTAAGCATTTAGTCTAACCGAAAACAAGTACAAATCCTGGCAGCTGCAGCACAAAAGTATGCTACAAATTTAACTGCTTCAGCAACAGCCACCGCAATCGAATTGCATTGTTTGACAGATTTTACTCAGTTATAAATAACGATTGCAATTGTCTGACTGGACTGGCAAGCTTTTGGCTCTGTTTTATGACTTTTTCGCCGTCTGTCTTCTACTGCCTCCCCTCGCTGTCTGGCTGTGTCTAAGGGGACTCGGCCAAAAGAAGCTGAACTTAATGATGGCTACTAAGGTCCTGGGGATTGATTTATATGCAAAAACTCTACAGAATGTGTTTAAAACGAAGGAATTTTCAGAATTCATTTCATAGCTTTTCACAAAATTCGTGTAAAATTGGCTCAATCAGGGATTAATTCTTCTAAATTTCTTCTTTTTCCTTTGAGTATCCACAAAACTTTGCAACTTGCTTAATTTTGTTTGCCTGTCGCAAACTACTTAAGTGACGGCACTCTGAAAACTAGAAAAAGTAACTCAAGAAAATCGACCATCCAGCATAATACATCAATTTCGAATTATTTGCAGCCAGGGCGGCTATGGCCGAGGGGTGTGACACTTGCTGGCCAATATAAATAAACACTTGATATTCAATTTACCAACGATTCATCAGCATATTGAGCTGGGTGGAATGGCCAGCCCCAAGTTGAGCTGGCAACAAAAGACGCTCAGACGGAGACCAAAAATCAACTTCAAAAAAGGCAAATATTTGCACCACAACAACAAAAACCAACGACGAGGACGTCGACGACGACGACAATGTAGAAAAGGAAGACGCACACACACACACACACACAGCGAGACACACCCACACACACAGCATAAAGACAAAGGCAGGGCAACTAAACAAGTGGGAATTTGCGTTAAAAACAATAACAAAAACGCACACGAAAACAAGGCTGAAGCTGGGAAGGCGGTTTGATTGTTCGACAACAGACTGACTGAGTGACTGACTGGGCCAGACCTGGCGTAGGGGTAATATGTGAAGCATCAGTAGCGATTGGTGTATGGGGGAATGATAAAAGGGTGTAACACCTCAAACTGGAAGTGCAGTTGGGTCGAAAAATCCAACCATAACACAAAAGTCGAATTCAGGTCTCAATAGAATTTGATTCAACGAAGATTAATTTGGTACCCACCAGAGATCTAAAGCGGTGTGTTCCAGTTTTTAGCCACCTTAAGACTTACTCGAGACTTCAGTATACACCTTATATGGGTGCCTAGACACCGCAACATAGAAGGAAACGAGTCTGCGGACAAACTAGCCAGAATAGGTACCACCATCGAGCTCCTTTCAGAGAGGAGCACGATAGGGATGCCTATGGCAACATTTAAGCTCCACACAAAAGTTGAAACACGTCGTCTCGCAGCGGTTAGATGGCAAAAACCTTTCCTCCTGTGCGGTAGCGAGGCTCACGTGCAGCACGCTTTTACGCCCCAAAAGGGAACACATATCCCTTCTGGTGGGAACCTTAACGGGTCACTGTCTTATCGGCAGACACGCTGCAGGTACGAATAAGAGGAGGAAACAGTACAACACCTCCTCTGCCATTGGCCCGCCCTGAGTAGAAGGAGACTTAGGACACTAGGTCAACCTCTCCTACTCAAACTCTCGGAGACTTCCGAACTACAGATCCCAGCTCTACTAAACTTCATTCTGTCCTCACAATGGTTCAGTAACGAGGACCCCCCTCATTAACAAAACATGGTTAACAGGGAACACATATGTCATCGCAATGGGCCCAAAGAGGCCTAAGTGGGAGGGCTACTTGTCGCTCTCAACCTAACCTAACCTAAGACTTATTCATTTGATATCCAAGTCAAACTTATTTATAGGATATGTACCTAAAACAACAACGCATTTAAAAAAAAAAAAAGAAAGTCGGTCAAGCCCGACTATAACCCGACTAAAACATACGTTGCCCGTTGCTGCCCATAATTGTTTGTTTTCCTTATAACTCGACAACCGTTGATCCGATCTTTACATCGCATCGATAAATAATTCCTGATTACTAAATATGTCCAGAAGGAACGAACCTTCTATCCATAAAACTGTGGGAGATATGATGTTTTTTCCAATTTGCGGGGGCGGGAGGGGGCGTGGCAAAAAAAAAAAAACTTTCTGTCAAGAAAATTCAAACCTCAATTCTTCATCGAGATCTGTTCATACGGACAGACGGACGGAATGAAGACCAAACTTAATATACTCTGTGTACCTCTGATACAGAGAAGAAAAAGTTCGTGGCTTGTACTACAATAGAGATGAAATTAAGTTTGATTTTGGAGCTGTGAAAAGGCATGACAATGAAATCGGCACAACTTTTATTAACAGGCTATGTAAACTGAAAAATTTATTTTTGATTTCAATGCCTAACTTGGTTCTAGTAAAAATTGATTTACAACTGTTGTTTGCACCTGAATGTAATGAAATCTTATGTCTTATCCCTCAAAAGAAATTATTTTACAAATTATTATGTAGAACAAGGGCCGATTTCTCATCTTCTAATCTCATCTTGCAATGTATCAGAAAAAAACTACAATGAGCTCAATGAGCTGATAAATACTTTTGGGTTTACAGCACTAAACGGCGAAATCAAAAGATAGCCCTTCGGGAGAGTACACTTTTTTACGAGGCACGGCAAGATCGGCAATTGATTATTGTCTAGTAAGAGGTGCATGGCTCTCATTAGTGGAAGATTTTAAGGTGGATAGTTTGATTTACTCCGACCATTTACCACTAGTAATTAGTCATACTTTTCGGCTAAAGAAGATATCAACGTGAATCAGATAAACCTGCTGCCAAAGGTCGGAAAAATATTCAAGGAACTATAGACAAAACCCCCGACCACAACTTGGAATCAATCGACCCGGCGGACAATACTCACTGATACGATCTAAATAGTCTAATGGACTGCATTAAAAACTCGCCGATTCAACCAAAGATTCCAGACTGCAAGAAGTATAAACAGGAGTGGTTTTATAAAGACTGTGGAAGGGTATAAAAGAAACTGGTTTTAATGGGCGCGTCGAAGCCATAAAGTTTGCTTTAAAAATTAAGTATACGCCCAGAATTCTACATCGAATGTCCAACAATAAAATCTGTCCTACATGGGTCGAGTTGTTAATTTTTGAAAGTCTTGCAAGGTATTTCGATTTTGATAGATATTGTTTTCGACAGTGTTTGACATTTGTTTGACAGTCGACAGTGTTGAGATGCCGACTTTCGTGTTAAGAACGAGCCCGGTCTCAATTTCTAGGCAAGAAACGTAAGATAAACTATATTTTTTAAGGCCCAGACGGACTGACGACGTAACGAGAAGTTTCATAGAAAAATTTAAAGAAGAAGAAGCAGTCGTAGCGATTTCCTTGCACTTTACGTTTACCCCCGTTGGAGACAAAGCGTACTTTTGCGCTTAACAGCGCTAAACAGGGCTTAACATCTTATACGTGGACTCAATGTTAATTGGCTGTGGGCCTTATTTTGCGTTGCTCTTCTGGTGCAATATAGTTTCCACCAGATGTAACGCGCTGTTACTCTACATTTATGCCATCGATCAGCTGGACTTAACTAAAATAAAACAATGGCAGAAAGATCAAAGCGAAAGAGGCGATAGGAAATGTTTTCGCATGAAGACAAGGTTGCGCTGATTTTGGCGGTGAGACGCGGGATGCCACTTGGGATTAATCCCCCCCCCAAACATTCGAACTCAAGGCATTGGTGAAGTGGCCAAGCTTGTTCAAAAAGAAGATCTGTAACATACGTGAACACTTTGGATAAATTGATTCAAATTTCTACCAATATGTGACAGTTGCTGATTGCCAAACTGGTTTAAAGGCTTTGCTGGAGAGCTATTGCTATCATGGCAGAAGCATAAGCGTAAATCAGTTGTCATCAAAACAAAACACACCTGATTGAGCAGTGAGACCCTCCACCTGCTAATTTAAAAATACCATGAACCTGACAACGCGATGCAGCGGTCACACTAGGCATACGTTCCATTTCGACGCAATATGTGGTGGAGTAAGCTGAATTACTCCGTCGTCAGTCCGTCGGGGAGTTTATACCCTTGCAGAGGGTATTATAAAATTGTGCGGATGTTTATAACACATTGAAGGAAGCATTTAGCCCTGTCCGTCTGTCCGTCCGTCCGTCTGTCTGTTTCTATGCTATCTCCTCCGTCAGTTTTAAAGCTATCCTCACCAAACTTTGCACGAAGTCTTTTGGTACAAATACGCTGCACATTTGTCGGAACCGGCCGGATCGGATGACTATAGCATATAGTTGTCATTGGAACAATCGGCCGAAAAACTAGTTTTGTTTTGAATGACATACACTTATTGGCATACACTTATTTTATATACTTTTACAAATTCTACAAAGTTTTGGTCGAAATCGGATGACTAAAGCATATAGCTACCATAGGAACGATCGGTCGAAAAACTAGTCTTAGTAAGGAAAACTTTTTTGTTTTTAATGCAAACGCCTCCAAAGTACGTATTTATTTATTTGATATCCTTTCAAATGATGTCACTAAGTTTGGTCGAAATCGGAAGACCATAGCATATAGCTGCCATAGGATCAATCGGTCGAAAAACTAGTTCTCGTGAGGAAAACTTTTTTGTTTTTAATGAAAACGTCCTTTTTATTGGCATATTCTTATTTTATATACTTTAACACATTTCTAGAAAGCTTTTGCAAAATCGGATGACTATAGCATATAGCTACAGTATGAAAGATTGGTGGAAAAAGAAGTTCTAGTGAGAAAAAGTTTTTTGTTTTCAATGGAAGCTGCATGGGTGGTTACAAGACTTCGGCCGAGCCGAAGTTAACTTTCCCTCATTTTTTTTTTAATATTCCGATGACACAAAACATAAGGCTTTTACACTAAGTCGTTTGTTACAAAATTAAGTCAGTGGTCACAAAAGTTTCAAGTGTTTTTAAACTTCGGCACAGACGAAGTTAGCTTTGCTTTCTCGTTCTTAAAAAAAAAACTACATTTCAGTTAATTTAAATAAGTGCACTTGGGATGATCTGAAATTTTAAGTCTTGATTCCGCCAGGATAACCTTTCCATGGTTGGTTAGTTGGTCTTCCCAATAAAAACGTGCTTGAAAAATACAGATTTTTAACTTATTACCGAATAGCAACGCTCTGCTAAAGCAAGTCCTTTTACCTAGTAACACCTTTTGTATGGTATATAGGGAACCATCAAATAACATTAAACAAAACTCAACCACAATTATAGAAGCGAATTCTCCGACTGACGACGAATAGTTATAAAACTATTTAGAAAACAGATATGTACCTAATATTTGTAATTTGATGTAAATTTTATGCCACTTTTTTAACTATTTTAAGCATTTGTATAATCGGGTTTTAAATAAATTAGAATTAGATAAATTAAATTAGAAATTTTAAGAACAAAACGGTTCCCCAACGATCAGGAACTCTGTCAGTCGATCTTTTCTGAGTGTAAGCGAACCTTTCACAAAACTCGCGGAATAATATGGGAACTTTTTTCTATCTGTACTGAATAGTGTTGCTATTTTGATAAAACTGGTGAATAGACACAACGCGATATTTCTTAACAATTTTTTCAACTTCCCCCCAATTTATATGTTCTCAATAAAAATCTCTATCGAATTTTCTTTGAAAATTTCCATGTTCTGTTTGGATTGTAATAGCACAAATTTTTGACCTGGCCTAAGCGAGGTCTCAATGCTGTCAAGTACAGTGAATTCACACACTGACACACATTTCCGTTGGCCTGCCGACCCGCACCCCCGTTGTCTCTTCGCTGTCTCCAGTTGTTTATGTGTGTATGTGTGTGTGTGTGCGTCTGGGGCGTTGAACGCTGCCGCAGTTTGGGGCGCAACAGTTAAGCAAAAATGAATTTTTGTACATTTTTACTTACATTAGAGCCGCTGCCGCGGACCAGGACCGACTGACCGCAAATCAATTTCGAGACGCGACAAGTTTTTTGTGTTTTTACTTATTTTTTTTCTTTTAATTTTTGTTCACTACAAAAAGCACTTGAGGTTTTAGTTGTGGCTTGTTTCGCTTTTTCTTTTTTGTTGGATTAAAATATTACCCAAAAAACAACTCACACGCACACACACATGCACTACACGCACACTAAACACACTCACTCACACGCGAAGAGCACACGCCCTGCAGACTGGCTCTGCTCGGCAGCAGCCGCAGCGATTTTTTTGTTGGCTAAGAATTTTGGGAATTGATTTTGAAGCATTTGTCTCGAAATTTGTGGTGGAATTTGTGTTTGCTTTATTTGCTTTTTACTTTTTGGTTTTTTAATTTTTCCATTTGCTTTTTTCTTCCTTTTAATTTGGTTACACGCCACACACAGTGGGAACACACTCTTCGCTCGATGCGTACGATTTCTTCAACCCGCGGGCTCTGAGGCAACTACTAAATGCTTGGCCAGAGACTTTTTTGGGGAAGCTGAGGCTGTGGATGCTGGGCTATGAATGTGGCCGGAATAATGTGCGCATGCCGTCGGCGACAAAGCTACAAAACTGAAGAGAGGGAGCGTTGGTGTGCGCTCTCTCCGGGCTTCGGTGGGTTGCTCTTACGGCTCAGCCTAAAAGTAGACCATACATTTTTTGGCGAAAAGGAAATTTAGGTATGATTTTTATGTATGTTTGGTTAATAAAGCTGGTTTCTCTTTGGACTCTTAGCTGTGGGTCTCTCCGGTGAAGAAATCAAGCGGCAAAAGGGCGTTTTACTTGAAGTCTACAATATGAGAGTGCGCCACTCTTTCGCTCTCTCTCTCTGAATGTGGCTCTCTTGTTTCGGTTTCCTTGTTGTAATGAAATACTCGTAGCTTTTGGTGTAGGACTCCAGGAGCTGCCGAAAAAAAAGTGGCCTGGCTAATAATTTACATACAGGGCGTGGATTTTTGCTGGCCAAGTCTCCAGAGATAAAACTTCTCCCTCCCCGCCGCCCCTCTTTTTTTATTTTTGCTGTTTGTTTATATCGAAACATTGTTGTGCTTATTTTGGTGAGTCTTTGTTGTGCCTGGTTTCATTTGGTTTCATTATGCGTCTGAATGAATTTTATTTCTAACTCTAAATCTCACACACACATCTCTTTGTGTATGTGTGTGTGTGTGTGTGTAAATTGCAATTTTATGCGTATTTTCATTTCCCTTTTGGTCCTCCTGCTGTGCGTGTAATTGATAATGGTCTCGATTGTGGTTTCTTGCTCTCTGGCTCTCTGTTGTTGTTTTGCTTTCATTTGCCCAGCGTAGCATACTTTTCAGCGCTGTCCTTTTGCTTCACATTTTGTTTATTCCAACTGCGTTTGAGTGTAGGTAAATTTGTGTGCGTGTGTGTGTGTGTGTGTGTGTGTGTGAGCACGTGACCATATTTACAATTGACATATATCCTAAGCTAACATTATTTTATTTCCATTGATTTAGGCACAATTGTTGCTGCATCGTCTGGGTCAGTTTTTGCAAAAGGGTTAATTTTTGGGGTTTTAGTTGAAAAGACCAAAAAGCGTGCTACGAAAGCAAATGAAATTAATAATCAGCAAGTACACAAATTCTATTTTCAGTTTGAAACTTGGTCCTTAAATATTATCCAACTGACAATTATCCTCGAAAAGCATTTAATTGTAATGAATTACTCAGGGCAAAAAAGTGCAGTTTAGTCGATATCCAAAATTTTAAAGGCAGCCGAGAAGTTGCTGTGTGAGTTGGACCCATGGTCTAGATGATTTCCGTGTGCTGAACACTAATCTGTATTCGGAAATGATCCAGCACGTCTACATTTTTGGTTATTTAAGCTTAAAGTAGCTTTAACTGCATTTTCTTGACCTTTTTTATGCTCGTTTTATGGTGAACAGCTTCGTTTGCTTTGGCTCACTTTCATATTATCGTAAAGATCTATTTTCTTTGTTTAAATAAACTTTCACATATAGTTCTAAGATTTTTTTAGCGAAGATGCAAACTTGAAAGAGCCATTTTTCGAAACCAATTCGAGCTGGCGGCACTGAGAGCGCCCGTAGTTCTAAACCGATTTTGATGGAAATGCAATCGACGCAAAATTGTCACCATTACGGCCCCTACCTCAAGCATAATTTTAAAAATTTTTTTATTATTTATTTTTTACAGTTTAGTGTACAAACAAATTCCCGAAAATCAATTTTTCATTTTTCAATGGCCGCCATTTTGTAAAAAAATCGCAAAAACTTTGATTGAAATAGGGGCCTGAATTACATCTGAATCTAACGCCGATTACTTTATTCAGTTCAGATGATCCAAGGTGGAGTTATCCGTGCCGCCAGCAGCATACCTTTTTTTTGGTCGTCCAACTTTGAAGGCCGACAACTTTTTTGAACAGCCCTCGTACAAAGGAAAAAAATTTTGTAATTTAATTCAATATGTTTTAATACAATAAAAATAGAGGGAAGTTAACTTCCGCTAGGCCGAAGTTTTGTTTACCCTTGCAGAATGTTTTTCTAAATAAAACTGCTTTTCGGACATTACTTTTCTATGAGTGCTGTTCTATATAGAAGTCCGAATTCGACCAAACTTAGTGGAACCATGGAAAAGCATAACAAACTAACAGTTTCTAAAATTCGGAGGCAATCCCATTTAAAACAAAAAGTTTTTTTTCCTAGAACTTTCACTTTCGACCGATCATTCGTACTGCAGCTATATGCTATAGTCATTCGATTTTGAACGAAATTTGTAGATCTATCGGAAAGCAATCCAAATGAATAAATGCCAATTTTTAGGACATATCCATTGAAAACAAAAAAACTTTTCTAGCCAAGACTAGTTTTCAGACTTTACTTTTCTATGACAGCTATACTATATAGATGTCCGATTCCGACCAAAATTGGAGGAATCATGTAAATACAAAGTTTGGAGGCGTTTCTATTGAAAACAAAAAGTTTTTCTCACTAAAACTAGTTTTTCGACCGATCGTTCCTATGGTAGCTATCTGCTATAGTCATCCTATCCGGCCGGTTCCGACAAATGTGCAGCGTATTTGTTCCAAAAGACTTCGTGCAAAGTTTGGTGAGGATAGCTTTGAAACTGACGGAGGCGATTGCATAGAAACAGACAGACGGACAGATGCTTTTACAAACATTCGGACAATTT
>JAEIFV010001046.1:0-101248 GCA_018904265.1 Lordiphosa collinella | reverse complement strand
TACCAGTTGTATGGATAAGCCTGCTTGAAGTGATCATGTATCACTCCCGAACAAATGATTTTTACAATGATTTTGCGATCCTACCGACAAGCTTAGGCCGCGCCAATAACAAGTTTGAGTCCCGATCCAAATAAAAGAATTAAAACGTTAGAGCTTTAAACTTTATTTGATATTATTTGATGTTGGTTGGTTGTTGGTGATCTTAAGACTAAAGTACAATTCGCGGCTTATGCTCTATTTAAAGGGATAACGACGCTGGCAATGGGCATGTGGCAAAGACAAAGGAATGGTCATTTGTTTAGATGCTGCTATGCTGGCATCTTCTGATTGGTCAATTTAATTATGTCGCAATTATTGTTATGATTACGTTATGAGGCTTGGGTGGGCCGCGTTCAACTTTTATTAAACTATTTCTTTGTTTATGTTAGCGAATCTCGCACTTAGTTTGTTGGGGGTGCCGCGTTCAACTTTTTGTTTATGCTAACTCCTTTTTGTTTAGGTTAGCGCTAATCTCACACTTTGAAGTACAGTGGGCATGAGGATGGTAAAACAAGGTTGGACAGTGGGTTTGAATATGATAAAAAGGTAGGGTGAATACTGGATATGTCACTATATATATTCTACATCTGTCTAGTCCACAAATGTCAAAACAGATCTGACTTTTCCGGCTATTTGTAAAAATAAGAGCATCTTCCAATAGGGTGACTTCTTTTGGTCCGGGTGACTTCTTTTGGCCCACCTTGTAGTTGCTGGCAAAAAGTTCACAGTCCGAGACAGAGGAGTTAAGCCACGTTTCAGTGAAAACAATAACATTTGCGTCAAAAGAGATACTATTGGTATACAACATGTGAAGCTTACCTAAAAGGCTGTTCACATTTTGATAATGAACAGAGAAGGATGAGCTTAGTTTTTTGAAAGGACATTTACGGCAGCTTGTTCAACAACCCGCTTCGAAGTAATTACTTTATCCACAAACTCGTGTACAATGCTATGCTCAGGCCAGATAGCAGGATCAAGAACCTTACCAAAAAGTGAGTCAGAAACGGCAATCTTAAAAGAAGAAATATCTCTCATGCCTTTCAATTTGAAACTTACTGATAACACAGTCAGTAGCAGGGGCATTAAATAAAGTACATAATTGATCTTTACCATCATCTTCAGTCGCTTAGTTCCCAGGCTTAGTTGATAAACGAGGTAGCGAACCGCCGGACTGTGGGTCGATGGCAGTAGCATCAGCAGCTAAGATAACCGAGTTAGGATTAGCATTGCGGGGAGCAGGATCAGAAGCAGCACCGGTCACAATCGTACCAGGTACAGGTTTGGTTGATGAAAGAGGTAGCGAACCGCCGGACTGTGGGCGGCGGTTGCAGTAGCATCAGCAGCTAAGATGAACGAGGTAGGATCATCATTACGGGGAGCACGATCAGGAGCAGCACCGGTCACAATCGTACTTGGTGCAGCGATAGTTTCCGGTTCAGAGGGAGTACTGTCTACCCTATTAGACACCACAGCACTTTTTGGTTCCAAATTGTACTTAGTAGATATGTCCGGCGCGGCAATTGAGGTAGGCGAAACAGCAGGCGAGTAGAATGGCTCTGACTCTGGAATGGATAAGAGATCAGTGGGCGTTCCAAACTTATTTGACTTGTTAGGAACTTCAGCTATATTAATAGTTTTCAGATTTTTAAAGTGAGCTTGCGTTGACAGGAACTTGGCATGTAGATCTTGGAAACCACCACACACAGCACTAAATTCCAGATACGTCTGCTGCAAGAATATCCTCATGTCGGCTTTAATGGATCTTGGAAACCACCATACACAGCACTAAATTCCAGGTACGTCTGCCGCATGAATACCATCATGTCGGCTTTAATGGGCTTGCATTTCCAGCAGGTCCAATCGAGGTTGGCTTCAGGGCGCAGAATATTGTCGCCCACACGACCACCAATGGTTCCAAAGTTTGCCCAAGTAGTATGGGCCGTGTTGGGACAAAGCCAACAGTAGGTGACGGTCTGCCGGGAAGTTATTTTGATGTTGTAACAACAACTTTCGGCGCAGCAGGTTGCCATTGGAATTGATCAAAGATAGCTCACTGTACAATGCAGAAGCGCGCTAAATCGAAATAACTCTGACTCCTTAAGAGAAGCATATAAAGAGAAACGCGAGCGGGCGTCAGCATAGACCGGCAACAAAGACTGAGCATACAATTGCAAAGCACCGTTAGAGATGCACTTTCAGAAGCTGACGCGAGCGAAGCACAGTTAAGAGAGCAAGAGAGAGCAACACTATGCGTGGGAGTGCAATTTTGGTGGTAAAACTGACACAACAACAAATGGAGCAAACAATAAAAGCAAAGGCCAATTAATCGGGCCTGTTCCGAGTTCCGAAAACGAGTGGAATTGTCGCAAATCGAGTTGATTGCTGTTCCGAATTCCGCAAATCGACAAGCATTGTCGTTTTCAAATCGTGCGCTGCAGAGTCGGTGGAATTAAAAGTAATTGCTAATTAAATCAGTAAAATACATTTCCAATATGAGTAACTAAAAATTCGAAATTAGTTGAACATTTTTAAAATCGCTTAACATCATTACTAAAACTTTTTTAAGTTGAAGTATAATATTATAGAATTTTTTTATAAACATTAAATATTGCATGAAAATCAAAACCGAGCGGCCGTGACCAAACCGCGCTGTTCTGAATTCCACTTTATTTTTTAGTCGATTTCGACCTTCAATCGGCGGCAGCTAGGGCTGCTGCATAGGAATTTATTTAATCGGACAGCACTTTTTCTATTTCACTTAGCTATGTTTAATCATATTTGATATGACATATTCAAATGAAATATTTAAATACTGGTATAAGTAAAAATAAATGGATTTAAAGAGTAAATAAGAGCTTTATAAATTTAAATTAGGGAGATGATGACAGCTCTGTCTGTTGTCGATATACACAAACACGTGCGCAGGCCAGCCAGCCAGCTGTTTTCAAAACCGAGTTCGAAAAGTCTAAACGTAACCAACTCGTTCGGAATTGGTAACAGCAAATAGTAAAACGTTCGTTTTCGTTTCGTTTTTACTTTTTGAAAGCGTTCGGAATTCGGAAAAGGCCTGAATGTTTGATATTTATTAATTATGTTTGTATAAAGTCACTGTCTTTAGTATGTATCACCCGAAGGGAAAAACACGCCAAAAGAAATTAAATCAACGACAATAATGACCGTATCAATTGATTAATTATTCCTTAAGCGGTAGCGAGGTATAGAAATAAAAAACAAACAAACTTAATGCCTCGGTAGAATAGTATTCTGCTAGCAGTGTCTTAATTAACGATTTGTTGGCATCGAAGTCAAAGCGCATGCTAACGGGCAGAGAGTTAAAATTATCAAGGGCTCTACATATGGGCTCATGAAGGGAATAATTGGTTCGGCAAATTTAATAGGATAAGGGTGGAAGGGATATAAGATTCCTATTTTGTACACTAAAGCTTATCTTGCCTAACAAGAAAGGACTGTCAATAGCACCTAAAACAAGGTCGTTTAGAATCATTAGTCGTCACTAATAGTTCTCCGATTTTCCAGGGTTAAGAGATGCAACAGGGCAGACCTACTAGTATATGGCGGCAAAGTGTTATATGTACGTTGACGTACAATGCACAGTACGTTCAAGTGCCCCTGGCGACACCAAGCCGAAGGCAAAATAGCAGCCGCCTCCCGCCCAACCGACCGAGAGGCGCAGCCGCCAACGTGCGACTCGAAAACCGGATCGAAAAGTTATACGCACAAATGAGTTAAAATAGATGTTTTTAAAGCAGGAAGAGATAGTTCCGAACTGATTAAGCGGTAGAGTTAGTTGTAATCAGCACAGAGGACACGAAACGGATCATGCAAGGCATAGTTAGTAGTACAATGTTTCAGAGATAAGGGGACAAAGTTACGGGACAGTCTACGAGGAACATTAAGATTAATTTGGCTAACCAACTCCGATGAGTCGATTTCGCCATTAATTAGTCAATGTATGAAGATTACACCAAAAATAACTCTACGGTTAAGTAAGGAAGCAAGATTAATTAAAAGTAGTCTACTAGAGTAAGATGGTAAAAGGACCTCAGGATTCCAGTTCAAGCTACGCAGGGCAAACAATAAAAATTGCTTTTGCACAGATTCTATTCTACACACATGAACCATACTCAAGTGTAGGACGGACAAGAGAAGTGTAAAGAATCTTGGTAGTGTAGGGATCGTCAAATTCTTTCGACCACCGCTTAATAAGCCCAAGAACACTTCTGACCTTATTAACAGTAGCAGTTATATGAGAGTTAAATTTAAGTTGATGCTCAAGAATAACCCCAAGATCATTTACTTCATTTAGGCGCTGCAATGCCACATTATCAAACATGTAAGTGACTAATTGTGGTAAGCTTCTGTAAAATGTCATAGCCTTACACTTTAAACTGTTAAGGTTTAGGAGATTATCCTGACACCAAGAGTGAAATGCATCCAAGTCTGCTTGCAAATTATTGCAGGAAACCAAATCATTGTATGTTAAACAAATATTCACATCATCGGCGTATATAAGCACCCGAGAGTAAGCTAAGACTGAAGGAAGATCATTGATAAAGATAGTAAAAAGCAATGGGCCCAAGTGACGTCCTTGGGGAACTCCAGAAGTAACCTGGATGCACCTAGAATATGAATTATGAAATAGAACTTTTTGGGTTCTACTACTTAGGTAATCAGAAATCCAACTGAGGAGGTTAGTTGGAAAGTCGATTATACTCAGTTTGTGAAGCAGCAAGGAGTGATTAACAGAATCAAAAGCCTTACTTAAATCAGTATAAATGACGTCAGTCTGCATTTTACCTATGAACCCTTTGATCACTGAAGATGTAAATTCTAAAAGGTTAGTGATAGTAGATCTACGTTACACAAATCCATTTTGGAAGGGTGAGATAATGGAACTACATAGATGTTGCGGTTGAGATGTTATAATTCTCTCAGCAGCCTTAGGAATTGCAGATAACTTGCAAATACCCCTATAATTTTCAACATCTGACTCATTCCTTTTTTATGGAGTGGAATAATAAAAGATTCCTTCCATAACAAAGGGGAAGCGGATGACTCCAAAGACAATCAATATAATTTATGAATAGCCTTACAAAGTGGGCACGGTGCATACACGGGTTTCACAGAGTTAAGGTCGCAAAGGAGCGAGCTTTCAGTGATAACGGGGCTAAAAATGCAATAAGACATATCCAACCCATGAGGGTATGGTTGATTCGCACAGTACCTAGAAGACGAGTAGGTTGACTTAAAAAACGCCGCAAACAGATTTGCTATTGCCTATTGTTTGCTTTAGCATTTCCATACATAACAGAGGAGGGCAGTGTGGATGACTTGCGTTTAGAATTAACAAAAGAATAAAATTGTCTAGGATTTCGCGAAAATTAAAGTCTGCAACGGTCAAGATAATCTTTATAGCATTGAGCACTAAGCACATTAATGCTAGAACGGGCAAGAACATAACGGGAGAAGTCCCGGCACGGGAAATGCGATCGCATCTATAATTGTTGTATTTGGTGGCAAAACTGAAGAATCAGAGATGTCTGGTTTTAACCACCTCTCAGTAAAAGCAAGAACATGATAATCAAAAGATAAACTATTTGCAAAAAGTTTAGCAAGTTTAGAATTTAGACCTCGTACATTTTGATAGGCAAGAAAAAGGGTGGACATTAGTTTTTTGACGCAACATTAGAAGTTGAGGCACCAGATAAATTAGAGGGTATAGAAGGCAAATAGATAGGAGATCGATTTTTCTTTTTCTCTATATACTCTTTTATTATAAGACGAGCCAGCCAGAAATCTTTTAAACAAATTGTTGAAAACATTTCACCGGGAACACTTATTTTGAAGGAGGAAATATCCCTATCATATGAAAAAGTGAACTTTTCCACCAAAATGTCTGTGGCTTGAATTTTAGCCTGAATAAAGGCCTTAACATCATCAGATGTGAGATCAGGGGCAAGCCTTGAAACAAATACATGTTTCTTTGGTAGAATACCCATTGGAGGCTTACGAGCACCAGATACCCCAGCCACATCGGTAATGCTAACCGAAATAGGAGGGGCAGGAGGCACAGGTGGCGAAACTTTTTCTTGCACTATAGGTATAGAAACCTCCTGAACGGACGCGTCGGACACTATATATAGTAGCTATAGCTACATTAGAAATTACCTGACTAGGATCAGAGATGCTACTATTTGAAGCAGCCACCCAGCTACATCGGTAACGCTCACCGAAATAGGAGTGGCAGGAGGCGCAGGTGGAGCAATTTTTTCATGCACCTCCTGGACGGACACGTCGGACACTATAGGTATAAAAGAAATTAAGGGGGTCTTCTCATTGAGCAACTTTTTTTTTCGACTTTTTTTTTTGCATTTATTTATAGCTTGGATATTCAAAAATATCCCCCAAAAGGATTTTCGAAAACTCGAATTAGTTTAGGAGATATAGTCCTTTTAGTGACCCAATGTGACCTATATTCCCAAGCAACTGCAAACTTAAGGGGGTCTTCTCATTGAGCAACTTTTTTTTAAACCCTCGTATTTTGACCTATGCGTTAAGTTTTCTCCGGTTTTACCGGACCGATTTTGATGAAACAAAGTGAATTCGACGGAGAATTGTCAGCTCTTTAAAACTGCATTTAAACATTTTTGATTTTTTTTTCCAAAAAAATTACTTCAAACTTTAAACGCGTTTATCTCGAAACCACGTTTTTCGAACTGGCGGCCATGATATCTCCAGTTCAACTGAACCGATTTTCATGAAACAAAGTGGAATCGACGCAGAATTGTCACCATTCTCGGCTGAACCTCGACCATAATTTTAAAAAAATTTTTTACTATTTTTTTTTACACTAAACTACAAAAAAAAGCCCGAAATTGAAATTTTTTTTGAATGGCCGCCATTTTGTCAAAAAAAATCACAAAATTAAGTTTGAGGTTCAGCCGAGAATCACATCTATACTGATTATAACCCCGTTTTTTTTTCATTTTGGACGCTCCGGAGACCCGGAATCGTGGCCGCCGTGACGACACCTTTTTTTCACCACCAACTTTGAAGTCTCATTACTTTTTGAACAGCCCTCGTATCGAGGCAAAAAAATTTTTTTATTTACTTTGAACCTTTTGTAATACAATAAATAAAAAAAGTTTTCAATTATTCTTTGCGTTTTCAAATAAGATTTTTTTAAAAAGGGTCCAAAAAACGGGTTTTGAATGAGAAGACCCCCTTAACTGATTAGGAGCAGAGAGGCTACTGTAGCTATTGTAGCTAGTAAAGTAAATTTGATCTAATACGTTTGTCGAAGGCAGCACGGAAGTCCACAAAACATATATATATACTAGCAAATAACCCGGCTTGCTTCGCTAAGCCGCCGTCAGTTAAGCTATTTATAAGAGTATCAGTTTTTTTTCCGATTTGGGGGTGGATTTCACAATTTGAAAAATATTTGACCGTATCTTACATCGGCTCAAAGCAGAGATTAACTCTTATGCCCCGCCCGCGGTTAAAAATAAAGTCTCTGCTGACATTTCCGATCTTGGTGGTGGACTTTTAAAATTTAAAGCTTATAAACCCAATTTGATAAAGATCGGCCCAAAAGGAAGGATTGGCCTTGAACACACATTTTGGGATATTTTTCACCAATTCTACAACCATTCCTCAAAGTTGCATTGCAATCGGATGAACGCTATAATTTTTTAAATTTCGAGGTTTGTGCACCATTTTCCGCCCATTTCTTCTACTTAGAAACCTTCCCGGGTAAGCATCCAACCAATCCCCAAAGTTTTACCGAGATTAAAAGTTTGGCAAATATTGCGACTTTTGGACCATTTTCCACCTCCAGGTCCACCTACAGGTCCACCTCCATTGCCACGGCCATGGCCACCTCCACGGCCACCTCCAGATCCCCGTCCACCTCCACTTCCAGGTCCAGTTCCACCTCCAGGTCGAGTTCCAGGTCCCGCACACAACCAGTACAATGGAAAACGGCAGCCCTAGTTACCGTTACCGTTCTCGTTATTTCTTATACTTTTCTTACAAACCAAGCTAAAAGCCAATCGGATGAAAGAAGGTTTTTGGCTGCTGAGTTTTGAGAAAATTACACTACAAATTATTTCACTTACTATCCTTACAAACCGAATTTCAAGTCAATCGGATGAAAAATAGATTTTAGCATATCGAATTTTCCTTGCGCGCAGATTTTCCGAAATCGGGAAAATACGTGTCCAATTATTTCTCAAGCTTTGCTTACAGACCGAGTTTCAACTCAATCGGATGAAAAAAATTACCCATACAAACTATTCCGTCGCTTTTCCGCATTTCATTTCAATTTATTTCACTTACTGTCCTCACAAACCGAATTTCAAGACAATCGGATAAAAAATAGGTTTTGGCGTATAGAATTTTCCTTGTGGGCGGATTTTTCGAAATCGGAAAAATACGTGTCCAATTATTTTGCATACTTTGCTTAAAAACCGAATTTAGAGTCAATCGGAAAGAAAAAAAAAATTTACCCATACAAACTTTTCCGACTCTTTTCCGTGAGTTTTCCGACCCTACGGTTGAATTTTCCAGCATCGGAAAATCACATTTGAATTTATTTCACTTACTGTTTTTACAAACCGAGTTTCAAGTCAATCGGATGAAAAAAAAATTTACCCATAATAACTTTTTTGGCGCTTTTCCTGGAATTTTCCGAGTTCTCCGAACTAGCAACATCATCTTGACTAGTTTGTGATGATACATTCAGGAGTGGTCTTATAATGGGCGAAAACTCTAGGCCAATACCCACATTGGACAATCCCGGAGACAAATATGCGAACGCCAGGATTCATTCCAGTTCTCTTGGAATTCCAGGGATTCTTCATCAGCCATCATTTCCGAAGATTGCACCAGGCGAAATAGATTTTTGACTAGCGGCAAATGCGAATAGTGACTGTAAATATTTTAATATTGGAATAAGGTTTTTTATTTTAAACCTCATGCGAGAAACTAATTGTCGGCAATTTAAAAAGTGACTCAAAAAGTGGCCTACCTGATCAATACATAGACTATCGGTGGATATCTTAAAGGGGTAAATTAACGGGTGATGGAAATTAGGCAGCGTGAATTTAGGCCGCGGTCATTTTGTGATCGCGGCCTAAATTCATTTTGAAAAATGAAATGAGGCCGCTAACCGCGGCCTAAATTGACGCGGCCTAATTTCCATCACCTGAATATAAATCACCCAAATCTAGATTTTCTTGATATTTAGCTGTGGCCGCCTCAGAAGGTACTGATATGCTTACAATTTCGCGAACTAAGTTGCACACTTTTTTTTGCGTCCGCAAAATTGCAGTAAATGTTGAACACGTCTTTTGCCAGCAAATATTTTATCATCCTGCAGGTTGAGCTCCAACGCGAGCGGCAATCAATTGCAGGTTTCTTGAGTTGCTTGTCCGCCTTAAGGTAGCCGATTGATGGTGTGCGTAGCTTTTTAATAAGGGCTCTGGCCAGGCCCGTTGAAGGAGGATTCCGGACCCTGGGGAATTTTCTCTTGTCGTAAATAGTTTACTTAAGTTTTCGCCAAAAGTCCGGGCTCCGGGCCCTTCTTAGAAGTCCGGGCACGGGGGGAAACACCCCGTTCCACCCTCCTGTCGTCGGGCCTGTCTCTGGCAGATGATATAGGCTTGCGCGTAACAACGCCTGATGTGCTTTGTCAAATTAGTGCCATGATCACCCCAAAAAAGAAAAATTCAATTTCCATTGAAACCTTCGTTTACATACATCAGGGTGGGTCAAATTTTTTACCAGCCGGGAGTATAGCAAAAACGCACTCTACGGTAAATTCTAAGAATTTTTTACCAAGAAACTGTGGGTCTAAAATCAATTTCGAGCCAGCGGTTTTTAACGGGAAATTTTATATATATGGAAATATTAAAATATGTGACATACCGTTCAAAAATCTCTTAAAAGTGATGAAAAACTGCTTTGCATCGTTCTCAAAACCACATATTTAAAAAAAGAAATATTTTTGATGTGAAACATCTTTAATTTCGGTACGGGTATTCTAGTAGGGGTAAAATTTTATTTCAACGTCACTCGTGACGCGTCACGATGTGAGGCTGGGTGGGGAGGCACTAGCTTTTGATGGTTTCTTGTAAACGGTGCTGGTCATCGCACAGGTGTAAAAGTAAAGTAAAAAGTAAAATCGGCTTGTCAAGATGACAACAGCCCCGAGGGGCCAAAGCGGAGCCTCTCTCAATCTCTTGGCTTGTGCGCTTCTAATTTTAGCACAAGAGAAAGGGACCTACAGTTTAACGCCGAATCCGAACGGCAGTTTTTGAGAGGCTTTTCATGGCTAATTACTGCAATGCTGGCGCCAACAGCAAAAGGTGTGGCCGGGTGTAAAGTTTTATTCAAAGAAAAAAACTTTTCATTAGATGTTCCGAGGCGGGATCGAACCCACGACCTCATGCTCAGCAGTCGCGCACACTAACCGCTGAGCCACTCCGGCCACAGGTGTATTTTTCTATAATGATGTTCTCACGGTGGCAAAGGTTTTATTCTCTTGCTCCCAGTCTTTGTCCATTTTTGGCCTTTGGGCAGGCGATGCCAGTGCTGGAGTTGCACAGGCAATTGTCTTCGTCTTGTTGTTGATTTTGAGGTTTTGACGCCAATGAGGGTGATTTCGAGACAGGCGCTGGTCATCTCAAAGCCCGGTGTAAGCAGGATAGAGCTGGAGAAACATCGATGGTAACGTCGATGCATCGATGTTTTCATCGAGGCTAAAAACATCGCTGGTTTTTATACCCTGTTCCCATTGAAAATGGGAAAAGGGGGATCATGAAGTTGTGCAAAAGTATGTAACAGGCAGAAGGAAACATTTGCGACCCTATAAAGTATATATATTCTTGATCAGCATCAACAGCCGAGTCGATTTAGCCATGTCCGTCTGTCCGTCCGTCTGTCCGTCTGTCCGTCCGTCTGTCCGTCTGTCCGTATGAACGCGTGTTTCTCAGAGACTATAAGAGCTAGAGCCACAAATTTTTGAATGTAGGTAGGTGTATACCCGATTCAATACGAGTTTGATTCAGATTTGGAAAATTCCTCCCCCTCCCCCCTTTAAGCGCGAAAAACTGTCACAGCCACAATTTTTAAGATAGACCTTCCAAACTTTACATATACCAATATCTATCTATTCTGAAAAGATCAATAAGATCGGACGAAAAACACCGAAGTTATATACGAATCAATTTCGCTTGTGGGAGAGAGGGGGGCCTTGCATTGTCAGTTACCGCGTTTGCGCGTGCGTGTGTTAGAGTGTGTGTGTGTATGTGTGAGTGTGTGTATATGTGTATGAAAACACAAGAAGTCAAGGGAACAGGGTATTTTGTAGTCGGGGCACTCGACTACAGCTCCCTTACTTGTTTTCCACTATAGATGTATCGGCACCATATATTTCCTACTAATATATTCCAACTTTTCGTCTTTAAAAAAGGTAGATGACCAATTTGTGTCTCTTAAACCTTTTTATATAATATTTTATTTAATTTAGTGACTTCAAAGATATTGCGTTCAATTGCGGTGGTGTTGGAGTGAGTGCATCAGCATAGATATATTTAGGCAAAGTAGTAAGCATCTAAGAAAATTAGAAGTGATATGTGAAATCACATGTCGGCCGATGTGGCCACAGCGCACTTCATTTTGGCAACATTCTTAAGAACTTATGAAACTCTTACAGGTTTTAGTTAGAATGCGTTACTATCCTAAAATATCCATAGACATCCAAAGCCACCGCATACTTCAACAGACAATTCTAAGAAACCAAAGCTTTAATTTCTGAGTAAAAAAATGATAATTTTTAGGGCAATTCTTGGAAAAAGTCGTCTGTCAGAGGACGTTGATCTACTCATTTGCTGGAAGGTATTGTTTGTGATTTAATAAATATAGTAATTGGGATATATACTACTAATATTTTTGTTTTTATGTATTTCGGCTGCATCCACAGCGTCTAAAAGGAAATTCAGTAAAGCTGGGTAAACCCTATCTGATAAATAATAATAATATTAAGAAATTAATGATCCAGAGCCTTAGAAGGGACATTAGTGCTATATTTTTTTTAATATATTTAAATTAAATGTATTTTATTATAAAAAAATGTACGTTCATATTTTATTTCTATATAATATCAAGCATTCTTGCTTTGCTTTGGAAAGGTACATTGTCGGACTCTAAAAATTTGAAAAACATCGATGTTGCATCGATGTTTTACTTCCAAAACATCGAAAACATCGATGTTTCTCCAGCTCAAATAGAGGGGTCCCTTACAATTTGGCGGGCATTTCTTCTTTGGATTCTTTTCGTCTTCTTGGTGTTTGAGAGTTTTGTTAATGTTGGTTTTTGTTGTTTTCTTTGTGAGTGTGGTTGTGTGATTTTTACTCTTGTGTTCTTGGAGTTCGACTTTTAACCCGTCTAACTTTATTGTTAGTTTTTGGGCATCTTCCCACTTTGGTGGTTTACTGGATCCATATAATAACCATGTAATTCTGGCTATTTCTTTTTTCCATCTGTTTTGGTTGCCTCCTTTCTTAGAGGGACGTTTATGATACTGTTTCTTGTCGCTTAAAATTCTTTTCTTTTACTCCTCTATCGATATTCTTATCGACATTTTAGGGAGACAATTTTCACACACACGTAACCACTTTACTCACTCAAAAATATTCCTTCCTCTGTTTACTTGGTGCTGTACATCCAGCGGTTGTAGTGTATTCTTTTGGGTCTTCTTGATGTCATCCCCAGGTAGTCGAGCGATTGCATATTGAAGTCACGGTCGCCATATAAATGTTGTTAATTATCCCCCGCGGAGATCATCCTCCAAGATAAGCAAATTTCCCTTTTAGAATAGAAGTTAAAGATACTCGGCCTGTACAGCCAGGTTGTGTGGTTGGTGTGGTTGGTTTGACAAATCAAATGTTTCTGTTCTTTGCTTAGGGCAAAACGTTTACATGATTTTATATATTTCTGTCGTTGCTGGCAGCGGCAGAAGCTGGAGCAAAGAGTGTGTATGTGTGGTCAAATGCCTCCAGCGGGTTTCGCTGACTATGCTTGATCGTCACATGAGTGGGCGGTCGGATTTTAATTTCACTTACATGTTGTGCGCTTGGATTGTTTAGGTTGCAACAAAATGTTACAGCTTTGGTTATATGTATATGGATTCTTAAACATACAACACTAAATGGAAATTAGCAAATCGAACTGAGAATGGATTTATACCTAAAAACTCGAATTGGCTGGATGGATTTACTTGTTTCAAAGATAATGACGATATGGCCAGCACTTCTTCAGGGCAACCACGACGTAGACCAACAAAATCTCTCGATGAGAGCTCAACGTTCACCAGGAAAAGGAAGCTTCAAGGTGCCACCATGGAAATCAGCACCGAGCATCTATCGGAGGCATTATCCCTCGAATACGCAAAAGACCTAGAAAGAAACAGACATAGAAAGAAAACAGACTATAGCAAAGGCTGTTGCAATTGCTAGTCCTGTCCGTCTTAAGTGCATTAAGGACAACATTGATACACCGCCAAACGTGCAGCCCATCAAGTACACTCCAGAAGAAGCCCTGGACCTGTTTTTGGGCGTAGGATTTTCCAAACAGAAGTATAACAAGATGAGGGACTTGTTAAGGAAGTACAAATCGAACATTCTTCCCAGCTACGAAAATATAACTGCTGCAAAAAAGTGCCAATTCCAGTCCCTGTGGAAGTCACTGAAATATCGACACAAGTAAAACTTCAGGATTTATTGGACCACACTGCGAGACGCATTGTGCAAAGTCTACCCGAATCGGAATTGGAAGCATTGCCAGAAAACTTGACCCTATCCTGCAAATGGGACTGCGATGGATCATCGGGACAGAGCGCTTACAAGCAAGTGATTATTTCCGATGAAGGCCCAGTGATTGATGCGAGCATGTTCATGGTCTCACTTGTCTCACTGCGACTGAAAAATGGAAATGTGGATCACTGGAAAAATCCTCGGACTTCATCAGTAAAATTCTGCCGCCAAATAATGTTCAAGTTTGCGAAGAAAAAGTCCGAACTTTCCAAAAGCCCTGTTAACAGTATAATGGAGGAAATATCTGCTCTGAGGCCAGTCCCACTCGAAACTACAGGAGGAAAAGTCGTCCGGATTGGATTTCAATGTTTTTTGACTATGGTTGATGGAAAAGTATTGAACGACATTATATACACCAAAACAACTCTGACATGTGCCATCTGCAAGAGAAGCAAAAACGAGCATAATTATAAATACGGAATTTCTCTATTGCATACGAGGATCAGATGTATGGAATTCGTACTCAAATTGGCATATAGTCTTCCACGACAAAGAGACGACTCTGATGACAGTGCCAACACAAAATCAATGGAAAGTAGAAGGAAACAGGATATACAACAGAAGTTTTTGGTGAATTCCAATTATATCGTCTATTGAATATGATACTTAAGATTCTTAGTTCAGTTACGCTATCTATTGGGGCAAGAGAAGAAGATACGTTTATATGGCAGCTGTGTTTTCTATAAATGTGAAGGTGTTTACACTTCTGCAGGGATAATTGGTTTATGTAAAGGAGAATTTTTATTTATTTATATAATTGAAACTTAAAATAAATTCTAAGTTACAAAGGGGTTTTATAGCCAGAGCAACGGAGGCCTTCAGGTTGTTGTTTTTACAAATTTTTATAGTCTTATGTTTAATTTTAAAGTAAGTTTTACAAAGTTGTTTATATTTTCCGTGTTTACATCAGTGAGTAATTGTTTTGGATTGGCAATTTTTAAAGAGGTACATTCGTTAAGAATAAATTGGCAGTGGTTAACAAAATGGTCTATGGTAAGAGCTGTTGCATTGCAGTATGGGCAGAACGGTGGTGGTGTTTTATTAAGTAGGTGTTCATGTGTGAGTTTTGTATGACCCATTCAAAATCTAGTGTAAATAATTGCATGATTTCTGTTTATTGTTATTGGTATGTCTATTGGCTTTCTGGATGGATTTATTGTCTTGTAGAGATGAGTGTACTCGTCCCAGATTCTGTTTAGAACTGATTTACTTGCCCTATTGATGAGGTTGTTTATGTCCTTCTTATTAAAGGTGTTGTGCAGTACTAACGGGGCTAAAGTGGCAGCTTTTGCCGCCGTATCCGTCAGCTCATTTCCTTTTATTCCAGCATGTCCTGGTGCCCACATTAGTTTTATTGTGTTGTGGTTTGCGGAAATAATGTCCCTGATTTTGCTTATAGTGGGTTAATTATTATTTACGTTTCGGACAGCAAGGAGTGTAGATAGCGAGTCGGTGCATATGGCATGTTTAGCTTTTTTGGTTGCATTCGCCACCTCTACTGCCATTAGAATCGCTTCCGCTTCGGCTGTAAAAATGGACGTGTAGGAAGGTGTTAAAGCCGATGTTAGGTTTATGTTATCCTCGATGACAACGCTGAAAGCTGTCACCTTGTCAGTTTTCGAAGCATCGGTATAGATAAATTTCCATGTGGGGAATTGAGCTTGAATGCTGTTAAAAGTCGTGATATATAACTCTTTTGGAGTTGAGTCTTTTTTATGACGTGCGAGTTGCAATATGACTGAGCTGTTTTTAAAATTCCATGGCGGAACCTTCTGTTTGTATTTGCGGACGGGGGATACGATGATGTTAAGCTTTTTAGCTTCATTAATTATGAGTTGAAGCGTTGATGGAATTCGAAGTTCCCTTTTGCGCTTGAGTTGACGTAAAAGCGTTGTATGCAGCGATGAGTCGGATGTATTGGTTAGTCAATTAATTTGTCTGCCGATGCTCCACTCAAATCTGGTGCTCAGATCAGGAAGACCAGCTTCTGCAAGAATGTTGGTGATGGGGGTGGTTCTGAAGGCGCCCAGCGCCTGTCTGATGGAGGAGTGATATGGGGTGGATAATTTGTTTTTGTTGGGTTTGTTTGTTTTGCCGTAAAGACAGAGGCCGTAATCAATTTTAGATAGAATTATTGCTTTTGTGATGTAAATGAGAGAAGTAGTGTTGCATTTAAGATTTTTGCTACTTAAACATTTAAGGATATTTAATCTATTGTTTAATGATTTTATTACTGTTTTGACATGTTCGTTCCAATTGAGTTTTTTATCAAAGGTTAGTCCTAATATTTTAAGGTGTTCTGTTTTTGGTATAATCGTATTGTTTACCACAATGTCTATGCTTGCACATTTGTGTTTCCTGCATATATGTAAGTGGGATGATTTTTCGTTTGATATTTTTGTGCCACTATAATTGCACCACTGATTTATTTTTTCAAACAAATCATTGATTTGCATATGAAAGTCTTCTTTTGGATTGAAAATGAGACAGAGATCGTCTGCATACATCGTATGGGTGAAAAACTTGTTTTCGTTTATAAGCTGGCTTAGTTTATTAAAAGCTATCAAGAAAAGAGTCATTGACAATGGGGACCCATGAGGGATTCCATTGTATAGTTTTTTTTCTCTTGACATGGTGTTATTGACTTTTACTCTGAACCTTCTATTGCTTAGATAAATTCGTTAACTTGCAGAATGCAGTGTAATCCTACTCTATCAAAACGTGGTTTTTTGTTGAAAGATTATTGCAAATATAATTGTCTATTATTAAAAGAGGGTCTATGGTACATCTGTTTGACTTATATGCGTATTGGTTTTGGGATATTAAGTTTTCTTGGTTCAGGAACCACATAATTCTTTTTGATATTATTTTTTCTAGTGTTTTTGAAAAGCAAGAAATTAACGATATTGGGAGGTAGCCGTTTATTGAATTCTTTGGTTTATTGGGTTTGCTAATCGGGATAATTGTTGCTATTTTCCACTGTTGGGGTATGACACTTGTGTCTAATATTTCATTGTATAAATCTAAGAGTTTATTGATGCCAACTGGCGGGAGTTTCTTCAAAAATTCATTGGGAACGTTATCATAACCTGGTGAAGAGCCTTTTAGGCTGCTGAGGCAGGATTGAAGTTCTACTGTCGTGATGGGAGTTTCAATAAGTTTAGCTTTGTTTTTTGGGTTATAGGTTAAAAGTAATTGTGTTAAGTGGCAGTGTTTGCTTTGCCTAAAATAATCGGAAAAGTTTGAGTCTTTTGAGTAATCGGACCAGGCTTCGCTGAATGCATTGGCAATCTCTTTTGGGTCACAGGTATTTCCAGTTGCAGTTTCTATTGCATGAATGTGCGTATTTTTTCGAACCCCTGTAATGATATGCACTTTATCCCCAAGTGTTTTTGTGCTAGTACTGGGGTTGATATCTTTGGTAAAGTTAGCGAACGAAGTCTTTTGAGCTCTTTTTGCTTCATATTTAAACTTTGCGTTAGCCTTTTTGTATTTTAGAATGTTTTCTGTACTTAAATGCTTCCTAAGATTGTTTAAACATTTTACCTTTTCGGTTTTTAAGCATTCAAGTTCTCTGTTCCACCAGTATGTTGTTTTTTTCGTTGGACTCTTTGGATTTGTAATTGGGATGGCGTCGTTTGCACAAGTCTTAATAATTTTGAGAAATTTGATTTTTCCCAGTTGGCTAGGTGCAGTTTATATCTGTGTGTTTTGTGGGATGCGTTACTAGGCTCTTTAGGAAAGAGTTGTATAAATATTGGGTAGTGATCGCTTCCATACAAGTCTTCGAGAATAAGCCATGATGAATTGAGGTTAAGAGGTGGCGAGCATAGGGAGACATCTACGTTTGTGAAAGTGTTATGTGTTGTGAAGTGTGTGTGATCTCCATTGTTTAGGACAATTAATCCGCTGTTTTGGATAAACTTTGCTACCACATTTCCTCGATGGTTGTTAGAAGTAGATCCCCAAAACGAATGCCAGGCATTAAGATCTCCTAGCATGAGTACTGGCTTATTACATGGAAAGTTGTTGATAAGATCGTGAAGATCCTGTTCAACGATTTTTTCAGCAGGAGAGATGTATACACTTAATATAATAAAGGGAACTTCAGATTGGATTTCTGCAGCAATTTGTCTTTATATCCGTTAATATTCCATTGAATAATGATATGGGTTAGATTATGTTTTTATGTTTGTATTGTCTCTCTCTGTGCTTCCTCCCCTCATCACCGCGATTACGGTCCCACAATGCGTTAGATCATTGTAAGCGATCGCGGTCGATGAGGGGGGGAGCAGATAGAGGCTAATAGGGTTTTGTTATGATTATAACTCAACATCTTCTCTGATAACTTCAGTATCAGAGAGCATTGAGTCATTTTGTTTGAGTGCTTTGGCTAGTATTGATTTCAAGTCTGTTGGTTGTAATATTGTGTCTGTGTCCATTTCTGAGTCGCTTGTTGTTAACGTTTGTTCGTGTGTAGAGAGGTTTGCAAATTTAGAGGTAGTCGGTTCTGTTACGGTTATGTTTTGATCTTGGTTTGCTTTTTGAGTACTTCGTCATTGTGAAGGGGTATGGTTTAATTTGTGTGTTCGTTGTATTTGATTTTTCTTTATTTGAGTGGTTTGTTGCTTTTGAGTCTTTATCTTTTGTGTTTTCTTTGGTGTCAACCATCTGCGTGGCTGCAATTTCTGAGTAAGTTTGAGTTTTATAAGAGTGTGGTTGTGGTAATTGTTGGTCGAATTTCGTCTTCGCTTCTTTCATTGAACATTTCTCTTTAATTTTGATTTTTAGAATCTCCCGTGCTTCGTTGTATTTTGGGCAGTCTTTACTATTGGCAGCGTGTTCTTCGCCGCAATTTACACACTTTGTGCGTGAGCAGAGGTTATTGCACGTGGTTATGCCTTTGCAGTATTTTATGGTGTGACCAATAAGTTGGCAATTTCTGCATCTCATAGGATTTGGAATATACACGAAATTTGAATTTTCGATGGAAGAGAGTATAGGTCGAAGGTTAGCTGTACCGCTCCAGTAGGAGTAGGTTTGCCATCTATTATTCGCGAGTATTTGTAAATGTCTACTACTCCCTGTGCTCTTAGCTCTTGGAGAATTTTTTCGTTCGAAACATGATTGAGATATGGAGCATACACAGTGCCCTTGCAATGGTTGAGGTTGTCGTGATATTGCGATTTGATTTTGCAGATTCCATGGAGCTCTTTCGCAGCTAGGAATTTTTCAGCAATCGTTATGCTTTCGACGAAAAAAAGAAGCTTGCCATCACGCATTTCATTAATTTTTAACACCTTGTTGCTTATTAATTTGAAGGCACGCTCAACTGCAAAGCACGAGAACGAAGAGAGTGGCTTGTCGGAATCTAAGGCTGACATTATTATAAACTTGAGATTGGGTAGGCTTACTGTTGGGAGTTCTGGGAAGGCTTCCGAAAGCGGTAAAGTCTTTTTCCTTTTACTTTTGGGGCTATCACTAAGCAGAGCGAAGCGATTTGCCCCTAGGCTATTATGCCCAGCGGGCATGGTTCGGCTAGGTGATGGTATTGTTTTGTTAAGTTTATTAAAAGCTATAAGAAAGAATACGACTGACATGGGGAGCCTTGAGGAATACCATTAGATAGTGGGTGGGTTTTGGAGAGATGTTGTCCTATGGAGACGGTAATGGTTATGTTGGTCATGAAATTTATTACATACTGAATGATTTTGTGACTAATTTTCCATTCTACTATCTCGCCAATAACTGCATGAAGTCCGACTCTGTCAAATGCTTTGGTAAAGTCTAAGGATATTAGCGCTGCGTGATTTTTTGTGGATAGGGAGTTTAATATCTGGTAGTCTAGCGTAACTAGGGTATCAGATATCGACCCACCCTTATTAAATCCAGATTGCCGATTGTCGATTGCTTTTTTGCGGTTGACAAACCACCACAGTCGGTTGGCTATGATTTTGTCGAGGAGTTCGGCGAGGCAAGTATTTAGAGAGATTGGGCGGTAGGAGTTTATATGGGTTTTGTCAGATTGGGGCTTATTGATTGACATGATTTTGCTAAGTTTTAATAGGTGGGGAATGACGGAATCGAAAATGTTGTTATATCGGTTTAGCAGGCGATGTTGGATAGAATGGTGGAGATGTTTAAGCATGGGATAAGATATGCGATCTAGACCAGGAGTTTTTCCGGTAAGTCTACTGAGGGCTATTTGTAGCTCAAATTGTGTGATGGGATCGTCTAAGAATTTGGCCGAAAAATATGGAAGGTGAGTGAAATTGGCGTTTAGTGTCTGTTGTTCTGTTGAAAGTTTGGGGAGAAATTGGAATTGTCGGACTCGATAGACCAGTGTTTGCAGAATGTTTCTGCAATATCTTGGTGTGAGGTGATGTGTTGATTAGAGCTTGCGTCATTTAAGCAATGGATTTTCGTTCCACCAGGGGACTTTGAATTTCTTTGTTTCAGAGGGTATTGAGTGGGGTATGGATACATTTGCAGCTTTTTGAATGAGCTTGCAAATATTTGCTCTTCTCTTATTGATATTTTTGCTGGCGGGTTTTAAATGGTTGAGGTCGTGTGAGATAGAGAAAAATGTTTCCCAGTTGGACTGGTCAAGTTTAAATTTAGATTGGAAGGATGGAGTGGATGGAAAGTTTGGGAAAAGTGAAATAGTATTTGGAAAATGGTCGCTGCCTCTAAGGTTGGAGGCAATGTTCCAAGATAAGTTGAGAAATGTCAGAGAAATGCCAGAGAAATGTCGAAATGGGTTAGAGTGTTATGGATGCTAAAGTGAGTGGGGGAGCGGTCATTTAGTAGTAACAGTGCGGATTGGGTAATAAATTGTTCAAGAGCTTATCGCTTTGAGAGAGCGCCAATGCCATTTTGACATAAGGCTCTCGCTCTCCCTCTCCCTCTCTCCCAATCGAGGTCACTGCCTAAGACAATCGTCTCGGCTGCATTCTTTTCGTTCGAGCTGCTGAGGAGAACAGTTGACTACGCTAGAGGTTCAAATTTAAGGAAAAAGTTATATGTGGTGGCGAGCAAAATTTTAATCTGCAAAAATCTTAGCCATCCTGTTATGTTTAAAGCAGATTATCTTCTCAATCAAGTAATTGAGCCTTAAACTAGTTGGAGAGCATATTATTTTACGCGTAAGTGAAAATTTAACTTTTCCTCACCAGGGAAAACTAATTTCTGATTGCGTAAACTCTCCATAATAGTTTGGATACCCTTCTGTGGACCATATGACCTCAGCAGTGTTCTGACCGAAAAATCTTGGCAAGAAAAAACGGAAAACATTCAATTTCAAGTCCCCAGCAGGTAAATTATAGAAAAGAGTGTGAAAAAGGCGCAAGCTAATTAAATTTTTCTCCAGCAGTGGGCACCCAATTCTTCCTGGGAATTGGTTAACAATCCAGCAAAGGCTTGACTCTGGTAGTAGCCAGAATCGGTATCCAGCATATACAAGCAAGCAGACAATCGATGTACCCTTACGGTTTCAACATTGAAGCAGGCATCGTTCACCAGTTGGCAGAAAATCGTGGTTGGCAGACATACAGCCAAAAAAGTGAATCCGCTGAACTGGGAATTGTGCAGTGCGAGTACGAGTCGTGCCAGATAATTATTGGCAGAGAAGAAACGAAAACGCCCGAGAATCCTGCGATTAAGGCTTCCATTTTCATTTAATTTTTTTTGAGTGGCAAATTTGAGTAAATTCTTGTGGCAACTTCTCTCATTTTCGTAGCTAAATTTTTTTTACGTTTTTACATCAATTCAGTGCGAAGTGTTATCTACTTGCTTCTGCATAATTCTACATTACCTGCAGGCTCGACATACATACCTACGTCATAAGGCAACGTTACGCAAATCTAGTACAAACATACATTCAAACACATGAACATGGTGCTAAATTCAAATTAAACCTTTTAATCCCAATTTCAAGAAAAGCACAACCCATCGAACCTTTGGAGGACTTCAACGGATCAACAGATGGGTGAGTTTGTTTAAAGAAATGCTTGTTTGATTTTCCACCATGCCTAAATAAGTAAGGAAAGTGAAATTAAAGTGCAGTGATGGTTCGCGAATTCCTTTAAAGTAAATGTTCAACTATCATTGTTGTTGTAAGTGATCAGCTGTTTGTTGGCAGCGAAGTCAGTGCTTAGCCCTCGCATACACTTTATTTTGTCTTCTCTTCGAGAATGTTTTTGGATCAAAGAGTGATTAAAATAATTTCAAGTAAATAGGAATTAACATTGATGAATTAAAAAAAAAATTTATTTAGAAATAGAAAATAGAGGAAACATGAATTTGCGCAAGTTTAGAATTTAAACCAATGGAAATAATTAAAAGGTCTAAAAAATAAATTTAGGTAAAAAGAACTACAGTTAAAAATGGAAAGAAGAATTTGAGAAAAATGAAAGAAAAGCCTCAGTTAATTGAGTTAAACAAAATATAATGCGAAAGTTAACAAAACGCTCGATAGGAATAAGAACACACTCATGCAAAACCATATTATGAATTTTTTTTGAAAAAGAATGGCTCTGAAAACCATATTACTTAGGTTTCCTACTATTATGTTTGAACTAAAATGCTTTTGTTAAGTTTAATAACTTTTAAATATTATGAACAGAATTATGATTTGGTAAAATAAACGAAAAATGGAAATGAATTTCTAAAAATACAATTTCCTTTGAGGATGAACAGTTAGATAAGGCGGTGTAATACATTTTGGGATTTTCCATAAACATGTCCGCTATAGGAAAATCAAAGGTAGGGTGGGTACAGAAGCGAAGCTACAGTCCAACGTAGTAGCTTGAATTAAAATGTAGATCTGATTTCCAAGTTCTATAGCTATCACTGTTTATTTCCTTTCTTTCTTTATTTTATAACTAGCTGAATACCCGGCGTCGCCCGGGCTCTTATGATTCTTAAGAGAGCGATTATATTCAATCTAGTGCAGGCTGCATGTCGGTATAAACATTTTGGACCGTGCGATCTTTTTCTCTATATACACGTCTTCATGATAATCTAAATTCGTGACTTTTTTTCAATTTGTGACTTTTTTTCAAATTGTGACTTTTTTGACCGTTTGATTAAAACCTCCTGTTTATCCGTCTACAATTGCCGTCTATCAAATCTTCACAATAATCCAGGCTCAAATCAAAAATTTGCAAGTTACGCAACAGCTTCCATTTACCAACGCCGGCATTGTAATATAAGCACTAAGCGCTTTCATAAATTCTCATAAGGTTATTTTGCAAATTTCGCGATTTTTAGACCTTAGAAACCTTTGCGGGCAAGCGTTGCCCAAAGTTTTATGGCAATCCGATGAACGGTATAGTTTTTGAAATTTCGTGGTTTTTTTACCATTTCCGGCCCATTTCTTCATTTAAGATACCTTTGCGGGCAAGCGTACAACCATTCCTCAAAGCTTTATCAAAATCAAAATTTGTAAATTTAGCGGTTCTTGGACCATTTTCCGCCCATATCTTCCACTTTGAAAACTTTCCGGGCAAGCGTCGAACAATTCCTCAATGTTAACTGCAATTTTTGCAATTTTCTCGGTTTTTTTTTACCATTTTCTGAAAATTTCTTCAACTTAGAAACCGTTCAATTCATTCCCCAAAGTTTGATTGCAATCGGATGAACGGTATAATTTTCTGAATTTTGCCATTTTTGGAGCTTGGAAACCTTCGCGGCCAAGGGTCTAACCATTGACCAAAATTTCATCGCAATCGGATGAATGGTATAGTTTTTGAATTATCGCGGTTCTTGGACTATTTCCCACCCATTTCTTCAAATCAGAATCCTTCACACGCAGCGTCCAATCAATCTCCAAAGTTTTATAACAAACGAACATATGGCAAATATTCGCAGTTTCTTCTACTTGGAAACCTTCCCGGGCAAGCGTCGAACCAGTCCCCAATGTTTTACCAAAACTGTAAATTTAGTTATTTTCGCGGTTTTTGGTCCATTTTCCGCAAATTTCTTCAACTAAGAAACCTTCCCTGGCAAGCGTTCAACCATTCCTAAAAGTTTTATTGCAATCGGATAAACGGTATAATTTTGTTATTTTCGCGGTTTTTGGTCCATTTTCCGCAAATTTTTTCAACTTAGAAACCTTCCCGGGCAAGCGTTCAACCATTCTCCAAAGTTCCATCTCAATCGAAGCTTTAGCCAATTTCGCGGTTTTTGAACCATTTTCCGCAGATTTCATCTACTTGGAAACCTTCCCGGGCAAGCGTCGAACCATTCCCCAAAGCTTTACCGAAACCATAAATTTTGCAATTTTTGCGGTTTTTGGAAAATTTTCCGCAAATTTCTTCCACTTAGAAACCTTCCCTGGTAAGCGTTCAGCCATTCCCCAAAGATATATTGCAATCGGATGAACGGTATAATTTTGCAAATTTCGCGGTTTTTGGACCATTTCACAGACATGAGACATAGCCTATGACACTTTCCCGATCGACATGAACATACTGTGAAAAATTCGTGAAGATCGGTTCAGCACTTTAGACGCCCATAAGGGACAAACATACAAAGATACTTTCACTTTTATATAGATGTACAGATTGAGATTGAGCAATTGAACGAAAAACATAGCTAAAATTTGAAGTAATATGAGTATGGCCGAAAAACGGCTAAAATACAAACACAATGATCCCAAGCTAAAAGTGTCAGCACTGACGGTTGTCAGCACTAACGTGCTACGAATTGTGTAACCTAACTCGCTAACTAAAACCAAAAAATAATTAAATGATAAATTATTGGTTAGTTTTCTTTTTTTAAACTGGATGTGTGGGCACTCCTTGTGTCGCACTGTTGCACTGCTCTTCGCTTAGTGTGTGGGGATGTTGAGGCACTGAGTGGGCGGGCGCGGGTGCTCTTGTGTCTGCTTGGCGGCCACCAATGGGGGTTGAATCTGCAGGCCAGAGAACAGCTCACGATTCAGCGGCAAAAAGGTGCTCCTTGGCTCGGATGCCACTGAGACGATATTTGGCACAGCTGTCATTATACGTCAATTACATAGCTGTCATTTGCGTTTTGTTATTCCAAGTCTGATTCTTTTTTTGTTATACCACGTTTTATAGTGACTGACGTTTCATGTCAAGTCACACGGGAACGCTGTCGAACGGGAAAAAAGTATCTTATGTCCGTCTCCTGGCTCTAAGCTACCTCCCTACCAATTTTCACCCAAATCTGTTCTGCCGTTCTTGAGTTATAAATGGTGTAACTAACACGACCTTCTTTTATATATATAGATTACTACTTTTTGTATTCTAGGCTTTAGGGATTCTTACTAAATTTGTATTGTGGGTGTGTTGGAGGACAAATCAACGAACCGTTCCGCTGCTTTAAGCATGGCCTGTCTCATCCCAGACACCGTTATGTGTTTCAACCGGGGCCTGCCTGGCTTCATCTGCTGCTGCTGTCTCTCGACCGGGGCCTTCCTCTGCTGCTACTCCATCGAGGCCTTTCGCTGCTGTCGCTACAACGGGACTTCCTCTGCTTTTGCGCTGCCTAGCAACACAAACCGTCTGCTTGCAGCCGTCGAGAATATTCTGTCCCGTTGGTTTTTGCGTCTCTCAGCCAATCCTCGCTCGCCGCCGTTCTCCAGCTATGATTCCGTTAGAAGCAAGGCCTTTGCCTCTCCGGCCACGGCCCTTGCTTTCCAACTCTCCACAGATCGCTCTCTCAATTCAATTCGCCGTGCTACCCTGTACTTCTCGGCTTATGAGGAATTACTCCTCACACTCCCCCCTTTCTTCGGATATTTTTGTTCCCACAAAAAAAAACCCATTAACTCCTCCCGTTCACGGTTTTCAACTTTCCCGCTCCCCATTTAAGTTTGCGCGCCACCTTTTCCATTTGCGCGCCCCTTTACTATCTTTCGCTCAAATTTAAACTTCCGCGCCTTTGTCTAAATTCCCGCTCCCCATTTAAATTTTCGCGCCACCTTTTTCCCCTTATGCCTCTCTGGTCACACCAGCGCGTGATCGATAACACCGACATAGCTATCGCTACTCGATACGTTGCCGCCAGTGTGACCGTTGCACCGACTATTTTCGGTATTTTCCCCCACGCCTTCTATCGATATCGATTCCGATACCGATCGTGCCACCATGCTGTTCCACAGGTAAGTTTCTGTATGTAAAATTTTTCCCAAACATGGGCTAATTACTCTTCCTCTTCCCATAGGTACACTTGTTCCGGTGCCCCTTCCGCCCAGGTACGTTCCCCTGCTACTTCCCTTCCCCTTGCCCCTATACTTATTGTTTTCTTTTCTCTTTTCTTTCAGCCAGCGCTGCCGGCTAGATGCTCCGCCCTCTGCCCCTTGGCCCAGCTGCCGCTGCCGTCGCCCTGATGCTGCTGCTGCCGCTGCATTTGTCCCCAAAGTGTGTGCATTTTTTTTATTTTGTTTTTTGTGCTTTGTGTTTTGTTGTTGGCTCCCGCCAACCGGGTGGCGTTCGCCACCCTTGTGTTTCCCCTGGCGTGGCGCGAGTGACTACCGCCCGCCAGGCGGAGTTTTATTGGTGGTCGCGCCGGTGCTGACCTCGACCCCCCCCCCCCATGGCTCCCGCCCCGCTTGTGTTTGTTATGTCCGTGTTTTCGTGTTTGACAAATAAAGATGTGTTGTTAAATGTTTTCTGTGTTGTTTTTATTTTTTTTTTTTGGCCCACCGCCACGGCTCGGTCCAACGGTGCACCGTGGTCAGCTCGTGGTGCCACCGACCAGCCACGACCGCCGAGGCGGTGGGACCCAGTCGCCCTGGTCCTCCGCTCGCGGCTGCTGACCGCCCGCCTCCCGCGGGTCCTCCCAGCCGGGCCCGTCAGAGTCCCCCATATAGGGCTCCCCTTCCTCCCATTCCGGGATTTGGGTAAATGGCGGGGAGCCTGCCGGCTTCCATCCTGCTGCCTCCGCTTCCTCCTGCTCCTCGTCCGAGTCCGATAGGACGACCACCTCCGGGATCGGAGTAGGTGGGCGAGCGGGCCTTCAGACTTGCTCCGGCTCCTTCCACTCGTCGTCCTCTGCCTCCCACCCTCCTGCCTCCGCCGGCTCGGTTTCGTACGCCCATTCCCCAACCCATATGGCTGGGGAGGGCGACACCGAAACCGGCGTTGCGTCCTCGCTTGCATCCGCGTGGCTCCGGGCAGGAGACGCCGGACTCGGACTGGGAGTCTCCCACTCCCATGTCGTCGGCGACGACCCGGGTGGCGTCGACCGGCTGGTCGACTCCCGGATGGACGAGGCGTCCAGGCTCAGTATATCCGCTGGCCTGCGCACCTGCGTCCGCCGCACTGGGATCCGGGTACCTCGCCGTCCCACGCCCAGGAACGGCATCCGCAGTCTGGCCACGCCACCGCGTGCCACGCCGACTCGCTCGCCTTTTTTTTCCGCTGCGCCTTGCTTAACCATGTTTACACTTTGAATAGGCCGAGCCTCCGATTTCCTAGCTATATAAAGCCTCGGTCCCTCTGCGGCTGCGCAGCGATCACGCCAGTTAACCGTTCCTTACAGAGCTTTTTGGAGAGAAAAACTCTGCAACGGTAAATTCTAATGTCGCTATCCCTTTCACCCCCATGGCTCTAACCGTAAGCCCTCTCTTCGCCCCATTTTTTTGTGTAACATGTTTGGGATCGACTCCTTGATACCCTACACCTTCAAAATCCTCCTTATTTTTGCCTTTTTCTTAGATTTTCTTCATTTTCCCCTTATTGTAAGGGGTTTTATTTTATTTATTTTATTTCTTTTGGGCATTTATACTTCTTTCTCGACTTCTTCATCCTGACTCGTTGGTTTTAGTCCGCTGATATGTGCCGTTCTCAGCTTCTGTTTCCCTTCTTCCCGCAATTTACAAATAACTGGGGATATAAAACTTATAATCTGATAGGGACCTTCATACCTGGGTGCTAATTTTGCAGCGAATCCCTCCGATGCCTTTGAGAGATGGTGCGTTTTGGCATATACCTCGTCGCCAACCACTGGTTTCCAAGCGCTTCTTCTTAGGTTATAATGGCGAGCCTGATCCTGCGCCGCCTTCTCCATATTTCTCCTTGCCACCTCGAAAATCTCCTTTAGCTTCTTTGCGTTTTCTCCTGCATCCCTTTTTGCGTGTCCTGTTCCGAGATTGCTATTGTCGTACAAGGCATTAGGTAACCGTGGTTCCCTTCCTTGTACGAGAAACGCCGGTGTGAATCCTGTCGATTCCGCCACACTGGAATTGACTGCTAAAGTCAGTTCCGGTAGCAGCTCATCCCACCTTCTCTGATCGGAGCCTGCAAACTGAGCTATCATCGTCTTGACCGTCCTGTTTGCTCGCTCCGTTGGGTTCTCTTGCGGAGTATATGGTGCTGTAAATTGATGAGATACCCCCATCTCTTCCAAGAATCGATTAAATGCCTTACTTGTGAACTGAGCTCCATTGTCAGTTATTAGCACCTTTGGTACTCCGAACCGCGCCAAGATTCGTTCCCTGAACGCTTTCTGCAAGGCCACCGCCGTTGCCGTTCTCAGTGCTACTAGTTCTGTCCATTTCGAAAATCGATCGATCAGTACTAGTAACACCGAGTTCCCATGCTTCGATCGAGGCAATGGCCCTACGAAATCTGCACAAACCGTTGCCCACGGCTCTTCGGGGATCTGCGTAAGCATCTTCCCAGCCGCTTGCAATTGTTGCGATTTGTATTTCTGACATGTTTCGCATCTCCCGACATACTTCCGAATGTCCCTTTGCATTCCGGGCCAATAATACCTTGCAGCCACTCTTGCTATTGTTCGCCTTGTGCCCGTGTGTCCTGCTGTTGCCGCATCGTGGTTCTCATGTAGCACCCTTTTCTGCTCTTTTTCTGGCACGCACAATTTCCACGCTGCTACTTCTTCATGTCCCGCTCGATGAGGTATATGTCTGTAAAAATTTCCCGACTCCTTTAAGTAATCAGGAAAATTTTGCGGATTCTGTTGGATCTTCTCCTCCATTCTCTGAATCCACCCAATCTTCTCACCTTCATCGGCTAACATAAGTTTTTCGCATTTTTCGGCATCCAATGGTTGCCGTGAGAGTGCATCGGCTACCACATTCAGTTTGCCTTTCCTGTACACTACCTCAATGTCATATTGCTGCAATTCTAATGCCCATCGGGCAACCCGCCCTGATGGACTTTCTATAGAATTCAGCCATTTTTGTGCCATGTGATCCGTTATGACCTTAAAACGGTATCCCTCTATGTATTGCCTTAGTTTACGGACTGCCCAAACTATCGCCAGACACTCTTTCTCTGTAGCAGAGTAATTTTGCTCTGCTGCATTGAGAGTTCTACTGGCGTAGGAGATAACTCTCTCTCCTTCGTCTGATGACTGAGTTAATATAGCTCACAATCCGTAATTGCTCGCATCCGTTTGTAACACGAACTCTTTCTCAAAATCCGGGCACGCCAGTACGGGTGCAGACGTAAGTCTTGCTCGAACTTCCTCGAACGCATTACGTCTTTCCTCCGTCCACTCCCATTTCGTTCCCTTTTTAAGCAGAGAGTTCAATGGTTGTACCGTAGACGCGAGATCCGGTACAAATCGCCTGTACCATGACGCTACCCCCAAGTACTGTCTTAACTCTCTGACATTTGTGGGTGGCTTGAGCTCCGCTATTGCCGCGACTTTTTCCGGGTCCGTTCTAATACCTTCCTCAGTCACCATATGCCCCAAGTACCTTAACTCCTTTTTGAAAAATTCGCACTTCTCGACATTTATTTTGAGGTTTGCTGCCTTCAATCTGCGAAATACCTCAGCCAGATTTTTCATGTGCTCTTCCAGTGTCCGCCCAATCACAATGATGTCGTCCAAATATGCAAACGCATGCGGCATCATTTCTGGACCAATTACTTGGTCAAGTGCTCTTTGGAAAGTGGCTGGAGCTGATGCGAGGCCAAACGGCATCACTCGCCACTGGAATAGCCCCCTTCCTGGAACCGTAAAAGCTGTACATGGTCTGCTTTCCGGTTCCAATGGAATTTGCCAGTAGCCATCCTTTAAGTCGAGGCTACTTATGTACTTCGCTTCCCTCAATTGCTCAAGGATATGATTTACCCTAGGCAGTGGATATGCATCCTTTTCAGATCGTGCATTCATGTCCCTAAAATCGACGCAAAACCTCCATTTTCCGTTCTTCTTCTTGACCATTACCACTGGTGCACTATGAGGACTTTTCGACGGCTCAATGCAACCCTTTTCCAAAAATTCATCCACTTTGCTGTTTATCTCAGCCTGCATTTTCGGATTTTTTGGAAAGTATCGTTGCTTTACCGACCTGTCGTCCTTCATAGTTATCCGATGTTGTGTAATGTTCGATAGACCCTTCATGTTTGCAAATTCTGCTAATTCTTTTTGCAAAAATTTTTCTACGCGCGTTTCTGGACTTTCTATCTCAGGCTCATCTCTTGTTCTTGGCTCTTTTCAACTGTTCTCGATTTCCACGACTGCCACCGATATTTTCTCCTCCAACCAACCATTTCTTCTGCCTCTTGGTGGGATCTTAATTGTCATCCCCGCACATTCCACTTTCAAACCGGCCTTTACTAGGAAATCCCATCCCAACACCAGTCCATCTATGACTCCTGGCAGGACCAGTAATTCCATTGCCAATTCCTTATTCCCAAAACTTATCCTTGCTTCAAATTGCTCGCAAACATTGCTGCTCCTGCCATCTGCTAGCCTCACCTGTCTCCTTACTCGGTTTAGCGATCCTTCCCCACGCATTCTCTGCAACATTTCCTCGCTCACAAAACTACTGGTAGCCCCAGTGTCGACTGTGGCCTTATACGCTGTCTTTCCGATCAGCACTGTTGCAGACAAATGCGCTCCCTCGTCCTTTAACTCGCCTATTAGTGCTGAGGGGCTGGTCCTGACGACACCCGCTCGTCCCTCGCAGACCGGGGTCGACGATCGTTTCCCGAACGTCTGCAGCACTCCCAGGTTTTCACTCATATCCTTCCACACTGCCAACAGTACTCTCTCCACACCCCTTGACACTCTCGCGCAAAATGCCCTACGTACCCGCACCGCCGGCATGCTTGTGAGGGGTTTTCTACAAATCCTTCCCCGCGCGGTTGAGCAACCGCCTGCGCATGTCCTTGGGGTGCTATTCTTGCACATCTATGACAACCGTCATTTTGTGCCTGAGATTCTGTTCCGGGTGTGGTAGGAGAGCTGACTGCCATAAAACGCGACCTATTCGGTCTGCTTTCCTGCCTCAAATTGTACCTGTCTCGCTCCAACTCTTCAAATTCGTCTGCTAGCTTCATTAGTTGGGTTAGATTGTCGCACAAAAATGGTCGAACAAACGCTCTCAAATCTGGCAAGCTGTTATTTAAAATTGTACTTAACTGCCTAGATGGTTTATAACGCAGTGGTCGCATTAATGTCTGCATCTCGACCATGTATACCTTACATTTTTCGGATAATCCCTGTTTCCTTCTGTATACTTCGTCTTCCACCTTAGTAAAGTAGTCCCTTGGCAGAAACTACTCCTGGAAACTCTGCAGAAACGCTATCCAAGTGGTACACTGCTGGTTATTTGCCACATACCACTTTAGAGCTATCCCTTTTAACAACTCTGGCATTGTTCGAGGTAACCAATTCAAGTTTATTCCGTACGTGTCCGCGGACCACTCTACTTGTTCAATAAACTCTAGTGGCTTGCCTTGTCCATCGAAACTTATTCCCCATTCTCTCACCTGCTTGGCTACCTTGGAGTAGTCACTCCTTGGTGGCTGTTCCGGCGTCTGTCCTTCCTTGTTCCGCGCATTTTTAGCTTCAGCGGTCATACTGGGTATGGACAACTCCTCCAGTTCGAAGTCCTGCCCCGGTAGTTGTAGCTGATCTTTTACCGGACTGTTCCTGGCGTGAAGTCTGGCCAATTCGTCGATCCTCAGACCCAATCTCAAGTCTTTTTCCATACTTTGTGCCCATTCACCAAACTCTTTCCTCATGTTTTCCTCTGTTCCACTCACTTCCAACCCAAATTCATTCGCATATTTAACCAACTCCTCCTTTTTGAGGTTATACACCCATGCTCGTACCATTTTTGCGCTGTTTTACTCTTCTTATTCTTGCAATACCACGTTGGGCGCCAGTTGTAACGAACCTTTGCAGCTGGGCGTAGCTCAGGGGTGCTAGGGGATCGCTTCAACAAATTTATATTGAAGAATTGCCAGAAATAAGAAGACAACGATTTAAATGTACTTAAGTCTATATTTGGGTTGGTGTAAATCACTTAGTAATAAGCCTTAGGCTAAGTTCACAATTCTTCATACACTTCAGTTCTTAATACGACCGTTTGCCCGTTCGCGCTTGCTCCCGTACCGAATTCGAAGTACTCGCTCAGTTCCTAGTGGCACGTCCGCTTCCGTCGTGCAAATCGCCTCGACCCGCAGGACTTTCGCACTACCCACTGGCTACCGTTGACCTTCTTGCAAATTACCGTCGAGCCAATCGCTTCGACTTCCGCAAGTTCCCGTCACAATGCCTTCTCGGTTTAACGTTCGCTCGCACTTCGGTTCACACAATAACTGCCGCTCCGCGCACTCGTACTTCACCAACTGTCCCGTCTTCTGGGCAGCCGCTCCTTATATAGTTGCTCCGCAGGCCCCGTTCCGCTGCTTCAAGCAGGGCCTGTCTCATCCCAGACACCGTTATGTGTTCAACCGGGGCCTGCCTGGCTTCATCTGCTGCTGCTGTCTCTCGACCGGGGCCTTCCTCTGCTGCTACTCCATCGAGGCCTTTCGCTGCTATCGCTACAACGGGACTTCCTCTGCTTTTGCGCTGCCTAGCAACACAAACCGTCTGCTTGCAGCCGTCGAGAATATTCTGTCCCGTTGGTTTTTGCGTCTCTCAGCCAATCCTCGCTCGCCGCCGTTCTCCAGCTATGATTCCGTTAGAAGCAAGGCCTTTGCCTCTCCGGCCACTGCCCTTGCTTTCCAACTCTCCACAGATCGCTCTCTCTCGCTCCTTCACCATGAGAGCGAGCTTTCCCCAATTCGCCGTGCTACCCTGTACTTCTCGGCTTGTGAGGAATTACTCCTCACAGCGGAAGATCGCTTAGCTTTAATAGGAGGACTCACATGCAAAGTTTCAACGCACAGATTATTAAGATAGAATGCAACCATACTTCCAGTGGGGTACACCACTACTAATGATATGTGTGATGGGACTGCTAATGCAAGTGGATGTACTATATAGACTGTGTTGGCATTGCAAGGGAACTTTTCCGGGTGTACGCTAGGATGAGGAAACGCACCTCTACGTTATTTCTGAAGTCCAACGCTCAGGTATATTTGTACGTTACACACTTCGGTTGTTCTTGGGAGAACCCCAAGAATTGTGTCAGCCGTTAAGATCACTTGATATAAGGGTGTTATCTGAGAGATTCTGTAGAGGCGCTTGTCTTGTCCATTCAAGTCCTAAGCCTAAAAGCAGGCAATTCAAAATCCTCCTCCTGAAAGCATGCAAAGTAAAATTTCCTTGTTCGTTTTAATTAAGATTATCTAAAATGCATAATAACATATAATAAAAAAAGAATTTAGTTGCCGCTAGTCAATGCTATTAATATATTTGTGCAACTTATTCTTTAAACTGAAGAGCAGATGGTACAGCTCAACAATCTATCGAAACGTTCGCAAAATTGCCGAATCCCTAAGTAAGAACACAATCGCGTACTTGTTAGGAACTGCCCTTTATTCATTTTAGTCGCTGCTTTTATAGTCTAACTTATGTATTAGGATATGAGACAACTGTCTTTTCATTTATATTTATAATTCTTCTTGTCCTTGTTCAACATATGAACCTCATTTATTTCTTATGTATATCTTTTGTACTTATGTTACCTCTCTTTCTTGCGCATCAATTTACTTGTTTACAATTTATCTTGAGCTGCTCTGAATTACTATTCTAATTCAATCCTTGCTTGTGGTCGCTTCGCACCATATGTATGCAGGCGTGTGAGACGGGGACTTCTAGTCATCTACCTAAACGCGACCCTTTCAAGTGGAATCATATTTTGTAACGTCTGCGAGGGTTGTATGTTCATTTATGAACAATATTAATTGAAAATTTTTCAAATACTAAAACTTTGTTAGTATTTTTTATGGAGAATATCGAGTATTCGGAATTCTATTCGGATTCTATTCGGAAAATTGCGATACAACTCATCGATATTACTCGAACCACGGACTTAACCTTAAACCCTCGCTCCCTAAAAATTATTCGCCAAGTAGACTTAATTTAAGTCCGTAAAAGCGAATAAGGGAATAAAGAGGAAAAATTTTCCTTTTCTTTGACTTGGCCAAAGAGAAATAACCTTTTTGGAAATAAAACGGCCCAAGAAGAGAGAAGAAAACCCCAACTCTCGTGGTTAGGCCACTATGGCGTTGGCCATACACAGTCCCCAGCTGCTAGTCACAGAGCCCTGGCTCCATATCGGCCATAACCTCCGAACCAGCAGCAGAGTTATCTAACCCAGCTAAGCCCCACCAGTTGGCAACTACCCATCAGTCACATGGATACACATGAATACACATTTGATGTTAATATGTGTGTGAGTGAAGTGGATGAGAAGATCGCAAAAAGGAACGAGACCTTCTTGCGCTTCTTCGTCTACTCTTCGGTTTTTGCTTGTACACGCGAACACGACGGTTCTTCTCTCTTGACAACGAGTGCGTGCGGTTGATTAAAATTATATCGAAGTGTCTACTTATTTTATCTTGCTGCTGGTCTGAATAATACTTTATTGTACTATATTTGCTTATAAAAACCATTGGTTATGGGCCCAGACACAATTGCAGCAGATAAATAGTAGAGTTCTTTGAATGTGAAAATATAAAAAGTGAACAAAAGTGAAAAACTATTGATAAATGTGAGTGTGTGCATATGAACATATATGTATCACGTTTCTGGACAATATTGAAATAAAGAAAAATGAAATGTGTTAATTTATTTGTGTATGATAATAATCGCACAATATTATATTTTTAATTTCATAATAAATGACGCCGCGACGAATTCGCCGCATAAAATTTTCCTGTATTTCCAGGAAGGCGCTACAACGAAAATTTCTAGAACACGCTTCGAACTCGCCGCAAGATTTTTTTCCAAAGACGCCACGAAAAATTCGACGCTTCCAAGAAAAAGTTGCTGGGCTGAGTGTTGCCGTGCTGTATTGCTGGGCAGTGTTGCTGTGTTGGGTTGCTCGGCAGTGTTGTTGTGTTGTGTTGCTAGAAAGTGTTGCTAAACTGTTTTGAGGTTAAAAACAAAATAATGGATAAGGGAAAGAGAAACATAAAACCGTTTGACGGTGACAAATACTCAATCTGGAAGTTTAGAATGAGAGCGCTCTTAGAAGAGCATGATTTATTAAAAGTAGTAGATGAAACAAAGTTAGAAATTACCGAAGAAAATAAAAAGGAAGAACGGAATGCAAAAAGCTTGTAGTTTTTACTGGCTCGAGGTCTTGCTATGTTATTGACATAACTTTAAGGGGGGAAAACACTTTGCGGAAAAAAAATTTTCGACTTTTTTTTTGCATATTTTTGTAGCTTGGATATTCAAAAATATTCCCCTAAAAGGATTTTCAAAAATTCGAAATAGTTTAGAAGATATGGGCCTTTTTGTGACCCTATGTTTTCGTAAAAATACGTTATTTTTAACTCGCACTAAAAAGTGCTAAAATGTTGTTTTTATTTCTGTGGAATGTTGTCATAAACATATTTAATGCGTACATATAAACAACTAATGACCTAAAGAACAGATGCGCAGACAAGTTAGGACATGGACGCTAACAACGACGCTGGCACGCTAGCAGGCAAGCAAAGGAGTGTAGGCAATAAACAAGCTGCGTTAGTTGATTTTTGATCGTTTTGCGCGTCGGATCTTCAATTTTGTGTACAGCAGAAAAATTTTGTGTATCCAGTGATTTTGTTTGCGATGGATAGAAAAGGTGGAAGAGACAAAAGAAACCGACCTACACGTGTAAAAAAAACGAAGATACACTGGCAACCAACACACGAATGTTGAAGATTATGGTTTTACAAGTACATCTGCGAAAAAATTAAAAACCTTAAGCTTAGATGACATTGTGTGGGAAAATAGCTTCGAATATTGCTTGTTGGAGTTTCATAATTTTTTTTCAAAGCTTTTTTCGATGGTGAACTTTTTTAGTGTATTTGTCGATTAAAGTTGTGACTCCAAACAATGAGGAGAAGCCACGTTTTTTCCACGATCCATCACCAGACACTGACAACCACTATATAAATCACGGCCAAGGTCCATAAGACCACAAAACATATTGATGCCCAAGCGTCCGATTCCCAACAATCTCATAGCAAAAACAATTCGACGGTTTACCTCATAGGTTTTGCCAATAAACAGTGATGAAGGAATATACGTGTAATTGTCGCAGTCACATTGAAGTACCATTTTAAATCCAAGTCCACGCACAGTTGACCGTGAAAACTTAATTTTTTGCTTGCAGGACTCTGTCGTCAAATCCAGTTTTTGCGCTAGCTGCAAAAAAAGATTGAGTAAGAAAGCACCCGTAGAAGAAGATTTTCGATGGCTCGATGAACATGAAGAAAATTGCACACTGAACCACGAGGAAAGCTCTGGCAAAATGGAAGTAGATTCTGTAAAGGAAATGTTTGAAAGGTCTGAAAGTCTGCATGGCGTTAAATATAAAAAGTACATAGGAGACGGCGACTCAAAAACTTTTAAGGGCATACGAGATGCTGATCCATATCGCGGCGATCCCGAAGTAGTGAAAAAGGAGTGTGTGTCACATGTTCAGAAGCGCATGGGCACAAGACTGCGTAAAGTGAAAAAAGAGAAAAAGCTTGGGGGCAGAGGAAAGTTGACTGATGGCTTGATTAGAGAGCTCACAACATATTACGGTCTCGCTATACGCCGCAATCCCGATTCAGTTGAAGCAATGCGTAACGACATATGGGCTACGTTTTACCATAAAATTTCAACGAATGAAAACCCTCAACACATGAATTGTCCAACAGGAGAGTCTAGCTGGTGTTCATGGCAGAAAGCTAAAGCAGAGGGAAAGCTCAAAGAATTCAAACATAATTATGAACCCTTGCATGATGATGTCATCGAAGCCATACGGCCAATATACGAGAGTCTTTCAGCCGATGAATTGCTCGCAAGATGCCTAGGCTCAGAAACACAAAACGCCAATGAATCCTTCAATAACATGGTATGGACTTTCGCTCCAAAGCAGCTTAGTTCCGGAAAACGTGTCGTCGAAATTGCAACTTTTCTCGCAACCGTTATCTTTAACGAAAGATTTATTTCTGTTTTAAAGATCATGTCCGTCATGGGTATTAAAATAGGCTCTATTGCGTACAATTATGCAGTAGACCGAAGCAAAGACCGAATCGCTGACGCTGACCTAAGAGCTGCTTCAACCTCGAAGGAAGCAAGAGCCACCCAAAGAGCTAAAAGGGCATCAAATAGCAGCCTTTTTGAAGAAGAAGATGACATTTCCTATGGCCCTGGTATTGCTGAATAATGCAAAATGTAAGTTTTTTATTTATTTTTTTTTGTTTTTTGGCGACACTTTGGCGTTAATTTTTTGAAAATACGAGTATCAGGGAAAAATAAAAAACAAAACATTTTTGCTTGACCCTCGTATAAAATTTTTTTTGCCCTCGTATTTTTCACCATAGAAGTAAAACAAAATTTCTAATTTCAAAAACATTTCATAATCGCTTTTTTTGTTGTTTTCCCTTGTAAAAATATGCTTTTATTCAAATAATTTTTACCACGAAATTTTTTTTGACCACGTCTTGGCGCATTTCGACCCCGATTTCTCGGGAACCAGTCAACCGATTTTCAAATTTTTTTTTCTCGTAATAGCTAACACCCGAATGTATATAAATAAACATTCATATAAGAAATTAAAAATATTTAACTTGGTGAAAAACCAAACTCAATCTTTAAACGCGTTTATCTCGAAACCACGTTTTTCAAACTGGTGGCCACGATTCAGAGGAAACCAGTGGACCGATTTTGCTTCGGAAGGGCTTATACGACTCAGAATTGTCGTCGCTATCGTTCGGCCCTCCATCTTTTGGATACCTATATTTTAAGTGTACTTTTTTTACACTCCACTACAAAAAAAGGCCAAAAAAAAATTTTTTGTTTTCAAATGTCCGCCATTTTGTCAAAAAAATTGGCAATTTTTTTCGGAGGGCCGAACGATAGCCACATTAGTTCTAAACATAACCCCATTTTTCTTTTTTTTTTCAAATCATCCCAAGTGCTGCAACCATGGTCACCATGTGGGCACCTTTTTTTATTCATCATTTTTCGGAGGCCGATATCTTTCTGAACGACCCTCATATTGACAAAAAAAAATTTTGTATTTTCCTTTCATTCATTAACTATTTAATAAAAAAAAAAAAATGAAAAATCTCTTATACTTTTTTTTTGTGGAATTTTTTAAAAACCATCTACTTTGCTCATCGCAAAGTGTGTTCCCCCCTTAAACAGAGGCACACAACACAACAAAGGAGGCATCAGGTTGATAGGACGACGTTTCATGAGGGACCAACCTCACTCATCAGCGATATTGAGCCTGAAATGTCTGTCCAAACAGCAGTCTCTCCATGCCCGCGACGGCAAAACTGTTTGGGAATTCCAAAGGCAGCCTGCGCGCAAAAACACCGAAAAGACATAAAACAGTCATAAAAGGAATGCAAAAAGTTTAATAATCGAATATCTAAGTGATTCATTTCTAGTTTTTGCTAACAGTGAGAATACAGCTAAACAGATTTTTGCAAATTTAGATGGAATTTACGAAAGGAAGAGCTTAGCATCGCAACTATCACTGCGAAAGAAACTTTTGGGCTTGAAGTTAAAAGGTGATACTTCGCTCCTCAATCACTTCAATTTCTTTGATGATCTCATTACGGAACTTATCGAGTCAGGAGCATGGCTAGACGAGATGGATAAAGTTTCCCATATTCTTTTAACTCTTCCACCCAGTTATGATGGAGTTATAACTGCAATAGAGACTCTATCCGAAAGTAACTTAACATTAGTAAAGTAAGTAAAATTGGCTTGTCAAGATGACACAGCCCCAAGGGGCCAAAGCCGAGCCTCTCTCAATCTGTTGGCTTGTGCACTTTTAATTTTATCACAAGAGAAAGGGACCTACAGTTAAACGCCAAATCCGAACGGCAGTTTTGAGAAGCTTTTCATGGCTAATTACTGCAATGCTGGCGCCAACAGCAAGAGGTGTGGCCGGGTGTAAAGTTTTTATTCAAAGAAAAAAACTTTTCATTAGATGTTCCGAGGCGGGATCGAACCCACGACATTAGCTTTTGTGAAAACACGTCTTCTTGATCAGGAGATCAAGCTTAAAAATTTGGGCAGGGATACGAGTGCTAAAGTTCTGCAAGCAATAGGCAAAAAGGAGTTGAAAGACATCAAATTTAAGAATAAGACAATGAAGAAGTTTGGTAAGAAACCGTTCAAGCCCCATTTTAAACCAAAACCGAAGTGCTTTCTTTGTGGTAAGTTAGGTCATCTGGAGAAAGATTGTTTCTTCTTAAAAAGGCAGGGAAATCAGAATTTTAATGAAAATAGTGGACAGGAAAGGCAGGCTCAGATGGCAACAACAACAACAACAGCAACCCGACCAGAGCGTAGTTTCGCTTTCATGATGAGGAAAGCAACAACAAGTCCCAGCACAAGTGAGGTTGAGTTTATCCTAGACTCGGATCACCTCATAAATGACACAGCGTTGTCTCCGAGTATGACCGTTTTCAATCAAATGTGGCTATTGAGATTGCAAAACGCGGAGAGTACATATACGCTACAGCCAAAGGTCAACCTAAACAGCTCTGGAAACCAAATCACCCTACGAAACGTGCTGTACTGTAAGGACATTCCGCACAACTTACTTTCAGTAAAGAAGATGCAGGATGCTGGGATGAGCATTGAGTTTAGCCCTGGAGGCATTAAAGTGTCTAAAAATGGTAAATTGGCATTTGATGGAATATTTGAGTACAATGTACCGACTATAAAATATAAATTAAACAGTAGAATATTTACATCAAAGATTTAAAATAGTGCTAAGTATCGATTGTGGCATGAAAGGTTAGGACACATAAGTGTAGGAAAATGTTTAGAAATAAAACGAAATGGCCTTTTTAAAGATATTAAGCTTTTAAACAATGTTGAGTTTACCCATGAATTATGCGAGGATTGTATAAATGGCAAGCAGTCTAAATTAAAATTTGAAAAATTTAAAAATAAAGAAAATCTAACACGACCGCTATTTATTTTCTATTCTGACGTCTGTGCTCCAATCACACCCTCTACGGTTGATAATAAAAACTATTATGTAGTTTTTATTGATCAGTATACACATTACTGTGTGACATACTTAATAACATATAAGTCGGATGTATTTTTCGTTTTCAAAGATTTTGTTGCGAAGAGTGAGGCTCACTTTAACTTGAAAATGGTAAATCTGTATATCAATAATGGAAGGGAATATCTTTCTAATGAAATGCGTGAGTTCTGTGTCGAAAAAGGCATCAGCTATCATTTAACGGTTCCTCATACTCCACAATTAAATGGTGTATCAGAACGGATGATTCGAACAATCACCGAAAAGACTCGCTCTATGATTAATTGTGCTAGAATCAATAAATATTTTTGGGGTGAAGCTGTTTTAACAGCAACCTACTTAAAAAACAGATCCCCAAGTAGAGCATTGCAAAATATTAATAAAACACCATTTGAGATGTGGCATAACAAAAAGCCTGTATTAAAATTAAAAAATAAGATTTTTGGTTCGACAGTATATGCACTAAACAAAGTTCGAAAGCGAAACTTTGATGAAAAGTCGATTAAAACTATACTTGTCGGGTATGAACCAAATGGGTATAAATTGTGGAATGAGGAATCGAGGAAATTTATGACAGCTAGAGATGTTTTGGTGGATGAGATAGATATGTTAAAATCTAGAGTTTTACATGGAGAAGACTCTGTGGTTCAAAGTAATATTGTTGAACCAAATAATGACTCTTTAAATAGAGAGAAAGAAAAGTTGGATTTTCCTTTGGTGGAAAATAATGAATCTGTTGATTCTGAATTAAATGAACAACTCAATGAAAAGTCCACAGATCTCGAGAATGCCGATCCAGTTGCTGAAACTGGTGATAAATCAAATGAAAAAAAAATTAGGAAGAAATCAGACGCAGTGAAAGCATTAAGGGTAAACCAAAATTATCATATCGATTTTTAGAAAAATGTCTTATGAATACTCAAATATTCTTAAATGATATTCCTAATACATTTGATGAAATTAAGATTCGTGAAGACAGATCTTTCTGGGAGAAAGCCATTCAAGATGAACTCAACTCCCATTTTCAAAATAATACTTGGTCCTTAGTGCAAAAGTCAAATAAAAAAACATAGTTGATTGCAAGTGGGTATTAAGTATAAAACAAGATGAGTTTGGTAACTTAGTAAAGTATAAAGCAAGGCTTGTAGCGCGGGGTTTCACTCAAGAGTATAGGACTGATTATGACGAGACATTTGCACCAGTTGCACGGATTTAAAGTTTCACATTTCTATTGGCACTTTCAAATCAGTATAATTTAATGGTTCATCACATGGATGTGAAAACCACATTTTTAAATGGAACTCTAAGATATGAAATATACATGACTGTTCCAGAAGGTTTGACCCAATGTTATGGGAATAAAGTATGTAAACTTAATAATGCTATATATGGTCTTAAGCAAGCTGCTAGACGCTGTTTCGAAGTGTTTGAAAGTGTATTGAAAGAAGTTGGATTTGAAAATCCAGGAGTTGACCGTTGTATTTATATTTTAAATAAGGGAGATATTTCAAGAAAAATATATATTTTGTTATATGTGCATGATGTAGTAATTGCTACTGTAAGGAAGCTCCTAGGCCGGGGTACAAATCTCAGTCGTGCCTAGAATCCACTTACAAGAAATTTGTAAGAAATGTCTGAGACACCTGAGGGTTAAGGCTCTTGGGATATGAGTTACCAAGTAATTTAACAGAGCGGGAAGTGATCCGCGGCTCCAAGGTAGGCTCAGAGGGAGGGGGGCAAGGGGCTCGGAGCGGGAAGTAGTCCACGCCTCCAAGGACAGAATGAAAAGGAGGATAAAGGTTACCAAGGCGGATAGTGATCCACGCCTTAGGCTATTTGGGTACTGGGCTTAGAGAGGGAAGTGATCCTCGTCTCCGATAGGAAGGGAAGTAAAGGGTTTTAACTAAAAAAGAAGAAAATTTAGAACACAACGCGGCGTGGGTCTTATTAGTTTCCTTTTATTAGTTTTTTTTCCACTTTGTTTCTTTTCCAAAAAGGTCTCACTGCACCGTTATTTTATCTTATTTTTTACCTTTCTCACCTCCTCTTTTCTCAATGCTCTTCCAGAGTCAATTAATATTTATTTCTATTTCCTTGATCCGTGAACGTGTGATCTTAACCGCAGCGTGTGACTCACTGATCCGGCAGCGTCAGCGTCGCCGTTACCTTCAATAGTCAACGACTTGCTGCCTTCTCTAAACTTAATTTTATTACGACTTCTTGTCGACTTAACTTACAATATTCTTACAGGTTAACAAAAATTATATATTATTGAGGCGTAGCGGCTGCTACGTCACACCCCCCCCTTTTTTCCTGGGGGTCGATCTATACCGATCCGTCCGCTCTGATCCTAATGGTGTATCGTATGCCATCTCTATACATACGGAACCGAGTACGCCGACCACGGTTAGATCGAGCAATCGCCATTTGTTGCAAGTCCTCTAGTACGTGTAGAGGTAGCGTCGGTGCTCCGTTGGACAATTGCCAACCCTGGGGCAGGCCTACCGGCGTTAGAGCCAGCGGTTCTTCCTCGTACAATGCTTCCAATTCGTCGAAGCGTTGAACTAATCCGTCTTGCCAGTTTTCGCTGCCCAACTCTTCCATGACCTCCAGATCCTCGATTGCCTGTTCCAGCAGTGCTTCCTCCAAAGCAGACAACTCTTCTAGAGGTGTTAGCCGGGTGGGTGAAGGAGAACGTCGGAATGCTGGCTCGGGTTCGAACGGCGCATCCATAGCCTCCGGGTCACGGCTGACTTCATGATGTTCTACCCGGCGAAGACTTACGTGTGGAAAGCAGCTGCGAGGGTCGACTTCCCAACGGGAATCAGCGACGAACTGGCGACGAAACATCGGGGACTCTTCATCGTCCTCTTCGGATCTTGGAGACAGCCAAGACGTGACGCAGGGGAGGCGGGGCCCCTCGTTGAGATCTGCTTGCGGCCGGTTTTGATCTAGGACACTGATATCCTCATGGCCGATCCCCTCTTCCGGTACGGGTTCCGCGGCATCCTCGCGAGGTTGCTCGATTGGCTGGCTATCGGCATCCTTGACGGTCTTCTGCGAGATTGGGCTCAAGGCATCTGTCGGTCCTCCTCGTGGCAATATTTCATGATCGGAAGGCCCTGCGGGAGAAAGAGCCAGTCTTTTACTCGGCGGAGCGGCCGTGCTTAGTTCTTCCCGGTCGTCGCCTGCTAACGGAGCTAGCATGGCTGTGGCGGCGTCTTCCAGTCGTACTCTTGGGTCACCATTCGCCTGTAAAGCGGCAGATTCTTCTTGCGAACACATGGATTCGGATTCGGGGGTCTCACGCCCTCGTTTCCTCGAAGGTGGATCTTCTGCCATGATAGAGTCCGGTCCCAAAATCGCGGGAGGTCTGGTTGTGGTCTCTCTGTTAAAGCAGGGCGGTGGGGGCTCTTCGTAGTATGGGCCTTCTCCACGGGCTCCCGGGGCCTCGATGATGATCGTCGTGACCTCTACCTTCTGTAACACTACATATCCGTCGTAGACGTCTGCGTAACGCTCCTGTGTGTGGTGCACTGTTTGGCGAACCGGGGGTCGTTCGGGGCGTGGCGCCCGGTTGTAGGTTGGGTGACCACGGCGCGGATCACGCCTGGTCCAAGGGACGTCTTCCGGGTCGGGGGCATGTTCTCTCGATCCGGACGCATAGCGAGGCTCCCGCGGGTCAAACTCAGCCTCCTCCCAGCTCTGATCATCCTCAAGATCCTTCACCGTTGGTATGTCGTCTCCTGTCCTCGGATCGACGAACGGTTCGGTGTCGTCTGAGGCGTCGCTGATGCTGATGATCTCCTCGTCCTCCTCCATCTGTAAAAAGAGGCTACGAGATAGAGTTTCCTAAGTGGCTATTTCCCTGCCTAACGGTGCAGTTTACAATATGACCTTCTTAACCTACAAATACAATTCGATGCTTACGACTAACTTAAGTTCCTTTCTAGCCGTCTACTTCGGGGTTCTCCTGGTCGGGGTCGTTTTCTTCTCCGGTCTCTGCAGTATGGAAGGGCTTCAACAACGCGATATTAGCCACTCTGCGCTTCCGCTCTCCCGATCGTTGCAGGCTCACTATGTTTGGAGAGATGAATTTCATCACTCGATACGGCCCATCAAACTTGGGAGCCAATTTGGCTGCAAACCCATCGGATGCTTTCGAGAGTTGGTGTTGACGCACTAGGACCAGCGAATTGAGGATGGGACGCCATTCCCTCCGTCGCAAATTGTTGTGTCGCCCTTGATCTTGCGAAGCGCGCTGCATATTGGTACTCACTATTTTGAAGACATCTCTCAAACGGGCCGCTTTTCCCAGAGGGTCTTCAGTTGTAGGATACATACCAGGGGATTCGTCATACAAGGTTGCGGGCAACCTAGGCTCTCGTCCTTGAGTGAGGAACGCGGGCGTATATCCTGTCGAGTCAGAAACACTAGTGTTAACGGCCAAGGATATCTCCGGTAACAACTCGTCCCACGAATTTTGGTCACCTTTGATAAACTGTGCTATCATCGTCTTTACGGTGCGATTCGTCCTCTCCGCCGGGTTCTCGTGAGGGCTGTAAGGCGCCGTATATTGGACTTCGACACCCAGAGACTTGAGGAACGATTTGAACGAGCGACTGGTGAACTGTGCCCCGTTATCGCAGACCAACTTCCCTGGAATTCCGAAATGACAAAGTATCCTCTCTCTGAACGCTCTTTGTAGGTGAGCGGTGGTGGCCCTTCTCAAAGGGACTAACTCTACCCACTTTGAGAAGATGTCGTGGAATACCAACAACATGGTATTGCCATGTTTCGAACGCGGTAAGGGGCCTACGAAGTCAGCGCAAAGGATATCGAATGGTCATTTTGCCGGCGGGTTTGACCTGCAGACCCTTAAATTTCTGGCATGACTCCCATTGTCGGACATAACGACTTGCGTCTCGGTACATTCCCGGCCAATAATAGCGCTGCATCAGTCGCATTATCGTTTTGCGCACTCCTAAATGCCCTGCCGTGGGGGCGTCATGGCTTTCGTGAAGAACTCGAACCCGTTGGTCGTTGGCGACACAGAGCTTCCACGGGAAGTAATCCTCGTCGTCCGATCTGTGCCCCAACTGACGGTATAGTTGGCCATTTTCGATCGCGTAGTCCGCGTACTTCACAGGATCTTCTCGTACTTTCGTCATCATGTTGCCTAGCCATTAACAAACCGGGGCCTCCTCCGCCGTCCACTGTAGAACTTCCAATGGCTGCCTCGACAACGCATCGGCCACAACGTTGAGCTTCCCTCTGCGGTAGCTGACGTCGAACTGGAACTGCTGCAGTTCTAGGGCCCACCGAGCGATCCGACCAGAAGGACTTTCGATGGAATTAAGCCACTTTAGGGCCATGTGATCGGTCACTACCTCGAATCTATACCCCTCAAGGTAACATCGCATTTTCCGTATGGTCCAAACAATCGCGAGGCACTCCTTTTCTGTAGTAGTATAATTTTCCTCGGCCTTATTTAAGCGCCGGCTCGCATAGGCTATGACCCGCTCTTGACCATCGATTTCTTGGGTCAGCACAGCACCTAGCCCCACTTCACTAGCGTCTGTTTGGAGGGTGAACTTCTGATCGAAGTCGGGACAAGCTAGCACTGGTGCAGTTGTAAGACTATGTTTAAGTTGATCCAAGGGGTCTTGTTGTTCGGCCCCCCATATCCACTTACGGCTCTTTTTCAACAAGCCGGACATCGGTTGAACGATAGTTGCAAAATTGGGGACGAAGCGACGGTACCACGACGCCATCTCAAGACATTGGCGGAGTTCCTTGACATTGGATGGGGCGCGCAGGTTCCGAATGGCTTCTACTTTCGCAGGATCTGTTTGGACACCCTCTCCACTAATAACATGACCCAAATACTCGAGCTTCTTCCGAAAGAACGAACATTTCTTTTTATTGATACGAAGATTCGCTTCTCTTAGTCGTCTAAAAACTTCCCGCAGATTGGCCACATGTTGTTCCTCCGTTTCCTCCTCCTGCTACGTCACACTACAAGCAAAGCTGATACAATGTCCAATTATAAATCTTACCTTCAAGATAAATTTCAAATAACTGATTTACGTGAAATTCGGCATTTTATTGGTATAAAAATTGATAGAACAGACGGACAGATCCCTCTAGTACTGATGGTGGCGATTGGCCATGCTGGAACTACCTACTCGGCTGGTTCCTACATGGGTACTTTCTTAAGTAGCCCTATGGTAAACGAACGCCGAACCACCAAAAAAATACAAATATTTATGGCCTGTATATTCTGTAACCCACCGCGAACCAGAGTACATGGGTACTTTTCTGAGTAACCCTATGGTAAACGGACGCCGAACCAGTGTCCGACAAAAATGAAAAGTGAAGCAGAAAGCGTAAACGAATTTTCGATATTTTACTGTTGTCCACGCATTTTTCGTTAAATAACAAAAACAAATGCAATGCTAGCACCGTTATTTTGTCTTCTAGCACGCGTTTTCTGCATTGCTGGAACATTCTTTGCTTTTGCCATTCACTTCAGATTGTGACAGCATTTGCAGTTGACGTACCACCAAGTGAAAAAAGTGAATTTCAGTGATTAATATAATTAAAGTGAATAAAATACAGAATAAAACTATTTTAAAGGTAAGACAAGCACTTAAGCTAATAACAATAAACTTTAAATGTATAGCAAAAAGCATATGAGACGGCTTAAAGAACATAAAAAAAAATATTTATACATATTAAATAGTGTCGCGGCAAGCAAAGAGGAGAGTGAAAATGAAAATTTAGTTTGTGAATTAATTTAAATTTTTTATTTCCAGATGCAATTGCTTTGGACGGTGGAGTTGGATCTGCAGAAGACTAGCTGCGAAGGGCACTTCAGCTGCAGATGAAACGCTTCTTTAAAAATAGCAATATAAGAAATAGCGTAAGAAATAATGAAACCGAAAATTTAGATAATAATAACATGGCCACCCATTTCAGCACCCCTTTCATGGGTTCAAATAATACTAGTTTTAAACACTTAATGTTGTAATTAATACATTTTTTTTCTTTTTTTCAGATGCAATAAATTTGGTCGATGGGACTGGGTCAGCTGAGGACCAACTGCGAAAAGCCCTGCAGTTACAAAAGATACGCCACTTTAAAAACAATTACTACATTAACAACAATTACATACAATTAACAAATAATTAAAATTAAAAAAAAAAATATTTCATTAAATTTAAAATTAATGGGTTTTAATTAATTGGCTTTTCAGTAGCTACATAAGTAGTCCTTTTATGGGTACCCCTGCAGCTAGTTCTATTATGGGTACCCCAGTAACTAGTCCTTTTATGGGTACCCCTGTAACTAGTTACCGGTAAACGAAGTGGTGGCGATTGACCCTATTTGCGGACATTTCATACAAAAAAGAAATGAAGAAACGCATTGCTTAGGGTTAGTAAAGTAAGTAGGGGTGGTTGCCTAGTAAGTACTTATCTCACCAGCCACGAACTAGTGCCCAGTACTGGAGGGATATGTCTCAGTCAGTCAGCATATATTAAAAATGTATTGCGAAAATTTAATAAGGAAGATTGTAATGCAGTTAGTACTCCCCTCCAAAGCAAGTTAGACAATGAGGTTCTGCAATCGGAAGAATCATGTGATGCACCGTGTAGAAATTTGATTGGTTGTTTGATGTACATTATGTTGTGCACACGGAAAGACTTAAGTACTTCAATAAGTATTTTAAGTCGGTACACAAACAACAATAACAAGGAACTATGGCAATGCCTTAAAAGAGTTCTTAGATATTTAAAAGGAACTGTTGATCTGAAGCTCAGATTCAAGAAAAATCTTAATTTTAATAACATTCTTATAGGATATGAAGACTCGGATTGGGCTGGGAATGAAACTGACAGAAGAAGTACTACTGGATATCTTTTTAAAATGTTTGAAAGCTGCTTAATTTCATGGAGTACCATGAAGCAAAAATCGGTTGCTGCTTCATCTACCGAAGCAGAATATATGGCCTTGTTTGAAGGTGTTAGAGAAGCCCTTTGGCTCAAGTCATTAATAAATGAGATTAATCTAGAATTAAATGGTCCTATAGATATTTTTGAAGACAACCAAGATTGTATACGCATTGCCAATAATCCTACTTGCCATAAGAGAACAAAGCACATAGACATTAAATATCATTTTACAAGGGAACAAATTGAAAAGAAACTAATTTGTATAAAGTATATTCCCACAGATCTCCAACTAGCCGACATATTGACTAAGCCATTACCATCTGCAAGATTTATCGCTCTGAGAAGCCAACTGGGACTTTCCGAATAAATTGACTTCGGAAAATTTGAAACTCCGCAGTAAAAAATTCTTTGCCTTGAGGAACCAAACGAAATGGAGCTCATGGAGTTTTATTTTATTTAAAACAAACTTTTCATAGTTCATATAATCAATACCCTTAAGAAAATCTTTATCAAAATTAATGTTTAAGAAATGAATGAAATAAAATGCTTTAATATTTTTACCATTTTATGTTGCTTGAAAATTTTATGTTAATTTTTGCTTGAAAATTTTATGTTATTTCTGCTTGAAAATTTAATGTTAATTTATCTATATACAAATATGTAGATCTAGTTGGGTTTTACTGGGTTTCCCCAACTCTTTGCAGCGAATGCTGGATTTAATTGTTATCCCCAGAATTGATGAAACAAATTCAAAATAAGCACAAACTCGTCTGTCAAAATGTTTGTTTTTGATCAATGTAACTTTAGAGGTGGCGTGTTGTAAAATATGAACATATACGAGCAAAAGTCACATGGATACACATGAATACACATTTGATGTTAATATGTGTGTGAGTGAAGTGGATGAGGAGATCGCAAAAAGGAACGTGACCTTCTTGCGCTTCTTCGTCTACTCTTCGGTTTTTGCTTGTACACGCGAACACGACGCTTCACTTCTCTCTTGAATCAAAATTATATAGTAGTGGCTACTTATTTTATCTTGCTGCTGGTCTGAATAATACTTTATTGTATTATATTTGTTTATAAAAACCATAGTCGCCTTCGAGTGTAGTGCAGTGCCTCAAAATAAATTCGCCCAAATAAAAAGCGTCCAGTGTAGACCCTGGTGCTCTTACCGGAGGCATAGCTAAACTCTACCAAATATGCCCAAATTTACAATAGTGCCAAAAGAAAAGTGTATTTGAGAGCCAAGAGTAGAATTTGTGCAAGTTAAATTATTTTTATCGTTGTGATAAATTTGTCAAAGGCCCCCGCAAATGTGAGACAAGTCTCTCTTAATTTCCTTTGGGTTCTTCTTTTGTGTGGTTCAACCACTTGCCAATGGCGCTTTTGTCGTGTCGCTAAACTCATATTAAACCCAAAACTTAACTCCTAGTGCAACAATGAATCTACAGCTGATCAAATAAGTTGTAAGTTTTGCCCATGTGGCGTTTTTAATACATTTGGTGTAGTCACTCTCTTCTATATATATAAAACTGTTCAACCTGACTGACTGGTGACCGTCGCACAGGACAAACCATAAGAGATAGAAAGATGAATTTCTCACAGTAGTTTTATCTTATGGTGAAAGTGAGTACTAAGAAACGGTTTTGGAAAATTCTGTCGGGAAATGTGGAAAATTCAAATAAAACTGTTGTCTGGAACTTTTTTGATTTTCATCCGTTCCGGTTAAAATTTTTTTTAGAGATCTTTATGAATATTTAACTATGACTGCATACTAATTTTCCGGAAAATTCACCCCCTTGGTGGAAATTGGGTGGTAAAAGTTGTATGGGTTGAATTTTAGTTCCCAGCGATAAGCTCCAAATTCTTTTTTAAAGTTACTCATAAAAAAATATTATCAGCGTGACTTTCAACTTTTGGAAAATTTATCATCCGATTGGGCTCAAATTTATTCTCAAAGATCTATATGAAAATTCAACAATGATTGCATACCAGTCTTCCGGAAAATCTACCCCTCTTGGCGGAAATTGGTGGGTAAAGGTTGAGTGGGTTGAAGATATCTGGATTATAAAGGTGGCCATGACCTGACTGAGAAAATTATAAAAATATTTCTAAGAAAAAGAAATGGGCGGAAAATGGTGCACAAACCGCTATATTTGGCAAATTTTGTGGTTTTAGTGAAACTAAGTGGAACGGGGGACGCTTGCCCGGGAAGGTTTCTAAGTTGAAGAAATGGGCAGAAAATGGTGCTCAAAGCGCGAAATTTGAAAAATTATAGCGTTCATCCGATTGCAATGCAACTTTGAGGAATGGTTGTAGAATTGGTGAAAAATATCCCAAAATGTGTGTTCAAGGCCAATCCTTCCTTTTGGGCCGATCTTTATCAAATTTTGTTTATAAGATTTCATTTTTAAGACTCCACCTCCAAGATCGGAAATGTCAGGTGAGATTTTTTTTTTAACCGCGGGCGTGGCATAAGAGATAATCTCTGCTTTGAGCCGATGTATGTGAGATACGGTCAAATATTTTCAAATATGTGAAATTCACCCCCAAGACGGAAAAGAAAAGCTGATACCGATATCGCTTGAAATAACTTTACTGACGGCGGCGTATCGAAGCAAGCCAGGCTACTTGCTAGTAAATCAATAAAAGAGGAATTAAGCGAAAAACAAACCACCTTACCCACCCGTTGAAACAACCAATTCATTGACCGCCCACTCAAAGAGAATGTCACACTTGCGGTCTGCCTAATTCCAATCTTTGAGAAGAGAAAATGTTGCAGCTGCTCGTTTTAAGCAGCCACCAAGTTTTAGAGTGAGTGCAGGCATGGACCGCCGTTAAGCTTTTGCGTAGAAGCGGGATCAAAACAAACCAAGATCGCTGCACCCCGTTATGTGCCAACGCCTATCTTAAACACAAGTTGCTGACCTAGCACAATGCAGCTGTTCTAGCAGAGTACAGTGATACCTCGCTAACGGAACTCATCCCGGTTCATGCCTCCCCTCTGAAGTAACTTAACCTTATATTGTAATTTTTATATTTCCTATATTATTTCTTACCTCAATTTCAGCTACTCAATCTTGCTCAATCTCACTTGCGCCTAGGTTAGATAAAGTTTCTCTAACAGCTAATTCTTATATCTTTTTAATTGGAGCTTCAGCATTGTTCCCTAAAATTATCGTTGGCCCTTAGGCGTATCAGCCCTTTAGTATTAATTATGCCTAGCCTAAACAAAAATATTGAAGTCACCGATTAACGAGATGTCCTTCTGAGTCCTATTTTCCTTTCTCGTCTATTCTGTTTTCCTAATACCCCTTTTAACCCTTTCCAAGCTAAATGATAGGCTTCCCTTACCGTATAAAACTAAAGCAGCCCGTGAATTTATAAAAATTTAATAATTATGCCCTAAGCAGCGAGCTGTAGTCTGCGGTATCGGCTTTTGGAACTCCCCCATTGCCGACGAAGACAGCCGGATCCAGAGCGGGTTCCGCATAGGACTACCATTACCATCTGCTCGGATAGGATGCAACGATTGGTTGTATGCTACAATTCCCGAACAAATCATATAGCTGATTCGTGGAGATCGGTTTGTTTGGAGCTATGTAGGTAGAAAAAACTTTATTAAGTATACTTTAGATTGTACTGTGACTGCAATTAGTTCTATATTGTTTGAGCTTTTAATGTTTGTAGGGAATTGTTGGTGCTGCAAGGAGTGCAACGTCTCGAAATATTGTTATGGTAGAGGGTAAAATTTAGCGGGGTAGGGAAAATATGATGGTTGTGTATGTGGGTTTCTTGTAGTGAAATTATTTTAGGGGTAATTGTTACATTTATATTCCATTGGAGGACATTCATTGACATATTGAATTATTAAGTTTTTTTTTCTGTAAGTTGAGTTGATTGGAAATGTAGATCAGCGTAAGAGTGGGTAAGTGAAAGGATGCCGATCTATACCCATTCACTTTGGTTTTAATACTACTGTGAGAAGGAGTGGCCAAGAACTAGTTTGGCGGAGCGTGAGACCTGTGAAGATTTTAGTGACCGGACGTGAAAATCTTCAGAAGTCTAACAGATCGAGCAACCAGACTTCTCAGTCACTCCCTCGGCACATTATTTTATACTGTTAAGCTTCCATAGAAATGTCTTCGTCAGACTCAATTGGGATTGAGAGATTCTTTGATTTTATTCTTTGCTGGCCGCGAGCCGAACAACAAAAAAAAAAAAATTTTTTTTGCTGGGAGACTATTTTTGACTTTTTTGCTTTTAGGCTAGTTTTCAAAGTGTTGGATAGGATTTTAGGAAATATTTTGATGTTGGCGTCAGAGATGATTCGTTCCTTTAGATCTGAAGTTCCTTTGGGTGGGGAGCTGAACGTGGTTTTTTCCGGCTGTCAGTTGGGCTTTCAGGATTTTGATGGCCATCATTGTAAGTTATACTCTGGCGGCTTGAGGATGATGATGGAGAAGTAGATGTGTTTCCGACGGCGGTGACTAATGCGTAGGCTCGTGGCAATTGGTGATGCTGATCATAGATGTTGCGAGCAGTCTTGAAATCAGTTTTTTCGATGGTTTTGATAACCAAAATTTCCTTATGTTTTTTGGAAGGTGGGGCTAATGTTGTGGTTGTTGTTTGGCAGCTTGGCTTCTTTACAGTTGATACAGGAGTTATTGAATGGGCAGGAGATTGCTGGATCTTCTTTGTTGTGAGTAGGGGAGTTATGGCAAAGTTCGACACTGCTACATCATTGAGTTAAGTGACGAATGCGACCACATTTGCGGCATTGTCTTGGCATGGGCATGTATGTGTGAACTTCAATAATCTTGTATCCAATATTCACTGATGATTTGGTGTGTTGAATGTTAGAATTGTGAGGCCGGTTTTTAAAAACATATCTTGTTGTTTTTTTCATTTAATGGGACTCTACTACATTTTGGCTTGAGAGCTCTTCGGTGATGTGTTCTTCAGGTATGAAGCATTTGAGTATATTACACCTTTCGATGTGTTGAGTGTGTTATGTTTTGATACTGACACATGAATGTTGTTTCTTCTTCTTCTTTGGCCATTTGATGGTAATAAAATCATCACAACCGTTTTACGGTCTCGGCCGCTGCCACTAATGCCCGCCACTCGCCTCTGTCCCGAGTGACATCCCACCAAGAGGACACACCCAGCTCTGCAATATCTCCCTGCACCTGGTCGTGCCATTTCCGCTTCGGTCGACCCGGCCCGGGCTTGCCACCTAACTCGATCGCATGCCGACTGTACGCCCGTTTTGCGGGAGCGCTACCATCCATACGGGTAACATGTCCTATCCAGCGCAGCCGCTGTTTTTTTATGCGCTGGACAAGCTTAGTTTCCCCAAAGAGCTCGTACAGTTCGTGATTCATTCGCATGCGAAATTCGTCGCCAACGCTTAGAGGTCAAAAAATCCTCCGAAAAATTTTTCTCTCGAACACGCCAATTGCCACCTGATCCTTTGATGACATTGTCCATGCATCTGCGCCGTATAGCAGGACTGGGATAATAAGCGACTTGAATAGCGCAATTTTAGTTTTCCGAGAGAGGGCTCTGCTCTTGAACTCCTTACTGAGCCAGTAGTAAGATCGGTTTGCAAGAGTAATTCTTCTTCGGATTTCCAGACTGGTGTTGTTGTCGCTGGTTATCGTCGTTCCGAGGTAGACAAATTCCTTAACAACCTTGAAATTGTATTCTCCCATTGCAACAGATTGTCCAAGCGTAGACTCTCTGCACGTTGATATTAGGTACTTCGTCTTATCCTCATTTACCGCTAATCCCATAAGTTTTGACTGCTTCTCTATCTCTGAGAACGCCCGTTTTATCGCAGATTCGTCTTTGCCGATGATATCAATATCATCGGCATATGCAAGTAGCATGTTATCTCTGGTAAAGATGGTGCCCGTTCTGTTAGTATTTGGACACTGGCGCAGTATGGACTCCATCAGCAGATTAAAGAAGTAACACGATAAGGTGTCACCTTGCCTAAAACCTCTTTTGGTATCGAGAGGCTCTGAGAGGTTTTTTCCTATTTTGACGGATCTTTGTGTGCTTCTCAACGTCATCATGCAAAGTCGAACGTACTTTGCTGGAATACCAAAAGTAGACGGGGCTTCAAAGAACTTTGACCTTATCGGCGTGTCAAAAGCGGATTTACAGTCAACAAAAAGGTGGTGGGCTTCGATTTTTCTCTCTTGGGTCTTCTCCAGGATTTGTCGCAGTCTGAATATCTGGTCCGTGGTGGATTTGCCAGGTCTAAAGCCACACTGATAAGGTTCAATCAGTTCACTTATTCTAGGCATTAGACGTTCACATAGGATGCATGATAGAACCTTATATCCAACAGGAAGGCGCAAACCGCAGGGTCTCCTTTTTTAAATATTGGACAGAGTACACTTAGATTCCAATCTTCGGGCATGTTTTCTTCGGACTATACTCTGCATAGGAGTTGGTGCATGCACCTTACCAGCTCTTCACTGCCAGCCTTGAACAATTCAGCGGGCAGCTCATCAGCGCCAGCAGATTTGTTATTTTTTAGCCTTTTTATGGCTAACAAGACTTCATTATGGTCCGGCGGATCTATCTCTATGTTATCGATTGGTGGTGTCGCTACTTCCCCAGAGGCGGCATTGTGTGCGTCATCACCTCCCAGCAGGTTAGAGAAATAGTTTCTCCATTTGTCAAGTGCCACTTACGAATTTCTGACCAGGTCGGTTGTGATTGCAGCTTCTCAACGTTCAGCTTTCGGCGTGTGTTAGACTGTGCGGCAAGTGGCACACAGAGCCGTGTGCGTACTTTGGCTGCAACAAGGTAGTGATCCGAGTCAATATTGGCTCCTCGGAGCGCACGTACGTCTAGAACACTCGATGAGTGCCGTCCGTCTATCACAACGTGATCAATCTGGTTCCGTGTTGATTGATCAGGGGACTTCCAGGTCGTCGGTGGTCGTCGCGGTGTTCAAATCTGGTACTACTAATGACCATGTTCCGGCCCAAAGCGAAGTCTATTAGCCTCTCTCCATTACCGGAGGTTTTTTTGTGCAGGCTAAGTCGCCGATAGTTGGGCGGAAAACTTCTTCTCTCCCGATTTTTGCTTGATGTCTTGATGTCGTGAACGTATCCGAGGTAGACGAGAATCGGGTGCCAAGCCCGAAGTAACGCCCCTTATTTGTCCCAGGGTTGGATCGCCGCTCACGTTAGCCAGCAGCTTTGCGGATACATCGCTCTGTTACCTTACCAGGGGCTACCACGTGGAGGTGTAAGTCGACTTAAGACGCAGAAAGTTACTGTCTTCCGAGATCCTGTTTCCAAGAGATGTTAATTTGATTAGATTTACTGCTTGCGTTAGGGTTTTGGTTTTTATCAATTTCGATCCGTTCATTTGGGATGTACAAGATTCCACGTCTCCTGAGCATACATTGTCAATTATTTTTTTGATGAGAAAAGGGCTGACGTTTGCTAGAGTTTTTTTCACTATTCACACGAGACATGATTAGGAACTTAGGTCCAATTGAAACGATTTTTAGTTTAATTGTGTTGTCCAGCACAAAACCCAGCTCTGGCTGAGTTTTTGCTTTGCTTCTATCCGGAGGTTGCTGCATAGCAGCAGGTAGTTGAGGAGACGATGTCTTATCAGTTGGAGTTCGATTAGGAACTTTAAATGTATGTTAAGCTGAGTTGTTGTTTTAAATTGAATTGATTGTTCGTCTGTTGAGTGTAGGCTTTCCGTACGCACGACTATTCGCAGTGGGAGTTGGGAAGTGACTGGATTTTTTTTAAATTGTTGTCTGTGCTTTTTTCTTAATTTTTTTTGCTTGCGGAGCATTCTCAATTGCTCACATACATAGTATAAATTTTTTTTCTGAATTTTTGGAGTAGGGAGAACTATTCAACTCGACTTTTAATATAGCAAACGAACCGCGAACTATTTTGGGTCCAATCCTTGATTTTAAACAATTGTTGTTGTGTTGAACAAAATCAACAGGTTTGAAGTTTTTTGAAACCCTGCAACAAAACTAATCTCGTAAACTAAGTCCATTTCACGTCCACACTGTTCAAGCATGAATGGTACACTAATAAAAATTATTATTATGCGTTAAATGCAGAAAAGAGATAACATAATGAACGGTACTTTAAATAATATTTCTTTCAGAAGAATCTAGCGATCAATGCAAAATGTATATTTTTGGAAAGTTCGGGCGTTATGTCACAGTTGAAAGTGACATAGTGCCCTCGGGTGTTATGTCGCTCTCAAAGGCGACAAAGCGCCCGCGGGAGTTATGTCAGCGGGCGCTATTACATGCACCCGTTTTGATAGCTGTCGATTCTAGCCTTTCGTCTGAACTAACACAATTTTCCCCATCCCATGACATCGAATTTATGTGTTAAAATAGCTTTTTCTAACTTTTCCGTTTTTATTACATGTTCATATATTACTCCTCATTAACCCCTCTCCAAAACAAAACAAACAATCGAAGTGCATACTTCTCATTCTCTTATGAGTCAAAACACACTAACAACAATCTAAGACCTCATGAAGAAATGATGCCGAGATCTGCCTCTCCAACTTTGCCCAGTGCAAGTTGCTCAGCTCCATGGAGCGCTCAGTGCGCCTCTCCCGTAACTCCGCTCTCAACAACAACAACCACTACTACAGCCCAAGCTTCACCGTTTCTGCTCTCCACACTCCCGCCTACAATTATGCCAACATCAACGGTTACAACAACAACATCAACAATTACAGCGACGACGGCAACAGTTAGCTCTCTCCGCTCCTCTCTAACCACACCAGCTTCAACATATGCAACTGCACAAACTGCTACAAACACACATACGCAAGTACAAAAATCAAACAATACTAATGCAAAAATGTCAACTCAGCACGACCTCCCGCAAAATCAAACACAACGAAATGCAACACCTACTACCCGCTCGTATGTGCAGACTGGCATCGATCGGTATGTACAAATAAACAAACGCAAATTAAGCCCGCAAAACAAAAACAGCGGCAACATTTCAAAGATAAACAAAACAAGCGATACACCTGTGGACAAAGATCCCCTCACTGGGAATAGGTTCCAAATTCTTGGCCAACAGTCTGATGCTGAGTGTGAAGAAAAGACTCCAAATGCCCCTAAACCAAAGCCTCCACCCATTAATATAAGGGATAGCAACTGTGCGGCCCTAGTCACAAAGCTTGTATCGCTAATAGGCAACAACAACTTTTATGTAACGTCCGTCAACAAAGGCAATATCCGCGAAACAAAGCTCCAAGTCAACACCGAAGAAAATTATCGAGCAGTCGAAGAGCTGAAAAAAAGCTACTACACCTACCAACTAAAAAGTAGCAAGGGTCTACAAGTAGTAATCAAGGGCATTGAATCAAGTGTACCTGTAACGAAAGTCGCTTCTGCCTTGGAGGAAAAGCGATTCAAGGTCAAGTCCGTTATTAACTTAATAAACAGGGACAAAAAACCACAGCCACTGTTCAAAGTTGAACTAAGCCCGGAAGACACAGCTCCTAAAAGTAATGTAGTGCACCCAATTTACAAACTACCTTTCTTATTGCACCGCAGAATAACCGTAGAGGAGCCGCACAAACGCACAAATCCAGTTCAATGTACCAATTGCCAAGAATTTGGGCACACAAAAGCCTACTGCACCCTGCGATCAGTTTGTGTAGCATGCGGAGAGCTGCACAACACTGCCTCATGCCCTGCTAACAAGGAGGATCCATCTGTCAAAAAATGCAGTAACTGTGGAGGTAACCACACTGCAAACTACAGAGGTTGCCCAGTCTACAAAGATCTGAAGAGCAGGATTAATACGCGCACAGAATTTGCCCGATCCAATGGAAACCTTAATCAGTTCACACCCTCGCAGTCGACCCCTGGAGTCTTCATCACCAAAGCTACGAGATCGACCTTTGCCCCAACGACTACAACCCAAGGTGTTTCTTTCGCAAGCGCCTTGAAACTTGGAAATGATAGACCCGCACTCATATCTACGGTTTCGCATGAAATTCGAAGTGAGCCGACACTGCCATCAAAACAAGCGGAACAACCATCAAACTATAGTAGCTTAGAAACTATGTTTCTATCGTTACGGCAGACGCTAAAGGATTTTATGGTATATATGCAAAACGCAATGCAGGAACAAATGAGAACACAAGGAATTCTCATTCAAATGCTCGCTTCGCAACAATCCAAGTAATGGCTCTCCTACGAGTTTCACTCTGGAATGCAAATGGCATTCCCCGCCACAAAGTGGAGTTATCAAAATTTCTCCAGGACAATGAAATCGACATAATGCTTCTTGCAGAAACTCACTTGACGGACCGATACAATTTTCAATTACCTGGGTATGCATTTTACGGCACAAATCACCCAGATGGCAAAGCCCATGGTGGCACTGGCATCCTCGTCAAAAGCCGCATCAAGCATTACCCACTATCAGGATTTTCGGAAAACTACCTACAAGCCACATCGATATGTGTAGAGTCTAAACGAGGCAATATCACTCTGTCCGCGGCTTACTGTCCCCCACGTTTCGCAATATCAGAAAATCAATTCCTAGATTTCTTTAATACACTTGGTCAACGCTTCTTGGCTGCGGGTGACTATAATTCGAAACATCCCCACTGGGGCTCCAGACTGACCAATCCCAAAGGGAAGCAACTCTACAGCGTACTCACGCGCGCATCAAACAAACTCGACTATGTATCTCCGGGTAGGCCTACATACTGGCCGGCAGATCCAAAGAAATTACCCGATCTTATAGACTTTGCTATAACAAGAAAAGTTCCACAAAACTTGGTAACTGCAGAAGCCCTTGCTGACTTGTCGTCAGACCATTCTCCAATAATATTCACCCTTCTGGAGTGCCCTCATTTTAGAGAATATCCTCGGAGACTGACAACACACAAGACAAACTGGCTCAAATACAAAAAATATATCAGCAGTCACATCGAGCTGAGCCCAACCATAAACAGCGAAGAAGACATTGAAAATTCAGGTCAAGCCCTCACCTCTGTCATCACAGCCGCTGCTCATCACTCAAACCCCCAAACAACAACAACAGCACCACAGCCAGATCGTAGATTGACAAACAGTTACATTGACCGGCTGGTCTCAGAAAAGCGTCGTGCAAGAAGAGAATGGCAAAGCTTTAGATCGAATCAATTGCTTTTTACCTTCGAAATCCCTTGACTTTATTGATGGACCTTTTGATATGTCAATGGCACAGGTTAACCCTATTTGCAACTCGATAAACAGATCGCTTGACTTGATTTTCCTGTAGGATCCCCCTAGAAATAGTGCATATAGGATTGACCCATTGGTTCTTCCGGAGGACCCTTTTTATCATACATTGGACCTTACCATTGATTTGCCTTCTCGTGTTTTTTCCGCTTCTAGATATTTGACTGTTAAAACCAGGGATTAATACCGGTACCGGAACCGTTAACCGAAATAAACCGTTTCAAATCACGTACCGGAACCGATACAAATTTTTTTTTGAGAACCGAACACCGTTTACCGTTATTATTGGAACCGATAGAACCGGATCGAAACCGAAACGTTGGTACCGGTACTGTTTGGTTTTTTTTTTGTTTAATTTTTCAGAGTAATTTTGGTCAGATGTTTGTAACGCAAAGAAGGAATCTTAAGGCGTCCTTTACACGATGCTAGATATTCTTGCCACTTTTCTGAGATGGCGTTTAATTCAAGCACCCCTCTGTTAAATGACTTGCACGAAAATCTCGCAGCTTCTATAAGGTGCATAACGAATGTTGGTACATTGATTGATTTGCTTTACATACATTCATACATACATACCCTTCAGTACTCATCACTAGTGAATCACCAAGGATTCACCGATGAATTGGTCAGAGGTATCGATGAATCATAGGTGAACTCCCATACAAATTATACATGAATTTAACATTGGCATGTCCTAGGCGTTCACGCATGACAGTTAATGGGTGAATCACCCATGAATTCACGAATCGATTCATCGATGATTCACACATGATTTCTTTGCAAAATTCATTGATGAATTCACCTATAAATTCATGTTTGATTCACCCATGATTCCTCGCAGACATTTGCAAAGAAATCATGTATAATTAATTTAAGTTTAATTATGCTTATTTTAAGCAACAATCATCAAATCGGCCTACCACAATACAAAACAATTAAAAACAACAAGTCGAGGAATTCACTACGCAGCACAGCAACTGATCTGCGGACAATTAATGCACAAACATGAATTCATACTTACGATAAAAACAAACAAAACACAACATCTTAAAACATCACAGCAAATCCATTTATTTCAAATTCTTTAAAATACATTTAAAATATGATTTTAATGTTCGGTAAAATTTGAAGGGTATGCAAACTTTTTCGTTTGGCGATGGCAAGACTGTTTTTGGGTGCCTGTGTGTCGCAGCTAACATTTTTTTTGGGTGCAGTAGGTAAAAATGCAATAACAAATACACTCAAATTTCTGTTCTGCCGACGTCGACGTCAAAGCAGAAGCGATAAAAAGGCATGAATTTGACAATGCATGAATTCTAGAACTGAAGGCTATGAATTTTCCTTACATTGGCAATAAAATAAAATATGTATGTGCATGTATTGAACATGTACATTGTACATTTGCATGGATTAAAACCAGTGACTGGGACGTTAGTGTTACATGTGCCGAGTACTTAAACACGGGCCAACGCCACATATGTACATAAATACATAGATATGTTCAATTTGTCGATCCTTTCTCTGTTAGACGAATACTCTTATTGCAGTATTAGTACTAACATGTCATAGGCTATGTCTCATGTCTGTAAAATGGTCCAAAAACCGCGAAATTTGTAAAATTATACCGTTCATACGATTGCAATGAAAATCTGGGAATGGTTGAACGCTTGCCCGGGAAGGTTTCTAAGTTGAAAAAAATTGCGGAAAACGGTCCAAAAACCGCGAAAATTGCAAAATTTACGTTTTTGCTAAAACTTTATGAAATTGATCGACGCTTGCCCGCGAAGGTTTCCAAGTAGAAGAGTCCGCGAAATTTGCATAATGTTCGTTTGTTATAAAACTTTGGAGAATGTTTGTACGCTTGAGAGTGAAGGATTCTGATTTGAAGAAATGGGCGGGAAACCAAAAACCGCGATAATTCAAAAACTATACCGTTCATCCGATTGCGATGAAATTTTGGTCAATGGTTAGACGCTTGGCCGCGAAGGTTTCTAAGGTCCAAAAATCGCGAAATTCGCAAAATTATACCGTTCATCCGATTGCAATCAATCTTTAGGGAATGAATTGAAAGCTTGCTCGGGAGGGTTTCTAAGTTGAAGAAATTTGCAGAAAATTGTCAAAAAACCGCGAAAGTTAAAAAATTTGCGGTTTCTTTAAATCTTTGGACAGTGGTCCGACGCTTGCCCGGAAAGGTTTCCAAGGAGAAGATATGGGCGGAAGATGGTCCAAGAACCGCGAAATTTGCTAAATGTTCGATTTTAATGAAGCTTTAAGGAATGGTTGCACGCTTGCCCGCGAAGGTATCTAAATTGAAGAAATGGGCCGGAAATGGTCACAAAACCGCGAAATTTCAAAACTATACTGTTCATCCGATTGCCATAAAACTTTGGGCAACGCTTGCCCGAGAAGGTTTCTAAGATCCAAAAATCGCGAAATTTGCAAAATAACCTTATGAGTATTTATGAAAGCGCTTAGTGCTTATATTACAATGCCGACGTTGGTAAATGGAAGCTGTAGATTACACGGTCCAAAATGTTGCGAAATTTGCAAATTTTTGACTTAAGCCTGATTTATTGTGTAGATTTGATAGACGGCAATTGTAGACGGGTAAATAGGAAGTATTAATCAAACAGTCAAAAAAGTCACAATTTGAAAAAAAAAGTCATGATTTTAGATTCTCATGAAGACATGTATATAGAGAAAAAGATGGAACGGTCCAAAATGTTTATACCGACTTGCAGCCTGCACTAGATTATATATAATCGCTCTCTTAAGAATCATAAGAACCCGGGCACAGCCGGGTGTTCAGCTAGTTTGTTAATATTTTTGAAAAGTGTGAGACTCAGTTCGCAAAATTGTAAGCATATTAGTACCAACTAAGGTGGCCAAAACTAAATTTCATGCCAAAGATCTAGTTAAGGGTGATTTGTATTCCATTTGGTTACACTGCAATTTGTAATACGTCCCTCTCCAGCGAGAGAATCCTTTTTGAAAACAATGCTTTTCTATTACTGATTCAACAACTATTTATGCTCAAATTTCGTCGGTTGCTGAAATAATGCGAAATGTGAAAATCGATTTTAATTTTACATTAAATGTCAAACGACTGAAACTTTTGTGGTGAATATTGTTTTTTAATATTACAAAGGAATATAATGATTTGGACTTATATCAGCATTTACTTTTTACAATACTTAAAATTTTTACTTATACCGGTATGTACCGGTACGTACCAGTATACCGATATAAAAAACTGGGTACCGTATCGAAACCGAAAACCGAAATAAATTAAAAACCGAAATTGAACCCTTTTCCGAAACAATCATTTCGGTTCGTACCGGTACCTGTACCGGAACCGAAAATAGTTGCGGCGTTAATCCCTGGTTAAAACCCGTTGTTTCCAAAAAACTGATTTTTTAAAGCTTAACTACCTAATATTTCACACCGATTGGTCTCAGTTGTACTCTTGTACAGATATCGACGTTGCTATACAACTTTTCTATGATACCTTGAACTCTCTTTTTGATGTTTTTCAGCCTTGGTTTTCAAGGGAACTAACAAACTTGAAGAACAGGAAGTCGAGATATTTTAAGAAGTATAAGATATCTGGTAAATCGTTATTAATGTTAATAATATGTAATGTAATTAAATTAATGTTAATGTGCTTAATGCACAATGCTATAAAGATTATTTTGACCGTTGCTGACCTTAATTCTTGCAAAATTCTAAGCAATTTTATTAGATTGTTAACTCTAAACGTAAGTCTTCCACTCTGCCCTCCTCGGCTATGTATGGTAATGCTAAAGCAAACAATAAGCAATAGCAAATCTGTTTGCGGAGTTTTTTAAGTCAACCTACTCGTCTCCTAGGTACTGTGCGAATCAACCATACCCTCATGGGTTGGATATGTCTTATTGCATTTTTAGCCCCGTTATCACTGAAAGCTCGCTCCTTTGCGACCTTAACTCTGTGAAACCCGTGTATGCACCGGGCCCTGATGGAGTGCCTGGCTGTGTACTTAGGTTCTGTGCGAATGCACTTTGTAAGGCTATTCATAAATTGTTTGAATTATCTTTGGAGTCATCCGCTTCCCCTTTGTTATGGAAGGAAGCTTTTATTATTCCACTCTATAAAAAAGGTAATAAGTCAGATGTTGAAAATTAAAGGGGGTATTTGCAAGTTGTCTGCAATTCCTAAGGCTTCTGAGAGAACTATAACATCTCAACCGCAATATCTATGTAGTTCCACTATCTCACCCTTCCAACATGGATTTGTGAAACGTAGATCTACTACCACTAACCTTTCAGAATTCTCATCTTCAGTGATCAAAGGGTTCATAGGTAAGATGCAGACTGACGTCATTTATACTGATTTTAGTAAGGCTTTTGATTCTGTTAAATCGGCTTTCCAACTAACCGTCTCAGTTGGATTTCTGATTACCTAAGCTCTAGAACCCAAAAAGTCCTTTTTCGTAATTATTCATATTCTAAGTGCATCCAGGTTACTTCTGCAGTTCCCCAAGGAAGTCACTTGGGCCCATTGCTTTTTACAATCTTTATCAATGATCTTCCTTCAGTCTTGGCTTACTTTCGGGTGCTTATGTACGGTGGTCGAAAGAATTTGACGATTCCTACACTACCATGTTTCTTTACACTTATCTTATCCGTCCTACTCTTGAGTATGGATCGTGTGTGTGGTCTCCGCAATATTCGACCCATCAAGAACGAATTGAATCTGTGCAAAAGCAATTCTTATTGTTTGCTCTTCGTGGTTTGAACTGGACTCCCGCGGCCCGTTTACCATCTTACGCTAGTAGACTACTTTTATTTAATCTTCCTTCCTTATTTAACCTTAGAGTTATGCTTGGTGTAATCTTCAAACATAGACTAATTAATGGCGAAATCGACTCCTCGGAGTTGGTTGACCAAATAAATATCAATGTTCCTTGTAGATTGTCCCGTAATTTCTCCCCGTACCACTGAAACGTGGTACAACCAAAATGCCTTGCATGATCCGTTTCTTGTCCTCTGTGCTGATAACAAACAAACTCTATTTACAACAAACTCCAGCTTAGTCAATTCGGAACTTTCTCTTCCTGCCTTAAAAACCTCTATTTGGCCCGTAGCTAACATTATTTTGCACTTTTCCATCCGGATTTCGTGTCGCACGTTGGCGGCTGCGCTTCTCGGTCGGTTGAAGAAGTTTTAATCCCGTACAAGTCGAACCTCTAAACTCTTGTCATCTCTGATCTCTGTTTGTTCATACGGACAGACGGACGTGATCATAGGTCCGTAAGATTTTTTTTATTTTTAAGATATGAAATGTCAAGAATAATACCTAAAAAAATATTTCTTCAGCAAAGAGGCGGTATATAACTTTATAGCTATAGTTTACTATATTTCTAACTTGTGGTTTTAGCTCGAGTTCAGGTGAATTTATTGTGCTAATTTATTACATAATAAGCACAGTTATAGCTAATTTCTCCAATGCATTAAAATTAGACATTGTAGCTCTGCCAGTACCAGTTCATACTTATTATTTTTGAATTAAACTATGTGGACTACATTATAATTTTCTGATTTACAATTATCCATTTTCAAATAATTTCAAAAATGATCACACGATTTACAGCAATTTTTTATAACAGATAAGCCGCAAATGTACAACTTGCAACTCGCCTCTTTGACAACGCGCTGGGAGCAAGGAATTAGAAAACAACGGAATCTTGCAACGCATTCTATTCTCTTCACCCTACGTTTATTTATAAATGAAAAAGTGCGTTTGGAAAATTACAACATTTTGTACCACAGTGTGCTGCGTCCAAGTATGAGAAATATAATTTAGGTGAATTATACAGCTGCCAAAAGATGCATCCCGGCTGGTCGGATCCCACGTATCCGCCCCTTTTGCCTTCGCAAGCTACTAAACTAGCAGAAAGGAGAGACGCCCTACGGAAGATGGATGCAACAAGTCCGGAATCCAAATCCTCAATCCAACAAAGTGCGCCTCAGCCTTTAATAGGCAATTCGTCTTACACCCGGAAAAGGCGGATAAGGGAAAACGCCGCATCATTAGAAAGATGCGCCACCTTCCCCACACAAATGACCTGATCTCCTTCAGCGCTGAAGAAGTAGAACGTGCCATAAGAGATGGAAACCTCTAGAGCATTGGTCCTGATGGCCTGGCAACCATCATGCTAAAGCACATAGGCCCGCTAGGTATACGCTACCTTACGCACACCTTCAACCTATGCATTAAGTCCTTAGCAATCCAATCAATATGGAAAACCGGGAAAATCATCCCAATACTCAAACCGGGCCAGGCTGCTGATCAAGGCTCATCATACTGCCCAATTGCGTTTCTCTCACCAGTCATACAGATATTATAAGAACTTATCCTTCCCACACTAAGGGAACACCTTCACCCATCTGAGCACCAGCACGGATTCTTTGCTGCACTCAGAAAATTTTTTTTATTAGATTTAAGAAAATTTCGCCATAAAATGGATTTGCCCTTAAGGTACATGTCTAGTTTCAGCAGCCCAAAAGTAAGGGTTTACGAAAAAATTTATTACTCGAAAAGTTTACCACATATCGACTAGCGGTTTTTTTGTTCGATAGATAATTGATCAAGCTAACTTTTAAAATTTTTTTGTAGTTGTTGTTGCAGCGGTTGTTGTTGTAGCCCGCTTCAAAGTCGACCCATTTTTAAAAACATAGGTGCCTGGTGCGTCAGATTTCCAGAGAACGCGTCATCGGATAAAAAAATTTAAATGAGGTTTTGTTGGGAATCGATGTGGTTATGGTCGGAACTAGGATATCTGGGATCGGTCTATATAGGGGAGTAAGGGGTTCTCAAAGTCAAAATTTCGAAAATTGACCTATTTTTACCCCTTAAAATGGCCCTAGCTCCGCTATTTATGGACCGATCAAAAATATCCTAGTTCCGACCATAGCGACGGGTATTACGAGCAATTTAAAAAAAACTATAAGAAAATCGGTCAACAAATGGCCTCGCAATCTGACGCACCAGGGTGAAAAAAGTGGTTCCGAGATAATCGCATTTAAAGTTTCGACAACCTACTGTACTGCGCCCGACCTACCTGTACAAAAAATCAAAATATCTCGAATTTGTATTTTTTTTTTTGTTAAAAGTTTCAGGGGGATGTTTTTAACATTATAACGCATGATTTAAGCCAAAAAAAAAAAAATCGAAACTTTTCAAAATCTGAAACTAGACATGTACCTTAATTTAAGAAAATTTTCCTAAATTGGTGAAATTTTGACCTGAATTTTAAAAAAAGTAACCATTAAACTAAAATACTAAAATTTAGGAAAAAATTTCCTAAAAACAAGAAAAAACGATGCATTCGTCTTTACCTAAAAACAAGAAAATAATTTCCTAAATTTTAGAAACGATGCTTGCAGTAACGAGCTTCGCGTTTGACGAAAAAATGTATTTGAGACCTCAGTGCATTGTAAAAATATCGGAAAAATATAGAAAATTTTAAAAACAACATAACTAAAAAACAAAAAGAAAAAAAGAGAAAATAAAAAAAAATTTGTATTTCAATGCCTTGAATGGGATTCGAACCCACGACCTGGCGGCTGCCTGACAAATGTCTTGCCATTCTACCACCGGTTTTGATTGCATTCTTTACTGTCATTTCGCCACCGTCTCGCGCGACACTGTTGTATCGGTGTTAAGATGTCCGTCGTTCGTGTTTAGAGTGCCGAGGTCCTGAGTTCGAATCCCAGTAAGGGTAAGTAAGAAATAAAATAAATAAAAAAAAATTGTATTTAAAAAATTATCACAGCAAAAGTAGCTTGTTGTAGGCGCTGAGTGGGGGTGGGGAGCAGCAGCAGCAACACACACCAACAAACCCACCCACCCCCACCCACCACCCCCTTTAAATTTGTCTTTTGTGTGAAACGGCTTTCTATATTTGAACAGGTCGGACGTGTTTTTGTCGCGTTCCGGTTTAAATCGTTTTAAAAGTGCTTAATTCGGTTGTTTAAATAAACAATTTCGACCCGCGATAAAAGACGCTAATGGACATTCATAAGCACTCATGCTTATGTTGTCCAAAAATATTTAATAGTTAATATTTAACTAAATTAAATTTTGATAAATGTCAACGCGGAATAATTCAACAAATGCAACTGGCAAAAATACCAACAACACCATGAGTCAGAGAGAACTCAATGCCCAAATGCTACAACAGCAAAACGATCGACGACTCTCCATAACACGCAACAACGCTTATTTTTCGGTTGTGTCCCCCGACGCAACCACCACCAGCAATGCGACCGTAAGCTCTCATACCCCTACTCCCAATGCCCCACACCGCCCCCTAAGCCACCAATGACTAGCTTTTCGTCAAGTTCAACGACCACTACGGTAACGCTGACCACCGCTCAATCGACAAGCTCAACAACAACAACAGCAAGTATCCAGAAACCAACGTTCCCCACTAACCTACTTTCAAAAATGTCAACTCAGCACGACCTCCCGCAAATACATACACAACGAAGTGCAACACCTACTACCCGTTCGTATGTGCAGACTGGCATCGATCGGTATGTACAAATAAATAAACGCAAATTGAGCCCGCAGAACAAAAAAAGTGGCAACACTCCAAAAATAAACAAAACAAGCGATATACCTGTGGACAAAGATCCCCTCACTGGGAATAGGTTCCAAATTCTTGGCCAACAGTCTGATGCTGAGTGTGAAGAAAAGGCTCCAAATGCCCCTAAACCAAAGCCTCCACCCATTTATATAAGGGACAGCAACTGTGCGGCCCTAGTCACAAAGCTTGTATCGTTAATAGGCAACAACAACTTTTATGTAACATCCGTCAACAAAGGCAATATACGCGAAACAAAGCTCCAAGTCAACACCGAAGAAAATTATCGAGCAGTCGAAAAATGCCTAAGAGCTGAAAATAAAAGCTACTACACCTACCAACTAAAAAGTAGCAAGGGCCTACAGGTAGTAATCAAGGGCATTGAATCAAGTGTACCTGTTACGGAAGTCGCTTTTGCCTTGGAGGAAAAGGGATTCAAGGTCAAGTCCGTTATAAACTTAATAAACAGGGACAAAAAACCACAGCCACTATTCAAAGTTGAGCTAAGCCCGGAAGACACAGCTCCTAAAAATTATGTAGTGCACCCAATTTACAAACTACCTTTCTTATTTCACCGCAGAATAACCGTAGAGGAGCCGCACAAACGCACAAATCCAGTGCACCCTGCGATCAGTTTGTGTAGCATGCGGAGAGCTGCACAACACTGCCTCTTGCCCTGCTAACAAGGAGGATCCATCTGTCAAAAAATGCAGGAACTTTGGAGGTAACCACACTGCAAACTACAGAGGTTGCCCAGTCTACAAAGATCTGAAGAGCAGGATTAATACGCGCACAGAATTTGCCCGATCCAATGGAAACCTTAATCAGTTCACACCCTCGCAGTCGACCCCTGGAGAATATATTCTCTTTAAAGGGTCGGAAATGTTTCCTTCTTTCTGTTACATACACACTGAAAAAAATAAAACGAATAATTTAAGAACGAACGCACTTAAAAAAAACTGTATTCATTATTAAATTTTTAAGAATTTCGCGCTTGAAATCGAGCTAAATTCGTTCTGCTTGGCGATTTTAGGCGAGGGGAGTGAGGCAAAGAAACTGAGAGTTTCATTTTATTTTAGGAGAGGGGTGAGTAGGAAACAATCGCCCGAATAGCGCTCCCTGTCAGTTTATAATATAAATATGGACGATGTTCAAGGCATCCAATATCTTATATCTTAAAAATCATCCATTGCATACTTATATGCATACTCACAATGGTAAAACTGCGCTCAGTGTTCTCAGTAAAGTTTCAATTTTTCTTGACTCATGTTTTCTTCTCAGATTAAGTATAAAATATTCTTGAGAACGTTAAAAGGTCACTAGATTGGAACAAAATAAAAATCTTGATTTGTTTCAAAAAGCTTAGGAATTGACTTTAAGGTAAATTTAAAATTTTATTTTGGGCACAACCCTTTGCAACAATTGCAATCAGCTAACCAAAGAGGTGTAGCTGCCCCAACGTATTATTGCATCATGGTATTGACCAGTGCTGCAGTTGTGAGCCATGTACATTGAATATTTTCCTACATATTTCCGACTAAATATGCCAACCGGTATATATTTCCTGACAGGAATTTCAATAAAGAGCTGTTGCATGTGCAATCTACAATCTGTGTGCATTTTATAATTAAATTTTATTAATATTAAATGCCTTGTGGGACCCGGAAAACTGCTCAATTGGGAGCATAAACATATGAGTAAAATAAAATTGTTTGGAACTTCTAAATGCATATTTGCCACATAAGGAACAACCCAGCCACAGGCAGATAATTCATTTTCAAAATAGCAACCAACAGACAATAGACATTAATGTGAGTGACAACTAGAGAGAGTGGGAACGGAGGACGGGGACAGGCACTGTGACCAAATTTATGATGCTGCGAAGCGCAAATTTCGGTTATATGAAGCATCAGCATGACACATTTTGCTCATTATAAGTATGTAAATTGTCATCCAAAATTATTTTCGCCATCAGCACTCAACGCGAATTGTTTATGGCTTTTCCCGTCGCCTTGGGGAACTGCAGGACTGTTGTTAAAAAAAAATAGGGGAAAGTTAACTTCGGCTTTACCGAAGTTTTGCATACCCTTGAAGTTTGTTTTTCTAAATAAGACTACTTTTCGGACCTTACTTTTCTATGGGAGCTACACTATATAGATGTACGATTTCGATTTAGTGGAATCTTGGAATAGCAAATCAAACTTACATGTACAGTTTTGAAGGCGATTCCAACGTAAGGGACGTTTCTACTGAAAACAAAAAAGTTTTTCTCACAAAAACTAGTTTTTCAACTGATCGTTCCTATGGGAGCTATATGCTATAGTCATGCTGTTTTGACCAAAATTTGTAGAATTGTTGTGTAAAACAAATACACGCCAATTTTGAGGGCATTTCCATTGAAAACAAAAAAGTTTTTCTAACTAAGACTACTTTTCAGACTCTACTTTTCTATGACAGCTATACTATACGAGGTGTGTTCAAAAAGTATCGCGAATTTTGTGTTTTTTCAAAAATTATTTATTTATTCATGAATATCTATTTTGTCCCCTTCAAAGTAATCCCCATGAGATATTATACACTTGTGCCAACGGTTTTTCCAATCTTCGAAGCACTTCAAAAAATCTTTTTTTTTATCTTGTTCAGCTCCTCCTTCGATGCCGTCTTTATCTCGTCAAGCGTAGCGTAACGTCGTCCTTTCATGGGCCTCTTCAGTTTAGGGAACAAGAAAAAGTCACAGGGGGCCAGATCTGGGGAATACGGTGGCTGCGGCATCATTAGTGTGTTGTTTTTGGCCAAAAAGTCGCGCACAAGCAACGATGTGTGAGCAGGGGCGTTATCGTGGTGCAAAAGCCAATTTTTGTTCTTCTACAAATCCGGGCGTTTCTGGCGGATTGCTTCGCGCAAATTGCGCATAACTTGCAGGTAATATTCCTTATTGACCGTTCTTCCCTGTGGCAAGAACTCATGATGCACCACGCCCCTGCAATCGAAGAAAACTGTCAGCAAAACTTTCACATTCGACCGAACTTGGCGCGCTTTTTTCGGTCTTGGTTCGTGCGGCAGCTTCCATTGAGATGATTGAGCTTTGGTTTCCACGTCATAACCATAAACCCACGATTCGTCACCAGTTATGACCCTCTGGAGCAAATTTGGGTCGTCGCGGACAGAGTTTAACATCTCATTAGCAATGTTCATGCGATCCTGTTTTTGGTCGCAATTGAGCAATTTTGGTACGAATTTCGCGGCGACCCGTCTTATGCCCAAATCATTGATAAAAATCGAAAGGCACGAGCCAATCGATATGTTTAGGTCCTCAGCGACTTCTCTAACGGTGATTCGACGATTGGCCAATACCATTTTCTCCACCTTATTAATTTTTTCGTCTGTTGTTGAAGTGCTCGGGCGTCCGGCACGCTCTTCGTCGTTCACATCTTCTCGGCCTTCTGAGAACATTTTGTACCACCGATAAACGTTGCTTCGGTCCAAGGTAGCTTCTCCGTATGCCACAGTCAACATTCGGAATGCATCGGCGCACTTAATTTCGTTTTTCACACAAAATTTGATACAGGTTCTTTGATCCATTTTTTTGAATAGGTAAAAATCGAAGACGATACAAAACACGTGCAAGCAAAGCAGCTGTCAACAATTAAGTGAACATTCAAGGTGGCCGAGCTTGTCGGCATAAGTGAGAGACATGAGTACCAACATAACGCCACAAAAAAATCGAAATTTGAATATACGTAACCCGCGAAAATTCAAAATTCGCGATACTTTTTGAACACACCTCGTATAGATGTCCGATTTCGACCAAATTTGGTGGAATCATGGAAAAGCATAGTAAACTAAGAAATACAAAGTTTGAGGCGTTTCAAATGAAAACAAAAGTTTTTCTCACTAAAACTAGTTTTCGACCGATCGTTCCTATGACAGCTATATGGTAGAGTCATCCGATCCGGCGGGTTCCGTCAAATGTGCAGTGTATTTGTACCAAAAGACTTACAAACATCCGGACAATTTTATAATACCTTCTGCAAGGGTATAAAAATGTTTATTAGTTATCGGATTATTAGGTATTCTGTTCCTATAATCAAGTTTTACTCGTTCTCATTCCGGATTTTATAGGCGAGGATACATGTTTTAATGCAGAAAGCAAAGAAGTAAAATAATATACAGTTGCTAACTTATAAAACAAAAAATTCGGGATCAAAAGATGGATCAAGAAATTCGCTCTTGGATTAAGAATTTTCATTTTAGCCGTAATTCTGACATCAAACATTCTTGATCTAAGCTTGGAATTGTCTGTTTTACCACTGGCAGCAATACACACGATCTAAGAGAATTTTTTTGAGATTTCTTAATACTCCCACCCCCCCCCCCAAAGTCGATTCCTAGATCCGCACCTAATCTTATCATCGTGATCATCAAATCAAAACAGTTCCAAGCATACTCCACAATCATATTACAGCATCCCGAGCATAAGACAAATCCAAATCCAATCATACTCCACACTCTCCATATAGAACATATAGAAGGCTGTGCAAATAAACTCAATGACAAAAATTCCTTTTTGATCAAATCTGTACGAGAAATATTTAGACTAAATTCGACTCTCGACTTGTTCAGTCGCTCCCTCCGATTTTATTTTTATTTTGATTTATTTTATTTTATTTTATTTATGGTCGTCTAACAGCATGTTGTGAAACTACTATACCAGAAACTACGTATCAGACTTCATGGGCCTCCAAAATATCTGCATAGTAGGTGAAGAGATAACTGTCCACATGCAAGAATTTCGTCTCGATTTGAATCTCCAGATTATCGTTCCAGAAACTACGCATCGACAACAGAGCCAACTGAAAGGGAGCTGCAAATGAAGTGAAGGAAAAGGAGGATCGAAAATGTACGCAGATCATGCCACTCACTCCAAAGTCGATCCTCACGCATCTGCAGTACACGCGCTGTGGTATGGGGACTAGACTTCATGGGCCTCCAAAATATCTCAAAGTCCTTGGCGTTTGTGGCGACTGGCTTGGTGGCCAAGACCTGCTTACCAGCTTCCTGCTCACCAGTTTCCTGCTGTTTGTCTTGTACCGCCTTCTTTCCGGAAATCAATTGCTCAGCCGCCGTAGTCAAAGCTCCAGGGTTAACTTGTTGTGCAACTTCCGATACTTAGCATTCAGCAGCGCTGCTTTGCAAAACTCACTGAGTGACGTGTTTACAAACTTTTTAGTGATCAAAGACACTTAAAACTGTAATGGTCCACCCAAATGAATGCCGAATGACTGTCACATCTGCCAATTATTTAGAACAGACACCGAGAAAAGCCCAAGAAACTGGTAATGTCGGGCACCAGAGAGAAAAAGTATATATCTTGATGGTCAATTGGATGATTTTTGGTATCCATTTGGATATTAATTAAAGCCTTTTGATCTAAGATTCTCATACAACGGAGCTGAAAATCATCAACAGGATATAAAAGTTTAATAGTTTAGTATCAAATATAGGGGAAAGCTAACTTCGGCTCGGCCGAAGTTTTGTATACCCTTGCAGTTTGTTTTTCTAAATAAGACTACTTTTCGGAAGTTACTCTTCTATGGGAGCTATGCTATATAGATGTCCAATTTTGACCAAATTTAGTGGAATCTTGGAATAGCAAACCAAATTTACATGTGCATTTTTGAAGGCGATTTCATTTAAAACAAAAAAAGTTGTTCATACTGCAGCTATATGCTATAGACATCCGATAGAATCTTGTGGGAGCATATAAAACAAATACTTGCCAATTTTGAGGACATTTCCATTGAAAACCAAAAAGTTTTTCTAAGACTACTTTTAAGACTCTATTTTTGTATGACAGCTATATTACTTAGATATTCGATTTCAAACAAATTTGGTGGAATCATGGAAAAGGTTAGTAAACTAAGAAATACAAAGTTTTGAGGCGTTTCCATTGAAAACAAAAAAGTTTTTTTTTCACTAAAACTAGTTTTTCGACCGATTGTTCCTATGACAGCTATATGCTATAGTCATCCGATCCGGCCGGTTCCGACAAATATGCAGCGTATATGTACCAAGACTTCGTGCAAAGTTTGGTGATAGCTTTCAAACTGACGGAGGAGATAGCATAAAAACAGACGGACTTGCTGTTGCCTTAAACAGAATCAGAAGTTGATTTACTTTTAAAGAAGAGAATAAAACGTATTTAATGATCTGAAGCATAATCCTCCCTTAATTTATGATTCGCATTTCTTGACGTTACGGTTTAACACTTGAACATCATGACGTTGCGTTTATAGGTACATTCTTATATACATAACGATAAGTGTAAATATGTACAAAGCTCAATCATAATGGGACTCCATGCCTTAGATTTGGTTCAATTCGCTCCTGTAGAATTTGAGACATGATGTCTTGCGCTTTCCTTTGAAATCCAACGGATTCAGATCCGGGCAACATACATAGGTACTCCACTGTTTATTCGGCACGTACTCCAGCTTGCGCACAAACTCCTCGGTATGAGTTTGGACCTTTGCGACGAACTGTTTGAATGTCTCAAAGGTGAGCTCCCGAAAGCGCGGGCACTTTACGTCATGGTGATGGGGCGCTCCCCGGCAGAGCACCCAGTAGCGTTCGACGGCCTTTTCCTTGTTATAGTGATCAAGTATTGGACAGCCGCTCTGCCGCGTGGGCCTGGCACTGGCAATGGTCGCCTGGTAATATTTGACCGAGTCCCACAGCCAGGACGTTATATCGCGCGACTTCCTCACCTCGTCCAGAAAATCGTTTTCAGTTACCAGCGACAGGGAGCGACGCAGCCAGGGTGACATGTGGCGAAATCGTACCGAGGACATGACCAGACGTAAGTCCTCCTTGCGCTTGGGCCAGTCAAACTCCAGCCAGAGCAACACGCTGAAAAAAATTTCATCCTCGCTGTTCACACTTATCGTGTCGTGTCCGAGTAAGTAAGCCACCTCATTGGCATCCATGTTGAGAAACTCTTCGGAGCCGACAAAGGAAAGGAAGCTCTTGCGCATGCGAGACATCATTAATGCCATCAAGTCCTCACAGCGAAACCTACGTGCGCTGCGATAGGTCAGGTAGGCGTTCTGCTCCCACAAACCCGGGTCGCAGCTCTGCGAGAAGTTGTACCAACATTGTGCTATCAGCTCCTTCATTTGCAGGAACTCTGCAGCTACGAACAACGGCACCAACTGGTCATGGAAGACCAACTCACAGTCATCGTTCAGCATCCAGTCATACAGCTTGGTCAGCAGACCCATTTGGACGCGATGCACGGGGATTTGAAGAAAACTGTTGGTAACGCTCTTGAATCTGAGTGCATGGTAAGTGAAGATATAACTGTCCACATGCAAGAAATTTGACTCTATTTGAATCTCCTGATTATCGTACCAGAAATTGCGTATCGACAACAGGGCCACCTGAAGGGGAGCTGCAAACGAAATGAAGGAGAAGGAGGAGGATCGAAAATGTACGCAAATCATGCCACTCACTCCAAAGTCGATCTTCACTCGTCTGCAGTACACGCGCCTGGGTATAGGGTCTAGTCTTCACGGGCCTCCAAAATATGTCAAAATCCTTTGCGTTTGTTTCGACTGGCTTGATGGCCAAGTCCTGCTCACCAGCTTCCTGCTCACTAGCCTCCTGCTGGTTGTCTTTTACCGCCTTCTTTCCGGCAAACAATTGCTCAGCCGCCGAAGTTAAAGCGGCCATGGTTAGCCGCTTGCTCACCTGGCAGTACTTCCGAGACTTAGCAATGTTTACAATGCTCAGCACATTGAGATCGTGCTCATCCTGTCCCAAATCCCTTGTCGCCACATCGCGAGCCTCCAACTCATCGTTGCTGGCGTCCACCAGGCACAACTTGGAACTTACTGATAGCGGACTCAGATGCTCCACCGCATCGGCCTCGCCAACGGCACACTCGAGCTTCGCGGCCAGATTTTTAGGAACCATGTCATTGTCAATGTAATGGGGCCAGAGCCAGCGAGGGGTCAGCAGGCTGCCATTTCTGAAGAGTTCAATGGTAACTTCGTCCTCCGATTGAAGTGAGTCTTCAGATTGAAGTAAGGAAGCCGAGGACTTCGATTCGAGTGGACTCTCCTCCTTTTTATTGTGCTGGGACATTTTGTAAGATTGTTGATAAATATTATTAGGAAAATACAAAGTCCGTATACAATTTTGAGATGTTGATAGTGCGAGGAACAACTTGGAAGTGAGGCTAACATTAGACGAGAGCACGAAAGGCAACTGAAAATGAAATGACAACTCGAACACAGCGCCTTGGATGGAAAAAATAATACAAAATAGTTCAAGAAATTTCATTTCACTGCTCAGCTAGCTTTAAAACTCACTGAGTGACATTCAAACTGTTAGTGATCAAAGACACTTAAAACTGTAATGATCCACCCGAATGACGCTCACATCTGCCAATTATTTAGAACCGACACCGAGAACAGCCCAAGATACTGGTAATGTTGGCACCAGAAAGAAAATGTATATCTTGATGGTCAATTGGATGATTTTGGTATCCATTTGGATATTAATTAATAGCCTTTTGATTTAAGATTCTCATCCAACGAATCTGAAAATCATCAACAGGATATACAAGTTTATTAGTTTAGTATCAAAAATGGGGAAAAGTTAACTTCGGCTCGGCCGAAGTTTTGTATAACCTTGCAGTTTGTTTTTCTAAATGAGACTACTTTTCGGTCGTTACTTTTCTATGGGAGCTATACTATACAGATGTCCGATTTCGACCTAAATTAAGGGAAACTTGGAATCGCAAACCAAATTTACATGTAACAAAAAAAAGTTGTTCACACTAGAACTTCTTTTTCGACCGATCATGCATACTGCAGCTATATGCTATAGTCATCCGATTTTGACAAAACTTTGTAGAATTGTGTAAAAGTATTTAAAATAAATATATGCCAACGTAAGGGACGTTTCTATGGAAAGCAAAAAAGTTTCTATCACAAGAACTTGTTTTTCTACTGATCGTTCATATGGGAGCTATATGCTATAGTCATCCGATCCGACCGGTTTCGACAAACGTGCAGCGTATATGTTCCAAAAGATAGCTTTCAAACTGACGGAGGAGATATCATAGAAACAGACAGACGGACAGACGGACAGGGCTAAATCAACTCAGCTCGTCATGCTGATCAAGAATATATATACTTTATGTGGTCTTAGATGATATCATCAATGCGTTACAAACATCCGGACAATTTTATAATACCCTCTGCAGGGGTATAACAAAAAAAGAAAAACAACGAAAATATTGCGCCATGCAGACAGAGAGGAATTTTTAATGAAACGAAATTAAACAGAAAATTGAAACCGGACTGGCGTGTTAATGAGAATACGATGGATGGGATGCCATGACGATGGATGCCTAGTCGTTGCTTGTTAATTTTTGGCCAGTTTTTAATTTTTGGCCAGGGAAATAGGAAATGAGTGCCTTTTGATGACCAAGTGCGTTAACCTAAAGATGGTCATTACGAATCGGTAATTACTTTTTAAGAGCAAGTAAATACAAAAAACAATGGTCCGTAAACTGTCCAAGGTAAATGCCTCCCATATATCACACCCTCCAGCTTAAGCCTCCTGCAAGGAGGTCATGTCTGTAACAAAGAACTATTCTTAAGCTTCAACTTTGTTTACGAAATATTTCAGTTTTAATCCACTTTCTTTTCTAAGTAAATCTTATTCTAAAGTCCCTACACTACAAATGCACATAAATGAACGTACGAGCAAAATATTTCACAAAATATGCAACACAAATTGTCTTATTTAATGAGGCTAATCATTTGACCATAAATCTTAAAGTCAAACAGACAAACTCAAAATTGGCTTCTGTTTTTGCTAGGCAAATACAAGTAAATCTCAGCCGTTAAATATGCTTCCATGAAGAGCACAAAATTGGAAACTTTTAAATTGCATTTGGTTCTAACTAAATGATGATGATGACGACGCTGGCTGGTCGATTGGCGGTCAGAAAGTGCTATTGCTATTATATGCATTCTTTATTGTTTTTCTTATTCCTTATGTTGTTTGCCATTTCATGGAGAATATTGCTTTCCGTCTGGACGTGCTCAACGTGATGAGCAATTCCAAGTTGACACTGACAAATAGGCAAAGGATGGTCACTAGACTAAACTAAAGGGCAGGCTTACAAGTGCCAGCTGCTGCCCCCTGCGTTGGTCTTAAGTGTTTCCGACATGACATGAAGTCGGTGCTTGCACTCGTACTGGCAAATATTGCGTATACGCACTGTTGTTTATATGAAAAACAAACAGCTGCCTGCCAATGTTTATGTCGAACATGCAATGCATACATACTTAATTGTGAAGGAAACACATATTTAAACAATAACTGGTACATGTCAATGGCACACACAATTTCGGATAGTTCTGAAGAGTTGTGCAAGTAATAATTTGCGGTGTCAATTCCCATTGAAAGATTATGAAGATTGCCTTTTGTATTTCTTGCATAAGTCCAATAAGCCTGTTTGAAATAGATGATTGACGGAATACTTAAAGGCGACCGCCAGGATATTTATCCTAAAACAATGCTTAGCAGTGAAAGGCAAGGGAATATTTGTTTTCTTTCCTTTTAACCAAAGGTACGCAGAGTATATTGATATTTTTCAAATATATGTAACATCTCGAACAAAGCAAATTGCTGTCTTGTGACAATATTGTTTGTACCGAAAATTCCCATAAAAGAAAAATTGCTGCCAGAAATTGTCGGTAGATCGCTGATCATCTTTGTCCAGAGCCACCTAGCAATATGGATTATGGAACGCGCGAAGCCTGTGTCCCAAAGAACCCGAGCTAATGGGTTTCCTCGACAAGCACAACATCGATGTTATGCTTCTTCTTCTTCTTCTTCTTTGGCCATCACAACCGTTTTATGGTCTCGGCCGCTGCAACTAATGCCCGCCACTCGCCTCTGTCCCGAGCGACATTCCACCAGGAGGACACTCCCAGCGGGGGATTGCCTCCCAACTCGTTCGCATGCTGACTGTACACCCGTTTTGCTGGAGCGCTATCATCCATACGGGTAACATGTCCTATCCAGCGCAGCCGCTGTTGTTTTATGCGCTTGACAAGCTTAGTGTTCCCATAGAGCTCGTACAGTTCGCGACGTTTAGAGGTCCATAAATCCTCCTGCCTCATCCCTTTTTGACATTGTCCATGTTTCTGCGCCGTATAGCAGGACTGGGAAGATAAGCGACTTGTATAGCGCAATTTTCGTTTTCCGAGACAGGTCTCTGCTCTTGAGCTCCTTATTGAGCCCGTAATAACATTGGTTTGCAAGAGTAATTCTTCTTCGGATTTCCAGACTGGTGTTTTTTTGTCGCTGGTTATCGTCGTTCCAAGGTAGACAAATTCCTTAATGCTTGTCAGGGAAACCTATTTACGAGAAGGCGTACATTGTGTAATCCCCGGACATTGTACATTGTGTAATCCCCGGATACACAATGTAACGAGCTGACCACCCTAGTGGAAATTCAAGAGGCAGAGCGGCGGTTCCAGTGAAGCAAGGGCTTGTTCACTAGCAACACCGCACAATCACTATAGCTGACGACAACTGGAGAAGTTACGATCGCTGCAGCCTACCTCCCACCACGATACCATGGACGCAAGCTGATTTTGACAGACTTCTGGACTAACTTGGAGAGAAGTTCCGCCCAAGTTCTGTCTACTGGACGTCCGACCTACTACCCCTCTAACCCAAGAAGCACACCCTTAGCTATTTAATTTCTTCATATACAATAGGTTACAAGCTGCCCAACTCACTGTGAAGGAGGAGTACGAATTATCCTCAGATCATCTTCCTGTTCTGGCCACAATCCACAGGTCCCCTCAAAGAATCCCCAAGAGGCAGTTCATACTCCCATTTGGGTGCAACGTCCAAACCTTCCGAACCGAGCTGGCGAATTCCGTCAACCTTAATATGGAGTTACAAACCATGCAGAATGCCGAAGATGCTGTTACAAACCACGCAGGATGTCGAAGATGCTGTTGCTATCTTCCTAAATAAAGTACAACAAGCTGCCCTGAAGGCAACTCCCCTCACCGGCAAAACTTATCAACCCGGAAGACTCTCTACTGGACTCAAGCCTGCGACTGAGGAGCTGCTTTTTTTTTAAAAGCGGCTACGGAGAGAGTATATCTGCACAAATGACCCCCGGATTCACAGAATATACCGCAGAGTTGCCAACAGATTAACGAAGGTTCTTGCCACACTAAGACGAAAGCCGACAGACTGCATGCTAGAGAAAGCTACTGCGGTTGAGAGCTCCAAGTTAGCGATTTGGAATCTCACTAAACGATTCAAGCGGCAAGTTGCGCCAAAGTGGGCAATATCACCACAGGACCGAGTGCCTTTGCCCTGAACTAAGAAGAGCGGTTCCAGTGGTATGAAACCTTCTCGCCCCGCCGAAACCAACTAGTCTCAGATGCCCTTGATAGGTTCACCAAAGCTACGAGATCGACCTTTGCCCCAACGACTACAACCAAAGGTGTTTCTTTCGCAAGCGCCTTGAAACTAGGAAATGATAGACCCGCACCCATATCTTCGGTTTCGCATGAAATTCGAAGTGAGCCGACACTGCCATCAAAACAAGCGGAACAACCATCAAACTATAGTAGCTTAGAAACTATGTTTCTATCGTTACAGCAGACGCTAAAGGATTTTATGGTATATATGCAAAACGCAATGCAAGAACAAATGAGAACACAAGGAATTCTCATTCAAATGCTCGCTTCGCAACAATCAAAATAATGGCTCTGCTACGAGTTTCACTCTGGAATGCAAATGGCATTCCCCGCCACAAAGTGGAGTTATCAAAATTTCTCCAAGACAATGAGATCGACATAATGCTTCTTGCAGAAACTCACTTGACGGACCGATACAACTTTCAATTACCTGGGTATGCATTTTACGGCACAAATCACCCAGATGGCAAAGCCCATGGTGGCACTGGCATCCTCGTCAGAAGCCGTATCAAGCATTACCCACTATCAGGATTTTCGGAAAACTACCTACAAGCCACATCGATATGTGTAGAATCTAAACGATATCACTCTGTCCGCGGTTTACTGTCCCCCACGTTTCGCAATATCAGAAAATCAATTCCTAGATTTCTTTAATACACTTGGTCAACGCTTCTTGGCTGCGGGTGACTATAGTTCGAAACATCCCCACTGGGGCTCCAGACTGACCAATCCCAAAGGGAAGCAACTCTACAGCGTACTCACGCGCGCATCAAACAAACTCGACTATGTATCTCCGGGAAGGTCTACATACTGGCCGGCAGATCCAAAGAAATTACCCGATCTTATAGACTTTGCCATAACAAGAAAAGTTCCACAAAACTTGGTAACTGCAGAAGCCCTTGCTGACTTGTCGTCAGACCATTCTCCAATAATATTTACCCTTCTGGAGTGCCCTCATGTTAGAGAATATCCTCGGAGACTGACATCACACAAGACAAACTGGCTCAAATACAAAAAATATATCAGCAGTCACATCGAGCTGAGCCCAACCATAAACAGCGAAGAAGACATTGACAATTCAGTTCAAGCCCTCACCTCTATCATTACTGCCGCTGCTCATCACTCAAACCCCCAAACGACAACAACAGCACCTCAGCAAGATCGTAGATTGACAAACAGTTACATTGACCGGCTGGTCACAGAAAAGCGGCGTGCAAGAAGAGAATGGCAAAGCTTTAGATCGCCTGCCGCAAAAAATCGTCTGAGACTTGCAGAACGCGTACTTCGCAAAGCACTCGAAGCCGAAGAACAGCTAGCACATACCCGTTATATCGAAAAATTATCGCCTACAAGCACCAAATTTCCCCTATGGAGGGCACGCGCCAGCATAAAGCCACCTGCAAAGGTAGACACGCTTCTAAGAGATCAGACAGGAAGATGGGCCCGCAGCGACGAAGAAAAGGCAACTGTCTTTGCACTTCACCTTAGAAATGCTTTCCAGCCAAATCCTCCAACCAATGGCTATGAGCTTCCATTGGTTCCGACCGCCGCACAAACTGACCCAATCCAAGTTCATTCGCTAGAAATAAAAAACGCCATCGGAGAGCTAAGTCCCAGAAAAGCTCCTGGACATGACCTTATTACACCCAAAATGATTATGGAACTTCCAAGTCCCGCCATTACATATATCTCAAGACTTTTCAATGCTGTTCTGCGATGTGGATACTTTCCAACTCAGTGGAGGAAGTCCACAATCATAATGATTTAGAAACCAGGAAAAGATAAAACACAAGCGTCATCATACAGACCCATTAGTCTGCTACATTGCCTGTCAAAACTATTTGAGAAGATCCTACTCAGTAAAATTGATGGCCATGCACAAAATATCATTCCCTCACATCAATTTGGGTTAAGAGCAAAGCACGGGACTATTGAGCAAGTCAACCGTTTAACTTCAGACATTCGGACTGCGTTTGAGCACCACGAATACTGCTCTTCAATTTTCTTAGATGTTGCCCAAGCATTTGACAGCGTTTGGTTGGATGGTCTTATATTCAAGATAAGGACAATGCTTCCCTCAAATACTCACAAAGTACTAGAAAGTTACGTCAGTAACAGAGTATTTACAGTTCGTCAAGATGAGTACACAACGGAAGAGTTCACTATAGGAGCCGGAGTGCCGCAGGGTAGCGTACTTTTTTTTTTTTTTTTTTTGTGTAGGGGTGGTTGAAAGCTTTAAAGCCGGTTTGGCGCTAGGATATAGCAACCAAAGTGTGGGACTTGAGTTACCGCACCCACTAAACAATCCACCCCCATCCCGATTCCCGGCGGAACCACCGTTCAGTATTACTTCGCCGGGGGGAATGCCCAAGGCTCACCTAGGATTCTCTCCTATTTATTAGAATTACGTAGTCTTTCTGCGCAGCGCAGTTTTTGGAAAATTTTTGTGGCCATATTGCAGACTGCAGACCAATTTTGTTCCGATTCAAGCATTATATTCACCAGGTTGCTAACGGCTGGTGTCCTCCCGACCCCCCTGCTTAGTTCGGTTCGTTCATTTATGAAGGACGGACAATCAAAAATAACGTGTTCTGCGTCTTGGATGACCGACTGCCCTGTACAGTCTGGGCAATACGGGTCGTCTTCGTGTTTGAACCTATAAAGATAGGATTTCAAACATCCGTGTCCCGTAAGAAGTTGCGTCAAGTGGTATGTCACCTGTCCGTGTCTTCTGTCTAGCCAGGGCCCTATATTAGGAATAAGGCTGTATGTCCATCGTCCTTTGGTCGATCTTTCCCACCGCTCTTGCCATTTTTGTACGGCTCTCATGTGCACCTCTGTTTTGAGCGCTGCCATCGTGCTGTCTTCTGGGGCTCCTTTGTGCAATTCCGCAAACTCTTGCGCCCTGAGGTCAAATGGGATGAGTCCCGCCACCACCAAAGCTGCATCATTTGAGACCGTTCTAAAACCACTGATAACTCTAAGTGCACAGATGCGCTGCACTGAGTTCGCTCCACGCACATAGGAGCTGTATGCCGTGGCTGGTGCCCATATTGGAGCAGCGTAGAGCAGGGTTGAGCTCACTACGCTTACCAGTAACTTCCTTCTGGATTGCTTTGGTCCGCCAGTGTTTGCCATAACTCTGGCTAATGCTGCTGCCGTATTGCTTGCTTTCTGGCTTGCGTAAATCAGGTGGTCTCTAAAATTGAGTCTGTGGTCTATCATGACTCCCAGATATTTTAGGTGAGGCAGCGAGGTTATTGTCGCGTTCCCAATTTTTATAGTAGCCTGCTCTACTACTTTCCTGCTACTTATTAGCACTGACTCCGTCTTGTGGATGGCTAGTGTAAGGTCCATCCTTTCGAGCCATCTCTTGACTTCCTCAATAGCCACGTTGCTGGTCCGTTCCACTTCCGTGAGATGCTTTGCAACTACCACTATGGCAATGCCATCAGCAAACCCAATTGCTGTGGCCCCTGGTGGCAGCAGAAGGCGCAGTATGCCGTCATACATAATATTCCACAGCATTGGTCCTAGAACTGAACCCTGTGGAACTCCTCCGGTGATGTTGTACAGCTGCTCCCCGTGATCAGACTCGTATGTGAGTATTCTGCCGCTCAGATAGTCTTCTACGATTGCAATGAGGTATGGAGGCACATCTATTGCACTTAGAGCCCGCAAGATATGATTCCACCCTGCCGAGTTAAAGGCATTTTTAATGTCCAGAGTGACCACCAAGCAATACTCTTTGCTACCAAACATCCAGCGCTGTCCTTCAATGGCTGCACTAGCAATGTTATGCAGCTCTCGAACTGCGTGAATAGTGGAGCGTCTCTTCCTAAAACCGTATTGCCTGGGGGACATCCATGCTTCAACTGAGGCTTGAAGGCGTGTTTGAATGATGCGCTCAAGTACTTTTCCTGTGGTATCCAGCATACATAACGGTCTGTATGATGACGGGTCATCCACATTTCTTGCTCCTTTTGGTAGTAGGACCAACCTCTGCCGCTTCCATCTTTCCGGGAAGGTTCCCTCCGATAAGCAAGCATTGTAAAGCTCCACAAATGGTTCAGGGTTGGCTGTGATTGCAAGCTTGAGCACCTTATTGGGGACGCCGTCTGGTCCTGGCGCTTTGTCATCCTTGAAGGCGCTTGCCGCCGCTACAACTTCTTCCGTCGTCACACCTCGCCATTCATAGGCCTGCAGCCTGTAGGGCGTCCGTTGCTCGCATGTTGTTCGACGTGGGAAAAGGGTTTCCACAATATGCGCCATCTGGTCACGACTTGATGGTGCTGGTCGGCTGCTCGATTTTAGCTTTTTTACGGCCAACTTATAAGCGAGGCCCCAAGGGTTCTCGTCTAGGTCATTGCAAATATCCCTGAAGCATCTTCTCTTAGCTTCTGCGATAAGTTTTTTAAGGGCATGCCTCTTCTCCTTGTAATGCTCCTGAAGAGCCGACCAGTTGGCTGTGGAGCGAGAACGCTGGCTTATTCTTCTTGCATGCAGACACTCCTTTCGACAGTCTGCTATTTCCTGCGTCCACCAATATTTTGGGCTCCTTCTGGGTGGTCCGCGTCCTTTAGGTAGCATTGCACATTCGCATGTCGCTTTTAGTTGCGCTGCCATCTGCTCTGCTCTATCGTTAGCTGTACCGTGGGTTGCAAAGTCATTCATTTGCACAGGGTAGCGTACTCGGTCCTCTCCTATATGTAATGTACCCTGCCGACATACCAACCGACCCCCGACTTACAATTAGTACTTTTACGGATGATACGGCAATATTAAGCAGATCACGATGTCCAATTAACGCAACAAGTCTGCTGGCAAGCCACCTAGCTAATGTGGAAGAGTGGCTGGCCAACTGGCGCATAAAAATCAACGAGCAAAAGTGTAAACATGTGACGTTCACCCTCAACAGAAGCACCTGTCCCCAGCTATCCTTAAATGCATCCCAGATCCCCCAATTAAACGATGTTGTATACCTAGGTGTGCACCTCGATAGAAGGCTCACATGGCGCTAACACATAGAGTCGAAAAAGCTTCAAATCAAGCTAAAGGCCAACAGCCTTCACTGGCTAATCAACTCGCGTTCCCCTCTTAAACTGGAATATAAAGTCCTACTGTACAAAAGCATCATAAAGCCTGTCTAGACGTATGGCTCGCAGTTATGTGGAAATGCCTGTGCGAGCAGTGTGGACATCCTTCAAAGATCACAATCAAGAATTCTCAGAACCATCACTGGAGCGCCATAGTACATTCGCAATGAGTGTATCCACAACGACCTCAGCATCCAATTGGTCAAAACTGAAATAGAGCAACTTAAACAAAAATATTCTGAGAAGCTTCTCACCCACCCAAATCAACTTGCAAAATCTCTTTCCATGCTAGTAACGCATTCTCGCCTCAGGAGAAATGACCCACCAACCCAGCGACTGACTTGAAGGGCCACAGAACACAAACTAACTCCAACAGGGGATGGTTTATAAAATAGCTTCTAGATTAAGATCTGAAAAATTATTGTTAGTCTCACTAAGAGAAGATTCAATAAATACAAAATAAGCCTAAAAAAAAAAAACTGAGAACGGCTAGACGCTTTTCAACTGGTGTGAAGCTGATGACAGAGCGACGCAGTCTTCCGCAGACTGCAAAACCGCTCCCAAACTCGTGCGTGGTAGCATGTCCGCTAAAGTAGATCTCCCAGAAAGCATTGGTTGAAGAAGTTTTTCTCAACACGTTCCATTGTCCAATCCACCGCATTTCCTGGAGTGCGGTAACGTCCGATGAATACACAGTGCAACATTTTGCAACTTTAAATTTTTGATCACATTCAGACCCGGTAAATCTGAGAGGAACTGATGTATAAAGAAAAACCCTAGCTGGATTGGGTCGGATTAGTCAGCATTTTTTTATGGGCATTTGAAATTTTGGGCTAAAGTTCGCCTTTCTGACAAAGAAGCACTTTTTGTATCGCTCATATCTCTAAAATCATTCAGAATTTGGTTTGTATGTCTTTTGCAAAGTTGTAGATCTTGACCTAGTCTACAAAATTGCCCTTAATAGTTTTCAAAAAAAGTTCCGTCTTCATGACCAAAAATATATAAAACCTAAAAAGCTCAATTTTTTCACCTCATTAAATGCTATACATCCATTAGTCTGAAACTATGTATAGAAAAATATTGAATAATTCTTTTAGACTTGAAAAATAACTGTTTATTTTATAAATAATAAAACAAAAAATCTATTTTCAAGATAGAAAAATGCAAAAAAGAAACAAAAACGTATTTACACAAACGTGTATTTTTTTAAGATGGCGCTAATCGCTGTTGACTCTTTTTTGGATTCTTTTTTGAAGGTAATTGCTTGGAAAACTCATCTAAATGGTTATTTAAAAAATAGGGGAAAGTTAACTTCGGCTCGGCCGAAGATTTGTATACCCTTGCAGCTTCCATTGAAAACAAAAAAGTTTATCTAACTAAGACTACTTTTTGGACCTTACTTTTCTATGGGATCTATTCTATTTAGATGTCTGATTTTGACCAAACTTAGTGAAATCATGGAATAGCATAATACACTGTTAAAAACGAAATTTGGAGGCGATCCCATTTAAATCAAATAAGTTTTTCTCACCAGAACTTCTTTTTCGACCGATCATTCATACTATACAGCTATAAGCTATAGTCATCCAATTTTAATAAAACTTTGTAGAAATGTGTTGAAGTATAAAAAATAAGCGCTGCCCCGATCACGACATCAAGATCCTGCTAGGCGACTTCAACGCACAAATCGGGAGAGAAGAAGCTCATCGCCCGACTATCGGCCGATTTAGCCTACACGATGAATCCAACGGAAATGGAGAGAGGCTAGATTTCGCTTCGGGCCGGAACATGGTCATTAGTAGCACCAGACTTGAACATCGCAACGACCACAAGGCGACCTGGACGTCCCCTGGTCAATCAATACGAAACCAGATTGATCACTTTGTGATAGACAGACGGCACTCTTCGAGTGTTCTAGACGTACGTGTGCGCCGAGGAGCCAATATTGACTCGGATCACTACCTTGTTGCAGCCAAAGTACGCACACGGCTCAGTGTGGCACATGCCGCACAGTCTAATACACGCCGAAAGCTGAACGTTGAGAAGCTGCAATCACAACGGACATCCGAAGCCTACTCAGCAAAACTCACCCAGCTGCTCAGGGAAACCCCACCTGGCCCTCCTGGTGTTGACGAACAGTGGAAGCATATTTCACACTCTATGAGTACAGCTGCCAAGGAGATTCTCGGATTCGCGGAAAACTCCCGAAAACAGTCATGGTACGATGATGACTGCCGCCGCGCTACTGCAGAGAAAGACGCTGCCTACAGGAGAAGTCTGCAGTCGGGAGCAACGCGAGCTGTTAATGAGAGATACCGGGAGAAAAGGAGAGAGGAGAAGCGCCTTTTCAGAAGGAAGAAAAATGAGCAGGAAAAGCGCATGAGGGAGGAAGTCGAAGTGCTGTTCGGAAGGAGTGAGACTCGAAAATTCTACCAAAAGATTAGGCAACTAACCGAAGGTTTTAAGCCCAGTGTCACACTATTCAAGGACGAGCACGGAAATCTGATCAGAAATCCAGAAGTGGCACTAGACAAATGGAGAAACTATTTCTCTAACCTGCTGGGAGGTGATGACGAACACAATGCCGCCTCTGGGGAAGTAGCGACACCACCAATCGATAACATAGAGATAGAACCGCCGGACCATATTGAAGTCTTGTTAGCCATAAAAAGGCTAAAAAATAACAAATCTGCTGGCGCTGATGAGCTGCCTGCTGAATTGTTCAAGGCTGGCGGTGAGGAGCTGGTGAGGTGCATGCACCAACTCCTTTGCAGAGTATGGTCTGAAGAAAGCATGCCCGAAGATTGGAACCTAAGTGTACTCTGTCCAATATTTGAAAAAGGAGACCCTGCGGTTTGCGCCAATTACCGCGGGATCAGTCTTCTTCCCATCGCATATAAGGTTCTATCATGCATCATATGTGAACGTCTAAAGCCGAGAATAAGTGAACTGATTGAACCTTATCAGTGTGGCTTTAGACCTGACAAATCCACCACGGACCAGATATTCACATTGCGACAAATCCTGGAGAAGACCCAAGAGAGATGTATCGACACCCACCACCTTTTTGTTGACTACAAAGCCGCCTTTGACACGCCGATAAGGTCAAAGTTCTTTGAAGCCCTGTCTACCTTTGGTATTCCAGCAAAGTACGTTCGACTTTGCATGATGACGTTGAGAAGCACACAAAGCTTCGTCAAAATAGGTAAAGAACGCTCCGAGCCTTTCGATACCAAAAGAGGTTTTAGGCAGGGTGATACCTTATCGTGCGACTTCTTTAATCTGCTGATGGAGTACATACTGCGCCAGTGCCCAAATGCTAACAGAACGGGCACCATCTTTACCAGAGATAACATGCTACTTGCATATGCCGATGATATTGACATCATCGGCAAAAGCGAATCTGTGATAAAAAAGGCGTTCTCAGAGATAGAGAAGCAGTCAAAACTTATGGGCTTAGCGGTAAAGGATAAGACGAAGTACCTACAATCTACGCGCAGTGAGTCTACGCTTGGACAATCTGTTGCAATGGGAGACTACAACTTCCAGGTTGTTAAGGAATTTGTCTACCTCGGAACGACGATAACCAGCGACAAAAACACCAGTCTGGAAATCCGAAGAAGAATTACTCTTGCAAACCGATGTTATTACGGACTCAATAAGGAGTTCAAGAGCAGAGACCTCTCTCGGAAAACGAAAATTGCGCTATACAAGTCGCTTTTCATCCCAGTCCTGCTATACGGCGCAGAAGCATGGACAATGACAAAAGAGGATGAGGCGGCAATTGGCGTGTTCGAGAGGAAAGTTCTTCGGAGGATTTATGGACCTCTAAACGTTGGCGGCGAGTTTCGCATCCGAATGAATCGCGAACTGTATGAGCTCTATGGGGACACTGACCTAGTCAAGCGCATAAAACAACAGCGTTTGCGCTGGATAGGACATGTTACCCGTATGGATGATAACGCTCCAGCAAAGCGTGTGTACAATCGGCATGCGATAGAGTTGGGAGGCACTCCCCCGCCTGGTCGACCAAAGAGGAGATGGCGTGACCAGGTGCAGGGAGACATTGCGAAACTGGGAGTGTCCTTCTGGTGGAATGTCGCTCGGGACAGAGGCGAGTGGCGGGCATTAGTGGCAGCGGCCGAGACCGTAAAACGGTTGTGATGGCCAAAGAAGAAGAAGAAGAAGATAAAAAATAAGCATATGCCAATAAAAGGAACGTTTTCATTAACAACAAAAAAGTTTTTCTCACTAGAACTAGTTTTTCGACCGATCGTTCCTATGGCAGCTACAAGGTGGGTCAAAAGAAGTCATCCGATGTTGTTTGGCTTTCATTTTTTTTTTTCTAAATAAAAAACGTATATTCTGCTTTTGATTAAATTTATTTGAAACTTTTTGAATTTTTTTGGTCATTTCGAGAAGATGATATCGGCCAAATGGGCGCCGTTACAATTGATTGCCATACGGGCTCGTTTTATGGCATTTTTCATCACTTCGGCAAGAACTTCGCACTCGTGTCGAGTGTTGTCCTTGAGGGCTTCCAAGGTCTCGGACTTGGTTACGTAAACACGGGATTTCAAAAAACCCCACAAAAAAGTCTGGAACGGTTAAATCGGGCGATCTTGCAGGCCAGTGCAAATCGCCAAAACGAAATATGAGGCGACCCGGGAACGCCGCCTTAAGAATGTCGGTGGTGGCTCGCGCAGTGTATGCCGGTGCTCCGTCCTGTTGGAACCTCATGTCCTCCAGTCCTAATTCGTCCAATTGCGGCAGAAAAAACCCGACTAACATGACCCTATAACGCGCACCGTCCACTGTTGTCGTTTGACCAGCGGCGTTCTCGAAAAAAAATGGCCCGATGACTCCTCCAGCGTGAACACCATGCAGTCACTTTGAACGGGTGTAATGGCTCCTCGTGCATCACTCGTGGATTTTCGGTGCCCCAAAAGCGATAGTTTTGCTTGTTCACGTACCCGCTGAGGTGGAAATGAGCCTCATCGCACATTATGATTTTGGTCGAAAAATCGATTATTCACGATTATTCCGCGTTCTTGGGGAGTATATCGATCCATGGGTTGTTCACTTGTATTCTACATCTGTCTAGTCCACAAATGTCAAAACAGATCTGACTTTGGCGGCTATTTGTAAAAATAAGAGCATCTTCCAAAAGGGTGACTTTTTTTGACCAACCCTGTATATGCTATAGTCATCCGATTTCGACCAATTCTAGTGAAATCATGGGAAAGAATAGTGAACTATGAAATACGTACTTTGGAGGCGTTTCTATTAAAAACAAAAAAGTTTTTCTCACTAAGACTTGTTTTTCGACCGATCGTTCCTATGGCAGCTATATGCTATAGTTATTTCTTACTTTTTAGAAGAATAGCCATAAAATTTAGAATAGCATTCTATTTTAAGGGCTTTTCACCCTATTATTGAGGAACAAATTTCTATCATTTTTCGAAAAATTATTCTTAAAAATAAGGATTTTCTAAACATTTGGGCGAAAATGGCCCTTTTTAGGGCGAGTTGTTTTTTGAGTGTACAGGCCAGTGTTGCCATCTCTTCTGGGCCCAAGCGCGTTGGATCAACATTCTAAAATAGCCAAAAAAATAGCTAAAAAATGTTCACACAAGCGATATAAATAGCTTTGATAGTTTTTTATACCCTGCTCCCATTAAAATGGGAAATGTATGTAACAAGGAGATAGTATATATATTCTTGATCAACATCAACAGCCGAGACGATATCGTCACATCCGTATGAACGCACAGATCTCAGTTGCATTGTCCATACCGATTCCAATACCATTTCCAATGTGTAATTTAAACTTGTCTCTTGGCACAGACTGTTAGTTAGAGATTCGAAGTCTCCTCCTACAAGAGGTACTAACAACAACTTTCTAATTTCTTCCTTTCTCACATTGCTCTGTGGGCTATAAATCTAATTCTTTTTGCCAAAATTCTTGCATTTCAATAACAGCCTTGCTAGTTAGTTAGGTTAGGAAGCTTAAACGTTCCAAAAAGATTGAACTTTTTGCCAAGTGTAGCCCTTGAAGTCAGAGTTTTGGCGATTGGAATTAATTTTAGAAATATTTCTCTTATATTTTAAAACGGAAAATCATACTCTGAAATGGTTTTAAGTAGGAATACAATTATACAATATTCAAAGAAAATAAAAAGCCATATTGCGAGTGAACTGCGCGGGGTCTCCTAAAGCACTCTAAAATTAAAGTTTCTAAATGTAAACAAATCCCACAAAATTAAAGATTTTTTCAATTTATTATGTAATTGCACAGAGTTGGTAACTTATATATATTGTTTTATTGAAATCTAATGATATAGAAGAATGGAACGACTTTGGCACCAATACATTACTTAATTTTGAAATATCTCCGTTAAAAAATTCTATTTATTTATATATAATTTTATATTTTTTTACTATGATTTCATACTACTTTAAAAATCAATGTTTAATTCTTAAAAAAATAACAAGGGTCGAATTGAAAAATTCAGCAACTATTTCTATGGATAAAATGGAAAGTTTTAAAAAAATATGAAGCTCTATCGTCAAAATCGATATTCGATGGGGCAAATCAAAGCAAGTTTTGTAATTTCATCCCTCGTAAGGTACTTCTTTCGTACCGGTTGTTCCACGACGCCCAATTTTTATACCCTTGCAGAGGGTGTTATAAAATTGTCCGGATGTTTGCAACGCATAAAAGGAAGCATCTCCGACCACGTAAAGTATATATATTCTTCATCAGCATGACGAGCTGAGTTCATTTAGCCTTGTCCGTCTGTCCGTCTGTTTCTATGCTATCTCCTCCGTCAGTTTTAAAGCTATTCTCACCAAACTTTGCACGAAGTCTTTTGGTACAAATACGCTGCACATTTGTCGGAACCGGCCGGACCGGATGACTGTAGCATATAGCTGCCAAAGGAGCGATCGGACGAAAAACTAGTCTTAGTAAAAAAACTTTTTTGTTTTTAATGGAAACGCCTCCAATTTACGTATTTCTTAGATTACTATCCTTTCGCATGATTTCACTAAGTTTGGTCGAAATCGGATAACTAAAGCATATAGCTCCCATAGGAACGATCGGTCGAAAAACTAGTTCTAGTGAGAAAACTTTTTTTTTTTTTAATGAAAACGTCCTTATTATTGGCATACACTTATTTTATTTACTTTGGACACATTTCTACAAAGTTTAACATATAGCTGCAGTATGAATGATCGGTCGAAAAAGAAGTTCTAGTGAGAAAAACTTTTTTGTTTTAAATGGGATCGCCTCTAAATTTCGTAATTAACAGTGTATTATGCTTATCCATAATTTCCAAGCTTGGTCGAAATCAGACATCTATATTATAGATCCCATAGAAAAATAATTTAGTTTTCAATGGAAGCTGCAAGGGTATACAAAACTTCGGCCGAGCCGAAGTTAACTTTCCCATTTTTTTTTTTAATTTTCAAACAAAAATATCTCTTTATAATTTGTATGCTTTGATTAGAAACGAAAAAATCAAGAATAATCATCATGCTTGAATAATACAAATAAAGCTCGTCAAAAAAAATCTTCAATGACTCATACAAAAAAATCGACCAATAAAAAGTATATTAGATTTATATGAAAAAAATATATCAAAATTCTTATTGACGAAGAAAAAAATAAAAATCTATACATCTATATAAAAGTGAAAGTATGTTTGTATGTTTGTCCCTTATGGGCGTCTAAACCGCCGAACCGATCTTCACGAATTTTTCACAGCATGTTCATGTCGATCAGGAAAGTGTCATAGGCTATGTCTCATGTCTGTGAAATGGTCCAAAAACCGCGAAATTCGCAAAATTATACCGTTCATCCGATTGCAATGAAAATGTGGGAATGGATGAACGCTTGTAGAAAAAATTTGCGGAAAACGGTCCAAAAACCGCGAAAATTGCTAAATTTAAGTTTTCGCTAAAACTTTGGGAAATTGATCGAAGCTTGCCCAGGAAGGTTTCCAAGTAGAAGAAACCGCGAAATTTGCAAAATGTTCGTTTGTTATAAAACTTTGGAGAATGTTTGTACGCTTGCGCGTGGAGAATTCTGATTTGAAGAAATGGGCAAGAAATAGTCCAAAAACCGCGATAATTCAAAAAACATACCGTTCATCCGATTGCGATGAAATTTTGGTCAACGGTTAGACGCTTGGCCGCGAAGGTTTCTAAGGTCCAAAAATTGCGGAATTCGCCAAATTATTTCGTTCATCCGATTGCAATCAAACTTTGGGGAATGAATTGATCGCTTGCTCGGAAGGGTTTCTAAGTTGAAAAAATTTGCAGAAAATTAAAAAATTTGCAGTTTCGGTAAATCTTTGGATACTGGTTCGACTATTGCCCGAAAGGGTTTCCAAGTAGAAGATACGGGCGGAAAATGGTCCAAGAAACGCGAAATTTGCAAAATGTTCGATTTTGATGAAGCTTTTAGGAATGGTTGTACGCTTGCCCGTGAAGGTATCTAAATTGAAGAAATGGGTCCGGAAATGGTCATAGAACCGCGAAATTTCAGAAACTATACCGTCAAGGTTTCTTAGGTCCAAAAATCGCGAATTTGCAAAATGACCTTATGAGTATTTATGAAAGCGCTTGGTGCTTATATTACAATTCCAGCGTTGGTAAATAGAAGCTGTAGATTACACTGTCCAAAATATTGCGAAATTTGCAAATTTTTGATTTGAGGCTGGATTATTGTGAAGATTTGATATACGGCAATTGTAGACGGGTAAATAGGAAGTATTAACCAAACGGTCAAAAAAGTCACGAAATTTGCAAAATATTCTAGATTTTAGATTATCATGAAGACGTTTATATATAGAAAAAGATCGAACGGTCCAAAATGTTTATACCGACATGCAGCCTGCACTAGATTGAATATAATCGCTCTCTTAAGAATCATAAGAGCCCGGGCCGGGTATTCAGCTAGTATATTATAATTATTATTGCTGGAGGGAAAAAATAAAATTCAAAAATAAATATTATGTTCTGATTTTTATATAAAAGGGAGAGATTTGTTCGGTCCCTGGTTTCCACTACTTCTCCAGAGGCGTCATTGTGTTCGCCATCGCTTCCCCGCAGGTTGGAGAAATAGTTTCTCCATTTGTCTAGTGCCACTTGTGGATCTGTGACAAGATTTCCGGCTTCGTCCTTACAGGGTCCGGTTGCCGAACTTTTTGCTAGAACTTTCGAGTCTCAATCTTAAACCTGAAGGGAAAGGTGAAATTTCCTTGAGCAAATGGGTGAGTTTTGCTGTGTAGACTTCGGAGGTCCGTTGTGATTGCAGCTTCTCGACGTTCAGCTTTCGACGTGTAATAGAACGTGCGGCATGTGCCACACTGAGCCGCTTGCGTACTTTGGCGGCAACAAAGTAGTGATCCGCGTCTATATTGGCTTTTCGGAAAGCACGTACGTCTAGAACACTCGATGAATGCCTTCCGTCTATCACAACGTAATCAATCTGGTTTTCCGTGTTATGATCAGGGGACCTCCAGGTCGCCATGTGATTGTCGCGGTGTTTAACGACCATATTCCTGCCCGCAGCAAAATCTCTTAGCCTCTCTCCATTACTGGAAGTTTTATCGTGCAGGCTAAATCGGCCGATTGTCTGACTAAAAACGGCTTCTCTCGCGATTTTTGCGTTAAAATCGCCTAGCACGATCTTAATGTCTTAATGAGATATTCACCTAGACGTTTGAAAAAATCGATTTTGTATACCCCTGCAGAGGGTATAATAAAATTGTCCGGATGTTTGTAACGCATAGTTGGAAACTTATATTATTCATCAGCATGACCAGCTGAGTTGATTTAGACCTGTCCGTTTGTTTCTATGCAATCTCCTCCGTCATCTTTAAAGCTATCCTTACCAAACTTTGCACGAAGTCTTGTGGTACATATACGCTGCACATTTGTCGGAACCGGATCGGATGACTAATATTAGAGGTGCTGTAAAGGATCAGTTTAAGCCCGGCAAGGCAAAAACCGGGATCAAAGTGTTGATCCCGGACAGGTTCAATTTACGCCATTTCTGGAACGTTTTGGATAGAGTTGATCCCGAATGGATCAATTTTTTGGTTCAGTGTATAGCATATAGCTGCCATAGGAACGATCGGTGGAAAATCTAGTTCTTGGACCTGATCCTGTGGTGGACTTGGACCTGGACCGGTGGCGGACTTGGTCCTAAAGCGGGTGTGAGCTGGAGGTGGCCAAATTTTTGTTTTTATCCTAATATCTGCCAAAAATTAAATTTTAATTTTTTTCGGATTAAACGATTTTTGAAAAAATTCACATGCAAGGGCAAAAATTTTCTAAAACAAAGAATAACTAATTAAAAATAATATGAGTTATATTAAATTACGCATCTGTCACTTGGTACCATATGGGCGATGTGGTAGGGCGGATCGGTTAAAAGCTTTTTTCACAGGTTATTCTGGTTATTGTTATCAAATTCACTATGTTTCAAAATGTGCAATGGTAAAAAAAAAACAACAAATTTGTTTCGGTTCCGGTACGTGCTTTGAATCTGATTATTTTGGTTAACGGTTCCGTTATTAACTCCTGTTTTTATGTAAATTTTTGTAGAAAACTATGAAAATTTATTTGTAAAATCATTCTTTTTAGTTCACTTTCAAGAGAGTATTCATATAAGAAAACCATAACGATATGGAATGCTAGTCCGAATCACGACCACCCGACTGGTGCTCCTCCTCGTCCTTCTTCTCATCAGTCTTGTAGTGGCGATATTCGTTCTTGAGCTCCCACATATTTTTATGCGGATTTTTCATATTATAATCGCAGACATCTTTGAGAATCTCTTTCAGATAGCTAATGGGCTGATTGGTGATCCTGACGAGATCTTTAATATTGTAATATTGATGTTTCTCGAAAGCATGGAAGAGCATATCCATCACAACGTTCTTGTCATCACGGGCCTTCTTGCCGTCGGTCTTCTTACGCTCCCGGTACTCAATCTGAAAATAAAATAAACGAAGCAAATTAAGTATAGCAAAAATACAGAACATTCGGTAAATAAAGTTCCAAGGAGCTCCCTATGAAAGTGTTAAATTTATTTATTTTAAATTGCTTGAAAAATATTGGAACTAAAAATATTTGGTGTGGTTGTTGTTAATTATTTGTTGATTTATTCAAAATGAAATTTTTTCAATAGTACAATCGATACTATCGATGGTGCCTACTATTGATGTTTTCACAACACTAGTCCTCACAAAAAAATTTAATAAAACTGCTTACAAATCAGAGTTAAAGCTCCAAATATGTTTGTCCCATAAAATTCTTTTGCTGAGGTAAATAGGGAATTGATTAGCAGCAAATGACTTACATTGTGGGCATGATCCTTGACCGGTTTGTAGTTTTGCACAATTTTGTCAATGGGCTGCACTCGTCGCTGTGGCTCCGAGGCCTTCCGTATGGACTCTAGCTTTAATTTCATATAACAGCTTTACTTAGTTAAACATTGTGCTGCTATCAGTACAATAAAATAGTCTTAATTTCTATGAAGCCCATTTCATGTAACAATTTTTCAAATATGTGGCTTCCCCTAGCTGCTTCAGATAAAGCAATGTACTCGGCTTCGGTACTCCTTAATGCCACCAGGCTTTGTTTCTTAGGGACTCCCACGATCGCACCGCCACCAGCAATAAGACGTATCCACTATAAGATTTACGATCTGTAGTATCGTTCTCCAGTTTGCGTCGACGTACCCGTATTGGTTTACCCGTAGCCTTATAGTGAAGTTTCGGGTCAGCTGTGCCCTTGAGATTTACCTGAGCACACGTTTTGCTGCAACTTCATGCTCCTTGTGAGGGTTCATTTCGTTGCGCCAACAGCAACAGGTGTAGTATATCTGGCCTGGTTGTTATAGCCAAATACGTAATGAGCCTATTAATGACTGATAGCTTTTTTCTCATTAACAGGTTCGCAGCTGGCCTTGTCTCCTTACACCTGATTGACCAGCCTCCGGGGTGTAGCCACTGGCTTACGTTGACATGCCCCATCCTATAGCATGTGCTCGACATTGCTTATGCCCGATAGTTATACTGCCAGTCTCTTTACGCTCAACCTCTAGCCCAAAGAAGTGACTGAGCTGACCGCCATCAACTACGTCAAATTCATCTGCAATTGACCTTTTTATGCGCCCAGTAAGTCTTCTTTGGTTGAGCTGGCAATCAGATCATCTACGTATACCGCGATTACGGTAATTTTATCTTCCCCATTTTTAGTAAACGCAAGGCTCTTTGACACATGGGTAAAAACCAATTTTCTCAGGACCACATCCAGTTTCGTGTTCCACTCTCTACCGCTCTGCTTTAACCCTAGAAGAGATTTTCAGCTTCAGTACTTTCTTGGGGTATTCGTCACTTACGAACCCATCCGGCTGCTTCATGTATACATCTTCAGATAACTCGCTGTTCAGGTAGCCAGAGGACACGTCCATTTGATGGGTGACAACTTATGTTCCACTGCCAGTGCTATAATCATTCTAACAGACGAGTACCTAACCACAGGTGAAAATGTTTCAAAATAATCTATGCCATACTTCTGAGCACACCCTTTTTGCTACTAGCCTGGACTTAAAACGCTCTACGTAACCTCTTTATCAACTTTGATGCCAAAGACCCATTTACTGCCAACAGCTTTCTTGCCCTTTGGCAGTTTACAACTCCCAATATTATTGGCTTCAGCGCATTTTATCTCCTTCTGAATCGAATCTGACCATTTCTGACTCAATTTAGACTTTTTATCATTACACTTTCTGGGATGACTATCTCTTCTGCTCTAGCATATTCAATGTTTGATACTGCTTACGGGGTCGTCCTGGTAGACCTGTTTTAATTTTCTTTGGGCGACCTGGGTACAGACCTAATTACTGGAGACTGCTCCTCACTAATGACACTCTCGTCATCCTCATTATTTACCCATCTGACTCAGACTCAACTTCCACCCGTACCTGCAGATCATTCTCTTTCATTGTTTCCTCACTATTGCCTCCCTACACTCACTCTCTGAGTCTGTTGGCCGAGGCATGCTCTCATCAAGCAAAACAATTTCTTTGTCCTTGCTAGCAGAACCCCCAAAACTATTTTTCCATAAATATAACGTCTCTGCTTTCAATCGCCTTTCGCGACTCTGGACAATATAATCTGTATGCTTTTGCGATTAAAATATCATCATTATATACTCAATTCCCTTGTCTTGAACTGTTTGTGCGCCTTATTAAGCCCAATGGCTTTCAGGCCAAACACCTTCAAATGCTGATGGCTTTTTGCCAGTCAAACCTCGTATGGCGTCTTGTTGGTCAGCGTTTTTGTCTCTCCGATCTGTTGCGCAAATATGCTGCAGTCCGCACAACTTCGCCCCACGGCTCTACATCTACGCCCGAGTGCACAATCATTACTTCTGGCCATCTCCACGAGGTTGGGGTTTTCCGTCAGCCACCCGATTTTGTTGTGGGTGAGTAGGGTACAGTTAGTTGTCTCTTTATACCACGATCAGACGGAATATTTTGGAACTCGACTCAGCTCGCGCCCGTTATCAGTACGTAATCCTTTTGCGCTTTTACCGCATTGTTTTTCCGCAAACACCACAAAGTCTTTGAATGCGTCCAATATTTCATGACGGGTTTTTAGAAAAAATACACACATGTATACCGCGAGTAGTCGTCAATAAACGTAGCGAAGTATCGCGCGCCCCGGCAGACGCTTTGTTTATTGGTCCACAAATGTCTGAATGTATTAAACTTAGCAGCTCATCTGCACGACTTTCAGACTTTCTCCGGAAATGACTTAACCGTAATTTTGCTTTTCGCACAGGTGTCAACACACATCGTCTTTTAAGTCAGAATTTTTTACGAATCGATTTCAAACCATGAACGATCTCGTCACTTGCCATTTTCTTTATACTTGACATATTAAGTGTCAAAGACGATAATACCACTTCCACAATTCACTGCGCTAGCTTCTGAGTACATACACTTTTCGATTTTTATGTCAATAGTGAACAGATCACTACACTTGCTAGCTCGCAGTATAACCACATTTTTGACTGTCGCTTTATTACTGCACTTTCTTTGTCAAAAATCACTTTAAATCTTTTATCAACAGCTTTCGATACTGATATAAAGTTTGTTTGCAAGTCCTTAACGTACAGCACGTTAAGCAATTCCACCAATCTTTACCGGATTCACACAGTGCCAATGCCATCAGCTAAAATGACATTCTCCAGCCAGTAAAATTTTCTCTTTGTGCTCTCTTAGCTCTACAGACAATGACTTTTAACACATATGCGCCGTAGCGCCACTATTAGGGCACCACATAGTTTTATGTCAGTATGTCTTTTTTTCTGCACACTCGCGAAATTGAAAACGCTTTTTTCTCTTTGCCTTCGTCATTTTTCTCTTTGCCTGAGCAATAAAAATGACCCTCACGGCCACATCTAAAACACTTTTGTTTTCTTAGATCCCGTTTGTTCTTGCGAGTTTTTGTTGCTTTTGTTCTTTGTACGCGACTCGAACACTTGCTGTACATTGTAGTCCACGTCTTCGTTGTTCACTCGTTGTCTCTCTCCTCTTCTTAATTTTGACCTTCAAGTCAGACAGAGATGGCAACACTTCTCGCGTCTCGATTGCTACCACAAAGTTTTCAAACGACTTACACAGACTGACAGCAACTAAATTGTTAGCATTCGTCAGGAATTGCAACATCGATTTCTTTAATTTGTCCACCAAATCGTAAAACTCGTTCAGTAGTTTTGCCTGGACACCTCTGGCACTCAATCGAAACCAGCCTTTTAAACAGCGTAGCTTTCTCGCTGGTCCGTGGCTGATGGAGACGCCATGACTTCACCCAAACTTCTTTTGCGAAGTACAGTTTTTGATTAAATTGATCTCGACGGCTTTACACCCAACAATATGCCTGCTAGTGCCTTTTCGTCACGAGTATCCAAATAAGCTTTTTGCTCAGCCGTGCCTTCTTCATTTTTCACAACTCTGCCGCACACAATTGGCCACAAATCGTTTTGCACCAAAATGCTTTTTCATTTTGCACTGACCACACCGCGTAATTGTCGCCATCCAACTTTCGATGGCACGCAATCCTTGTCCACTCATGTTTATTAATTTTCACGTAATCACACACAGTAATTATAATTAACACAGTTTCCTTTCTAGCGTTGGGCACAAACCTGTTCGATATCTCTTCGATATTCCGTGGAAGTGAAAGGCAAACACATATGAGTTAGGATTAAGTTTATTTCACAATTGCGCGTCCGTTCTGCATGACGCCTGCAAGCAACTAACTTAGATGTACATAAGAATACGGGGGGGAAAGCAAAGACAAATTTCAGTGAGCCAAAGTTCAATAATGGATCGT